>CM049794.1:22768170-23244023 GCA_027422405.1 Ptychobarbus kaznakovi
AAATATAAACTTTATGTGCATCCCAATTTGTTTACTTATATTTATATATTATATATAATATATATATATATAAAGTTCACACTTTAATGTCCAGTTCTCGCTATTAATAAACCATTAACTAAGACTTTTGCCTCAATAAACTCATAAATTGCTGCTTATTAATAGATAGTAAGGTAGTTGTGTAGTTTATGTATTGGGTAGGATTAGGGATGTAGAATATGGTCATGACAAATATGTGCTTTATAACAATTAATAGACAGCCAAAATGTTAATAATAGGCATGCTAAAAAGCAACTCGTTAATAGTGAGAATTGGTCCCTATAATAAAGTGTTACCAAAAAACAAAACAGAAGTGGATTGTTGGACACTTCATGCACTCATATGTTGCAGCTTTAATTACGTAGAGGATGGGGACTCTGATGCAGAATGACAAAAATAAAATTCATACTACACAGTTAAGTACACAGTGCATATACGTACATAGTGTTTATAGAGCATCATATGGGATGCTACTTTACATTAAAAACATCCTGATTGTCTGACAGTCCATAATGCTGATAGTCTCTAAGGCTTTAAAAATAGGATGGAGCTCCCTGGAGTCCTAACATAGTCCATCACTATAACTGTATGATGTGTTCAACATGAACTATATACTTCATCGTGGACAGATGTGGAGTGTAGAAGGCATTTCTTCAAGGACATTAGATTTATTTGATGAAATCTGTATGTGAAACCAGGCATACGGTTATCTTCACTCACAACAGAAGATGTGTCACTCTGTTAAATGTGTTTTCAGTGACTGAAGTTCGCATTGGAGACTTGACATGTGATTTGCGTTGAAATTTTAATGCGGTGTGGAATGTGGTCTGGTCCCTGGGGGCAGTTTGCTAAACTAGACCCACATAGAGTGTGAATAGACTGGGCTGCTTCATGAAATAACTCTCTTAATGGCTTCAGGATAAGAGATTGTGGTCCAACATGAAGCCATATTGAGGCAAATCAAAACCCCACAAGACTTGATAAGGGTCCTGGAATAGGGTTGAAATAAGCAATGCTTTAGTTACACCACCAGTTCATCCACTCGTGGCATGGGATACATAAAGCAAGAAAAATCATTCAACTTGACCTCAGGTTATTACAGAACTGGAAGGTTCTTGCCGAACTTGGAAGAGTGACTGGGATCTGGGATTTCCCATTTATATCTAGCTGCTATCTTTTGCACTTTCTTCTCTTGAAACCAGTTGGAAAGCTTTCATGGTCGCTGGTTGTGATATGACAGAACAGCTCTCTGGCTATTTCTGGGCTACATCAGTCCACAAGGCAAACAGACATCTGAAAAGACATCAGATAAGTGGTTCATTAGTTGTTCTAGTTGCTGCCTTGGATCAGGGAGAGCTGCTCCCCGAAGTCTACCTTTGCAGGGGTCTTTGCTGCAGAGCGAGTTTGACCCACTTTTTTATCAGGTGGTGTGATACAGCTGTTCCACCTTCTGTTGGCTTGCCACCAATAAGCAGGCCCACACGGAATCTGTACGTGCAGAACTCCACAGAAAACTGCAGAATTGGAACACTCATCATTCACAAAGTTCCACACGTCCTCCCATCTCCCACGCAATTGATTATTAGTGTGCACTACCCTCAGCTTCATTGAACAGTTTACCATGTTTAAATATTTTCTGCAGAATGCAGAGAAAGTCCATCTGGAACTGGCGGGACTGCCAAATTGGCGCAATTCTGCAACTGTGATGGTCCTGTCAATATGGAAGAACTTTGAATTCACACTGTGTCCCTGTTAACCCTTTAGGCGCCAGGGTTTTTTTTGGAAAACATGCTGGATTTTGACATCAAGATTTCAAAAGCTTGTGGCTTGAAAAGGGTTAAAGATAGAGATCTACTGTAAATTAGAAAACTGTTGGGCATGACCAAAAGTTTATGTGGGGTGTAAATATACTCATCTAATTTGCATATTATGACATCATCATGGGGCGGCCCTCTTGAATTTCATAATATTCAGGAAATAGTAGATATTGAATTAATGTTTAAACTTATTTGCATGTTTGTTTGTTAGTTTTTTGTCTTTTTATCCACATTACAAATGATCAGAACAGAGGAAACAACAATAAAACAGGAGAAAGTACAAAATTATTACTATATTACTATACTATAGTAGTAAAACGCATGTGACCAGTAGCCAACTTTTTGATCTGTTCATCAGTAATATTCAGGAAATAATAGATATTGAATGGTTGTTTGTACTTATTTGCATGTTTTTTTGTGTTTTTTTTTTTTTGGGGGGGGGGGGGCTATCATCATTACAAATTATCAGGAAAAGAGGAAATAACAGTAAAACAGGAGAAAGTAGTAAATTATTACTATATTACTGTGCCATAGTAAAATTCATGTGCCTATTTTTTGATCAGTTGACCAGCTATCTGCCCAATCAGGTATCTGGGTGACCGTTTATATTTCTTGAGAGTATGGTACCTCTTATTGCATGGCACAGCGCACAGACCTAACGTTACCCAACACTGACTGCACCTGTACTGTCTGCCGGCGGCACTTTGAGCGAGCGTGATCAGAAACAAAGACGCAATCTGGGGCGATCATCAGCATCGCAGAGTTTCTCCTATGGACACTAAGGGTGAATCCCAATTCTCTGTTTCACCCCTTCCCATCCCCCCTTCCCCTTAGTTTTGCGCGTTCACGTGAGAGTAAGGGCTGTCCCAACTGCAGCCAGATCATCCAGAGAGTCCCATAAATGGAAGTATTTTTGGCTTAAATAATTGATTTAAAAATGACGACAGTCTTGTTTTGTGCTCTAAACTGTCCTGTACATATATATTTGCAACCATGTTCTTAATTTAAACGTTTTTAAAAATCGCTATTTTTCCACGCTAACGTTACATTGCTGATTTGCACAACAGTCCCGCAATTCTCTGACTAGAGAAAAACATCACTAAAACCCACGCAATCGACATACACACACTTGCAGACGGCAAGTTTGTGATCAACACTTGTCGCTTCGGGTGACGTAGCAGCCAGCTAGCGACAATGTATGATGACGTAACAGTAACCAAGTGGTGTCTCGTTTCATAGGGGTATGTTTTCACCCCTAGCGCTTACCACTTGGTTTCGAGGGACAAGGGCTAGGGGTAAGACGAAGGGGTAGGGGAAGGGGAAGGGGTAAGACAGAGAAATGGGTTTCACCCTAAGACCACGTCCACCCCTGCCACCCCCATCCCCATCCTCGTTGGGCAAAGGGCCGAAATGATCTCTTGTTTGTGCTTTGTGAACACTCTCGCCGTGCCCGGCGGCACCAATGTGTAGCAGAGATGTACCGGGAGAAGCACGATCATTAGACGCCGATCGTCATTTCCAAACCACAAATATTCCCCTTCAGAGTCAGAATCGGCGAATAACATTTGCAAAACATCCTCACAGTACAACTTTTTATTAGTCATTTGGTGATTTACTCTCATAAATCTCACAATCTACTCACACGCTATGAACTGAACTGCTTCTGCATCAATGATAGAATAGCTCACTTGCCCTGCTATTGCCTCGAACACTTTTGGTCTAGAATCGAAGTACAACATGTCTGCCATATAGTGGTAGGGAATACAAATGCGATATTACACCATATTAGAAACTACAGTCTATTTCATGAAGTCTGATGTCTTGTGGCAATTATGCGAATTTGGCGCTTAGAGGGTTAAAGGCGTGGGACTCACATGGTTGTACAGAAAGGATTCTGTCTGACATGTCTTCAATGTGGTGAAGGTTGTAATAGCTACTTGTTCTTCCCAACACCAAGAAGGCTCCTGGAATGGTTGTTAATCAAAGTAACTTTTTGATACCAGAAAGACATGTGGCATCATGAAGTCCTGCTCACAGGATAGCAATTTCTTCTTTGACAGCCACATTTCTAGCATTTGCAAAACTGCATTTATTTATCTTAAAAATATATCTAAACTGAGACCTATGCTCTCAATGTCAAATGCAGAAATGTTAATTCATGCGTTTATTGTAATGCTTTATTGGGTGGATGTTCTGCATATTTAATAAACAAACTACAGATGGTCCAAAATGCAGCAGCTAGAGTTCTTACTAGAACCAGGAAGTATGACCACATTAGTCCGGTTATGTCAACACTGCACTGGCTCCCTATTAAACATCGTATAGATTTTAAAATCTTGTTAATTACTTAAAACGCCCTGAATGGTTTAGCTCCTCGGCACTTGAGCGTGCTCTTATTGCATTATAGTCCTCCACGTCCACTGCGTTCTCAAAACTCTGGCCATTTGATAATACCTAGAATATCAAAATTAACTGCAGGCGGCAGATCCTTTTTCTATTTAGCGCCCAAACTCTGGAACAATCTACCTAACACTGTTTGGGAGGTAGACACACTCTGTCAGTTTAAATCTAGATTAAAGACCCATCTCTTTAACCTGGCGTACACTTAACACACTAATACGCTTCTAATATTCAAATCCGTAAAAGTATTGTTAGGCTGCATTAATTAGGTCAACCGGAACCGGAAAAACTTCCCATAAAACACGATGTACTTGTTACATCGTAAGAAGAATGACATCTACGCTAATATTAGTATTTTTCTTTCTTATTCCAAGGTCACCGTAGCCACCCGATCTGGTCCTTATCCAGCCCAGATGATCACTGCAGTCAACAGATCCAGTCCGTAACCAGATCAGATGATCACTGCAGTAACCAGATCCAGTCCGTATCCAGATCAGATGATCACTGCAGTCAACAGATCCAGTCTTTATCCAGATCAGATGATCATTGCAGTCAACAGATCCAGTCCGTAACCAGATCACATGACCACTGCAGTCAACAGATCTAGTCTTTATCCAGATCAGATGATCACTGCAGTCAACAGATCCAGTCCGTATCCAGATCAGATGGTGGATCAGCACCTAGAGACGACCTCTACAGCTCTGAACGTCAGCGGAGTCTAGGACACCTAGATGAGCCCCAGAGACAGATCTCTAGTGAGGACCCCATCACCTAGACAGCCATCGGGAAAAGACCACTGGAACCAGTGGAGTTCTTACAATCTGACTTTGCTGCAGTTGGAACAAACTACTGGTTCATCTGGCCAAAGAGGAACTGGCCCCCCGACTGAGCCTGGTTTCTCCCAAGGTTTTTTCTCCATTCTGTCACCGATGGAGTTTTAGTTCCTTGCCATTGTCGCCTCTGGCTTGCTTAGTTGGGGACACTTCATTTCCAGCAATATCGTCGACTTGATTGCACAGATACTATTTAAATTTAACCTAGCTGGACGATGATATCCCTAAATTCTATAATGAAATACCTTCAACTGGAAATTTAGTGTTTAATCTTGTCATTTTACAGTATTGATACACAATTTTTCGATTTTGATATTGTGCAGTTGCTTTGACACAATTTGTATTGTTAAAAGCGCTATATAAACAAAGGTGACTTGACTTGACCCATCATCGGTTGCCCCACTTCACAGCGCACTCTTGATTGAACATATCAATGGATCCATAAGTCCATACTGATTATAGAACAAAGGTGTGCAGATGATTCAGTTAATCATAAGCCAGGATACAAATCGATACTCTGCTCCATCAGAATCTCTCTAGGAATAACCACCCAGCTGGTCAGAGCTGATGAGTATTATGTAGCATAGTCGTTCAACACCATAAACTTCCTATTGTAAAAGGCACACCTTTACAATGGCCCTAGAATGAGTACTGTCTTAATTTCTTTGCTTGAATCTTTCATGTAAGATAAAGTGCAATAACTATTTGCACACACAGGCCCTTCACCTTTGTTCAGGCAGAGGCTGATAGCTCTGGGAGTTCACTCTCATAGTTGATAACAGATAGCAATGGTTCACTGTCCATTACACCCTCTTACCAACACGTGAGCACCTTCTGCATCCACAGTTCTTGCAGTTGTACAGTTTGACATAAACACACTACTGTCTGAGAAGCTGTGATTAGCTTCTTCGTCCCAGCAACCCTACATAGTTAAGCAGTTTGGAAAATGGATGGATGGAACCATCAGCAAACTGATCTTAAAATAAAAAATATATTTTTTTAACTTAACCGCATGTCATTCCAAGCCTGTAAGCCTTTGTTTTTCAGTTTAACACAAATAGATACATTTTATCCTAGTATCTTAGGGTAGTCCGTAAACTTGTGCATTACAGGTGTTTTGAGTTAATTAGCTGATTAGAGTGTGGCACAGGTGCCTTCAATATTGATCCTTCGTTCACATATTCTAATTTAAGGAGATACTGAATTTGGGGGTTTCCATTAGTTGTCACTTATAATCATCAAAATTAAAATAAATAAACACTTGAAATATATCAGTCTGTGTGGAATGAATGTATACATTATACAAGTTTCACTTTTTGAATGGAATTTGTGAAATAAATCAACTTTTTGATGATATTCTAATTATATGACCAGCACCTGTAGGTTTTTAACATTCTAAAGTACAGTCAGTACATCAAGTATACAAAATGTCTTGTAAGTTGCAGAGGCATAAGGTAATGAAAGTATTAAATAAAACAATAATAAAGCAGTCCATTAACATAAAAAAGGAAATGTACGTTTGGTTTTTAAATACTTTTAAAAGCAAGTGCTTCTGTACTTTTCCTTCAGTAAAAATTAGTCTATACAACTTTAGGAGTAATATATGACCAGCAGTGTCTGTACTTTCACTCAAGTATGGAGTTGTGTACTCTGACCACCTCTGCTGAATATACACCACTTGAAACTTGTGCACATTCACATTAAAATTCCAAAATATCCAATCAATATCACTGATGTCAATTACATTTTTTTTCTCCGTGTTCCCCATAATAAGATAGCACAATGAGAATTTGGAATGTTATATGAGGGTGAGTAAAGAGTGGTAGAAATTTCATTTTTGAGTGACCTATTCCTTTAAATCCAGACTGGTCTCCAGACAGCAAACTACACATTAAATTCTCCAAGCCTTTTAATTGGCTCTAGATCCATTAGACAGCACCAAGTGTTATTTGCCATAGTTGCACTTAGCTCACTGATTGGTTCATGGCCTGGAGAGAACAGGCAAGAGAGACAGAAGAAGAGAAAGACTGCATGAGCCATCTATCTTTTGCAGTTGAGAGTGACTATTGATTTTCTCAGCCAATAAATTGCTCACATGGATAATTGGTAAATTAGCCTGGTAATTGGTCACAATAATTAGCCATTTTAGGATATCATGTGTAATGAGTAATATTGCTGTTCACATTCCCATCTCAGTTTAGAGCGAAGATATACCCTCCCCCAACAGACGAGCGCCGGATCAATTGAAAAGCAGTCTTTCTCTCCCATCCTCCTTTCCATTTAGCACGGCAGGCTTTCCCGTAATACTACATCTGTAGAGGGGCTGACTGAAGGAATGCTTGCATAAACATACATACACTTGGGTGTGATTTCAAAGGTATGGAAAGTAACCGGGCAACTGGAGCGAGTGAGTGTGTATGCAGACATTTGGCAAGAACAAGGCAGTATTAACCGCACAGTTTTAAGATAAATAAACATATGTAGGTTAACCCATAAGAACCCAGACCAATCTATCCTTGTAGGAAAATTATGAGGCATATAAAACAGACCAAATGGACCACTTATAACATGTTTCTGCAGTTGTTTTTGAAATACAACCCTCCTTGTGAAAGATCTGTAATGTTACATATATATAGCATATATATGTCATATGATAATTTGTTTATGATAATTGTTTCATGCAACATATTTGATACATTGGGCGTTTATTTCTCAAATGAAAAAAAAAATACATTCTATAATTTTTTTTTCGCTAAATATAATTTTTTTTTCGGATCATTTGCTCTTCCACAACATATATCAAAATTGATTACTTTTCTGGGAAGATAAAACAAAAACATTTTTCAGAAGTAATATAGTTTTTGCATTTTATTTGCTTTGCCACAATATATTTTAAAACCACATAAATGTGACCATTAAATCTTACAACAACTCTTTTGTAACATATCAAAATTATACATTTTCAGGTTTAACCAGAAAATATATTTTTTTCAAAAATGTGCAAACTCAAAAATGTGCAAACTGAATAAAAATAAATAACTACCTCACACTGGAGGTCAACATGTTAAACATGTTAAAATATGCTTTGAAATGAGTAGCAGAAAATCATTGAATCAGATAAATTAATTGAGCAGCTCGTTATCATTTAAAAAAAAATGTATGTGACAAATACGTCACATCAAAATTCCACCTGCTTTTATAAGGTTAATAGCACGCTATTCGCTTGGTTGGCTAATATCAATATTCTCTGTACAAATATTTAATTATGTCATCCTGGTATCGTGGACTCGCTCTTTCTGCTGTCATTTTGCAATAATTGTTTTGTGCACTGTAATGGATTGTAAGATAACTAACAAACTAGTAAGATTTTAAAACAGTTTCATCTTAAATCAATATCTTTTATTGCCATTGTTATTCATCAGGTGAAATGCTGTGTAATAAGTTGGACTGTCCCATATCTCTTAATGTCAGTCTAGTTTGATCTTGCCACTTGCCAGCAACTGCTTTCTTCATGGAAGCTTTGTGTTCAAATATTTCAACTAGGGCTGGCAATCGATTACAATATTTAATCGCGATTAATCACATGATTGTCATGATTAAACTCGTGATCGCACATTTTAATTTGTTCTAAATGTACCTTAAATTAATAGTTTTCACGTTTTTAATACTCTAATCAACATGGGCATGGACACATAAGGATGCTTTGTGAAAATGTATGTTTATTATTATTGAAACCATAGTCAACAGAGAATGAAGACTAAAAATGTTTCAAAAGTCATAAATTATATTATATTATTTATTAATGCATTTGTTTCCCTCTCTGTGCCACATACTGTATTTTGATACAGCGATATTCTCAATAAAACTGTTTTCATTGAAATATTTTAATGTTTCTGTTGTCAGACAATGGAATGAATATGAAAAAGTGACCGAAACGCGATCCATTGAGACTACATAACCAGCTCTCCTTTACAAGATGTTAATCTGCTTAAAAATCCTGATAATCGAGCCGTCGTCTGATACGATCAAATACACATAAGATAATGAGAATAGC
The DNA here is from genome assembly GCA_027422405.1 of Ptychobarbus kaznakovi. Taxonomy (NCBI): domain Eukaryota; kingdom Metazoa; phylum Chordata; class Actinopteri; order Cypriniformes; family Cyprinidae; genus Ptychobarbus; species Ptychobarbus kaznakovi. The sequence continues at coordinate 22,777,314 of CM049794.1, forward strand.
TGTGCTGTGATTTCAGCTATACTTGCATGTAAAATTAGAGAAGCAACACAATATATGTGTTTAACTGAAAGTGCTGCTCGTCTCCACCGCGCTGAACAGAGCAGACGCACAGAGAGAAAGAGAGAGAGAGAGAGAGGTGTGTGTGCGCTGGGACAGCAAGACCTCCCGTTTGCGCGGCATTACCAGCGGGTCTCAGAAACGAACTAAGGTTTGGGCGCTTTTTTAAAAGGACAAAAAGTCGCTAAAGGGGTCTGCAATGTTGCTAAGTTGGCAACACTGTGCATCTCCATTTCTCCAACTACGGGTTGGGCCACTGATCAAACAGAAAATATGTGCTGCGTTAATCGCGCGTTAATAAAATTAGTGCCGTTAAAATGAATTTGCGTTAACGCATTATTAACGTACTTATAAAATGGTTAGCTCTAGGTCTTGATTCTGATTGGTCAACTGCTAGTTTATTCATGATAAAGCACAGATAACCGCTTCACCCAACTGTGTGTGCATCACTGTGCAACACCCTCAGCAACATAAACAATCAATATAGCATCACAATTGTTCCATGTATTATATATTTCAGCAAAATGAACTGTTTATTATTTATGTAATGAATTATGAGTGACCCCAGCTGGCGTCATGTTAAATAATTAACTTTTAATTTTGAGGTCATGCCCTTTCCTCGTTAAATAAACTCTTCTCAGGTGGGAGATCAGACACGTGTCTTTGTGGAAGCCCACAGTTTTCGAAGAGCGGAGGAAATATTAAAATGTACACTGTGATGACGCTTACAAACTCACGCTGTGCCGTGAATCAGTCTATTTTAAACTAAAAGTCAGAAAATAGCTAGACGTTTTCTCATGCTGAGAGATAGCCTAAGCAGATGTATGTGTGTGATAAAATGTCAGAATTGAGTGAAGTAATAACACAGTGGATGAAATTCTCTGTTTCAATTTGAGCTCTATTAGCGGAGGCATGTTACATCAGAACATTTTCATGGCATTTACTGTTGCTGTCAGGAACTATTTATTTAACGGAAGAACAGCATCCTATGATTTACCTTTTAAAAATTAACACATCAATGCATTATTTTTATGGCTTTAATATTTGTATTGTATGGTATCCGTTTAATAAAATCAATAAGATACTTGAGGCGTTCTGTATTGTGAATAAGTCCCGAATGAAGGGGTTACAGTGACTTCACTTGTGTGCCTAACAACGCCCTTCATTTGTTACTTAGTCACAATAAAGCACGGCCTCTCCTAGATTATTGCTTATTTATATTGATGCTGGTAGTCAACAGAAAATAAATGAAATCCAGACAAAAAAACAGAGACATAGCAGATCAGCCATCACTGCCCAATGTTTTTCACTAAAACATGCACACACTCGCAGACAAATCTGAAGTCATCACCTCTTTATCATATGTAGAGCTTCACCATATGTGTTTGCATGCTAGCGTCTGAGTGGAAACCCCCCGTCCAGACTGTCGTGCCCTTATCGCACTAATCTAACGGGAAGAAAAGAAGAGACAAGGAAAAGCGATGAGTCATAACTCAATTTACTGTGAATGAGGGGACACAGGAGAGATAGCAGGCCACTTTAGCACGTGAATGTACTGTATATAGTTTTATCTGGATTGTTTTGTTTCTGTTTTGTTTCTTTCTGATGATCTATTTGGTAGAGTTTTCTCTGCATACATTGTACTTAAGCTGAAAAGGTTTTGATAACTATATGTGTATGTTTTTGCGTACATGTGCATGTGTGTTACTGTAATCTCCACGGTCTGCCAGCTGATTTTAATCACTAGGGGAATTTTGCAAACTTTGAGTGTCTTTGTGAGCGTACCATCATAAAACAGTTCTTATGAGGTCTGAGGCCACTTTAGCAGGAATGTGATGGGCAAAAGTTTTCGACATTTTGTTGCTGATTTCCACACCCGGAATACAGACCTTTTTGCATGTTATCAAATTAACGGTACAGATAGTCTTGTCAGCAGGCATAGCTTTTTTACGTCTAGGAATATTTAAATATCTGTCTGGCACCATATGTATAATGTACTGTATGTGAAGTGAATGTAATGTAACGTTTGTTGGTCCTGCATTACTAAAAGCGTAGTATTGATTGAGCTTTGAGCTTTCTTTTTCATTCTTTTCTTCTGAAACTCTGGCACCTCTTCCGCTCTGTTTTTTTGGTTATTGTTTTTGTTTCTGAAAACAGAAAGTACCCTTTAGAGTGTGCTTCCTATTGTCCAGCTCCCTCTTGTATAGTCCGTCCCACACAAAATCTGAGGAAGAGAGTGGCCCTGGAGCGCCTGTCTGAGAAAGACACTGAACAGAATAAATGTATGTACTGGATTAGAGGAAAACTAGAACTTGTAGGAAATGAAATTAACTGATTAATAAAATACAATTTTTAGTCAGTTTTTGGTAACACTTTATTTTAAGGTGTCCTTGTTACACATGTTATATGTACTTTCTATTATAATAGCAATGAATTATGCATGCAATTAACCATAAGACAAAGACTGTACAGATATTGAAATCTACATGCTTATATACACTATACTCATTGTCACGCAATACTGATGTTGTTAACATTAATAATTTGAGAATAACAAGAGTATAACAAACAATAATAATAACGGTTTGATGTGATATGAGCTAACCGATCGTTAGATTTAATCATCATTGGTAGCGCCATTTTATGCAATGCTTTTTTCCTCAGTTGTTCAGAACAAACATTGCAGACATGTTACTTACTTGTTGACATGACAATTCTGAGTCATATATCCACGACGACAATCTGTGATGAAGCGGTGACACATTCTTATTTGAGTCATTACATTATCATTGCATGTCGGTAATGTTGTCCATGGGGGGGGGTTGGGGGACACACTCCCAATTTCTCTAAGAAAACAGGCATTTCCCATATCTGTCCACCACTGCGGGTTGATGGTTTGAAGTTGTTGGTCAAAACAACAGATCCATAATGATGTTGAAATGTAGTTTACTGGCTTATTAATACTGCATCAGGAAAACACTTTATTCAACCCAGGTTTATTTGGAAAACAAGCTGACAATTCTGCAAAATGATATTTTGTGACACTTTCAAAGTAAAAAGGGAATTAACTTTTATTAGAAGCACTTGAATGTCAATCTGACGTTAATTAATGAGGGTGGTTGTTGTATTGTATTTATTAGGACAGTTCGGATATGAAATATCTGGTGAGTGGTGCAAAACGGTTAATTCTCTATTGCATTTTACCAGTAAGTCCACGTTGATTTTATTTTAATGTGTCCTTGTTAAACTTTAGCAATGAATAGTATTCATATTTACAATCAACTTCCACTAAACCAAACCAAACGCTAAACCTTAACCTATAATGAGTACATGTTGTTAATCAATACCTAATACTTACTTCACTTACTAGTGCCATTACACTATAACAAGGGCACATTAAATAAAGTGTGACCCATATGTGTAATATTACACGTGCATTTAAAACATCATGTTGATTTGATAGGGCTTTGATTGTATAAGAACTAATTTAAAATGATAAATTATTATAATTTACTACTTTTATACATACGCTTGCAGTAACTGTGTACTGTAGTCACAGGTAAACGGAGACAGAGTGAATAAATGAAGTTTCCCGCCCTCATCAACTTTCCTTGGGTCATTAACCAGCACCTGACAGCTCAAAGGTCACCAAATGTCAAGGTTTAGAGGTCACACAGGCGCTTAACCCCCTGAAAATCAGGATTTCTGCTCGTAAAATCGGTCACCCCCACAGAATGGCACAGGTGTTAAGAGCTGGGGAGGAAAGCAAGATTTACAGTGAATAATTTTGATCTTTTCCTCACACAAAATCTGATGGAATTGGGAAAGAGCTTTGCTCTCCCTAATTCGGTACCCGTTTCTCCTGGCTTTATTTCTACTCATCACTCTCTCTCACTTATTCCTCTTGTTTTCTCTAATTGTCTACCTGAGTGTTTGTACGTGGCCAGCATGTAGGCCCTTTCACCATGCGTGAGTGTTTCCCACCAGACTGTTTGTTTCTGTCAGTATGTGATACTAAATGTGTGTTTAAGTGATCTATATCTCGACCCTCTCAATAACTCTTTACTTTAACTCCAGACAAGTGCCCTCGGCCACTGCCTCTTCTCTCTCTCGCTCTGTATACCTATCTTTCTCTGCTACGACTACAACATCTATTGTCAGTTACATTAAAAAGTAATTTGCCGGCAGGGACCTCGAGCACATGGAGCTGTCGGAGCAATCGTGTCTAGACTTGATCAAATAGATGTTGTTGGTTAAAGCCCAGCAGGAACCGCCAGGGGTGTTCTCCAAACGCTCTTCTGAGGATCACGAGAGAAAGAGAGAGATGGAGAAAGAGGGAATGAGCTTCCCCTGATTTTTAGCATTAGAAAAGTATGCGGAAACACTGACAAACTCTCTTTCAGCACATGTGGAAAGTGTGTGTTTATGTGTATGGGCTCTGGAAAACATCTCTGCACAGAAAAGAAAAAGTGTTCTTGTTTTTCTCCTCTTTTGTTCTTGTTTCTTTGTTACCTTTGGTCACTTTTGGCTTTGACCCCAAGACATGCTCATATAAACAGGAAGAAGGCACAATGACCCAATGGGACCTCTGCTATGCAAATGCTCTCACATATACACACTTGCTGAGTCACGCTCACATGTTTGAGACTTTAAATTCAGATTTTTAGCACTAAATACAATGGATCTCAAGTTTTATTGTCCCTTTCAAGTGATTGACCTTTGATATTTCTCCCAGAGCTTGGAGAGTTTCCATATCTGTCACCTCCAGCTACAAATTATGTGGCATTTACAAGTAAAACTTGATAATTTAGATTAAAATGCACAAGGCAATAAGTAATAGTGTACATGATTAATTACTATCCTAAAAAGAGAGACATCCTGATTACAGACCTATATCTACTGATTTAATGACACTGATATTGAATGGAAATTCAATTAATAATTAGTTATACTTACAGTGTATACCCTATACAAAAAGATGCTAGTTATTATATAGACATTCCTGATTGCGACTGTTGCCATCTTCTCTATCAGCTGACTTGTAGAGGGAATATCAGCAGGGTTTTACTTCCTGTTGGCAAAGACTTCAAGCCCCGGAGTCATCAAGCTAACCAGTTTTAATAGTTCTCTGTGGAGAACTCTTCTCCAATTACTCTTAATGACTGTCACTTCAAGTTCACACAGTAGGCCGAGCAAATGGGTACAGTCGCTGTTCGCAACTCCCAAAGAGTCCAGAGCCCGCTTGTGTATCTGGTGCACAGCCTCTAGCATTTGGGACAGCTGGCAAAACACTAACAAATGGCTAATAACAGCTCTCGGTAACAAAAGATGACATGATGCTTGGAACGCACTAGTGTCTCTTCCTCTCACCCCATTTGCATGCATTCATCTCTCTTCCAAACCTGTTTTTCATCGTCTCCTCTCCCCCTGCTCCTCTCTTGATAATCGCATTAGCTCCAATCCCTCGTATTGAAATCCCAAACTGCTCTGCGTATTAATCGTGCAGGAATCTCGTTACAGCTTCTGCTGTAATTTAAGCCATCTGCTGAGGGGTGGGCGAGCGGGACGTCGGGAGAACTTTTGCGCGCCTCGGGGCTCTGTCTGTGTGTTTGTGAGGTAGCTATCTGCATGCTTTCTGAAGGGAAGGAGCTAGGGGATGAAAGATAAACAGAACAGACAGGTCAAGCTCTGAGACCCTGTCCTCGTGTGACTCTGAGCTCTCTTGTACGCCGAGTGTCTAATTCCTCAATCCAGCACACAGTATAAGTGCTGTTGATAGAAAGTGATACTGGAACTCTAGGAGAGTCTATGCTTGCTGGTCTCGTGTAGCCAGATTTTTGACAATCAGCATAAAGTCTGGTCCACATTGCAGCCAAGAATTTGCCATTTAACAGGTCGAAACAATCTGACTGACATCTTTTAAAGATTTGATTTTTTTTGCAGCTTTTATGCGTGGCTATTGGCTAGATTTACTGACAACTTGCGCAAGGTATATTTTCGGCGCTAAGACAAAAAACTACTGTCAGTATTGATTAAAATTCACACCGTGAGAAATGCAAAGGAGCGGACAGTCATTTTTGTGTTTGACCTTGTTGCATATGCATCTTTAAGAGTTTTCCTTTCAGATGCAAACTTAATTAGAGGAGAATATTGCAATAAATCATGCAACATTATGTTTATTTACCGCCCTCAGAAAAACATGGCTTAAAGGATAAGTTCACTTTCAAATAGAAATGTCCTGATAATTTACTCACCCCCATGTCATCCAAGATGCTTATGCATTTCTTTCTTCAGTCGAAAATAAATTAAGGTTTTTGATGAAAATATCCCAGGATTTGTCTCCATATAGCTACATCAAGCGTGACCTTTTCAACGTTATTACGTATTACGTGAAGCCCGCATCGTAGATCAGAGCAAGGCGAGCATTTGTGTTTATAAAGCATATACATTTATTTTATTTCTAAATGACCTATCGTTTGGCTAGATAAGACCCTTATTCATCGTCTGGTATCATTTATAGCCCTTTGAAGCTGCACTGAAACTGTAATTTTGACTTCAACCGTTTGGAGTCCATTGCTATATGGAGACAAATCCTGGGATATTTTCATCAAAAACCTTAATTTATTTTCGACTGAAGAAAGAAATACATAAACATCTCGGATGACATGGGGGTGAGTAAATTATCAGGACATTTTAATTTGAAAGTGAACTAAACCTTTAACCTATTTGTGTCTGTGTTGTTAGTAGTTTACCCGCACATGATTTTCATTGGCTTTGCTTGTTTGTGACCCTATATTAATTTGCTAATTTCCTAAAGGATTGTGGTCTCACACTAATTTGCCCAGTTTAGTAAATGTGGCTCATTGGTTCTTAAAGGACTGAAAAAACCCAGCATCCTGACTTATGGATGTTGAGTAAAATAAGCCAATCAAGGGTATGTTTTCCGTACGACAATGTAACTCACGTCTTAACTACTATAGCGCGATGCATCATTTGAGAAATTTACCAGCAAGTCACAGCTGTTCCCCAAAACTGTACTAACTTTGTTCCATATCCATCATTCAAACAACATCAAACAATATGGAACTGTAGTTAATGGCATCACTCAAGTGTTGAAGATTAGTAAAATAAATAAAGAACATGGTATCTGAGAACTACACTGTTTTCTGATTATTATTATTTTTTTTTGTCGTAGGTTTATTACATTATACTTCACGGTTACCCTGGGGTTCTAGAAGGAATTAATTCGCACATGTGCGTTTTTCAAAAATTATATTGGCAAACTAAAATATGTAGTATGAAATTTGTGTATACATATAAATGGAATAAAAGAAACAAAATGTACTGATTGAGAGCTTGATTCACTTCGATTCATGATTCATGTCAAATGCTTCTGACCACGGGTTAAGAGCTATAGTTCTAACCACACAACGTTGTGATGTTGTTTGCAAATATTTGTTGAAACTGGAAAACACCACAAATTTAACTTTTCCATTTTGAGAAACCTATTTTTAGTGCAATGCACATCAGACAATCCATGGCCGTCATTTACAAGTCTTTTACATCTGGTTTTAATGTGCATCTCATAAATGTCTTCTGTGAACCACTGTGTTTAGATTTCATACAGGGAATAATTTCCAATTTTATGACTACAGTAGTATTTTTCCAGTAGCTTTTGGATTATTGCTGGAAATTAGCTCTGTGACCTACAAAAGTTTTGCAAACTTAAAAAAAAAAATGTTTTAAGTCCTTTTGGTAACACTTTAGTTTAGGGATCAATTATCACTATTATCCAGTTGTTCATTACCATGCATATTACTAGTATATTACTAATAATGTATGCCTTGTTCTGCATGACCATATTCTACATCCCTTAACTCAACAGCTACCTTACTAACTGTTAATAAGCAACAAATTAAGAGTTTATTGAGGTTGTAGTTAACAGTTAGTTAACAGTGAGGATTAGACCTTAAAGGGGTCATATAATGCTAATTTTCCACAAGTTGATATTATTCTTTAGAGTCTTAATGAAAAGTCTGTAACATAGTTTGGTTAAAACTTCTTATTGGTACACCTTTTTTAACCTGTCAAAAACAACTAATATTAGAGCAAGCCATATTGCGTTATTCTCCTTTAAATGTTAACGAGCTCTGCTGACTCCGCCCCTCTCTTCGGAGAGCTCTCTGAGGGACTGTTTACTTCAGCTGCATTCATCATGAAACTTGCTAATTAGCACATTATTATGAAAGGCGATTTGCAAATATTCATTTAAAAACCTTGTACTCACTTCTTCTGTAGATGAAGCTGGATCACGAATAATTCGCGTGAACATAGACACATTTAGGTAGATCGAGGGCACATTCCCTTCAGAAACAAACGTAATCCTTATCTGCCACACAGATGTTGGGAGTAAATGACGATTGCTATGTTCATTATTACATCCAACAACAAAACACCTCAATCGCTTAGGAGTCATTGTTGTCTACGTCTGCTCCAGCAGTGAAAAAACTGATGACAGCTCACTCAGGACGGGTCCGAGGTAAGACACCAGTGCAGTCTGTGCTGAAACGCTCCTGTCAATCAAACTATTGTGGGAGGGGCCTCCGTCCGTGTGACGTCACACGGACAGACGGCTCGATTTGAGAAAGGGGTAAACATTTAACAAGATTACAAAAAAAACACACTGGGTGGATTTTTATCCTTATACTGTAGGGTGGTTGTGTACACACACTGCCAACACACATTTCAGTTCAAATAACTTGTACAAGTGCATGTAACATTATATGACCCCTTTCAAATAAAATGTGACCGACTTTTTTAAAATCACTGTAGATTTTACTGATATAGTGATGTGTTCTATGTTGTAGAATAAACCATGAACAAATGTTGAACTTTTGTCTTCACCACAGATGTTATATAAAGCATAAAAAACAAACAAACATCGACTTAAGGACAATTAAACTGGAAGTGCTAAAATGCTAACTCGTTTCTGGGTTTTGCCAAGACAAATGTGTAATCCCTGCAGCACTCTTTTAGCAGGTGAGTAGACGCTCCTTCGCTGTTGTTCGTTGCACATCAGGAAAAAAACATTTATGCTACAGATGCAATGTGTCACATGTGGTTCGATTGACTGGATCGCAATGTTTGAAACCCGGCATTTTTCTATAGTTTGACATATATTCTGTATAATTTAATGTTTTTTTACACAGCCATAGTAGTTTCATATCTCTAATATTACTTTGCACTCTCGTACTTCTCACATTATAAAACAATTCAAATCAATATTTTACATTCCATTCAATTATTTATTTGCTAAGTAGCTGTGTAATAAGCAGGATAATGTACAGCCAGTCAATCAGTCAGTCATAATCGCATCACATTGGGTTTCTAATCACCCTGTCAGGGTTTATTTTGCAATAATGACGTTGACTACATTAGCCATTAAGTATATACACTATATTCCGGTATGCATATATATCCGACTCTAATGTACTGCATGAGATGTTCAACTGTCCTTCTTAACTCTGTTGTATCTCAAAGTTACACACGAGTTCAGCTGAAACATGTTTAGCTTCTCCTCAGTGCGTGAGTGTACAGTTTAACAGATTAATCCACAGCATATGTGGTGATAATATGAAGGATTATAATCTGGTGTGAGCTTAACCGGCTTGCAGTGTTTTCTACATCCTGTTTGGGTCAATTATGCTCCAATCTGCTCCGGATGTAGAGAGGACACACTATGCTGAAGACCCCTTATCTCCAACTCGAGCGAGTCTTCCAAACCTTTGTTCTTCCTGCCTCACAGGAAGTGAGCTGGATTGCCCTTCAGTGAAAGTAGTGTGTGTGTGTGTGTGTGTGTGTGTGTGTGTGTGTGTGTGTGTGTGTGTGTGTGTGTGTGTGTGTGTGTGTGTGTGTGTGTGTGTGTGTGTGTGTGTGTGTGTGTGTGTGTGTGTGTGTGTGTGTGTGTGTGTGTTGTGGAGTAGCTGCCCTGGAGTGAGAAGAGAACAGAGGAATAAAAAAGAGAAAGGTTCAAAATGAAATAATATTGAACTCAGCAGTATTCAAAGAAGAAAATGCTGTTAAGTTTTGATATGTTACTTCTTCAGAAATAGCTCTAGGCCGGCCACGCGGAAATATGGAGAAGGAGAGCGTTAAAGAAAGGCTAAAGCTATGATCTATCCATCTTCCTTGGCCTGCTTCCTCCTTTCATTCCCTGCTCATCATCCCATTCCTTCATTCTGTTATCTCCGGGCTGCTAAATGAAAACACGTAATGGGCCGCAGGAACAGAATCATGGGAGATCTGTGTTTATGGTCCACGGGGTCTGATTAGTAGGCGAACATGACATAAGCTCTCTGACGTTCACCTTTCTTCTCATTTACACTTTTATTCATGCAGGGTTTTTTCAAACCCTCAAACCATTTTCAGAGCCACACAGGATGGGCTCAGTCTGTTTAAATGTTGCCCCGAGGGTCTCACACAAATTGTAAGACCCTCATCAGGAGAGGAAGAGAAACAGAAAGATAGAGAGAGTCTTCTTCCTGGGCATATTTTTTAGGGGGAAACAATGAAGTTAAACTGTAGGAAAAAAAACTAATGTTTTCTGATGGCGGTCAACTTTTCTTCAGCATTATGGATTTAGATGCCGCTCAGTTTGTGCTCATAAAAGTATCTGCTCATAAACTAGCTTCTCTTAAAATGAGTCTTTAATATACATGGTGTAACTGGAGCATTTTGCATGATTTTATTATTCAAGAACGCATGTCTTGTACAGGAAGGATTTGAACTCCTTTCAACCCCTTTGTAGAAACTAAATATTGGGAAATGTGAATTGTTATTAAAGAGCCTGTTGTGTGGCAATACCTACCAGTGCACTGTTCATTGTGCCAGCTTCGAGCTCGGAGAATGAAGTTTTCTAGAAATATGCAGTTCCACTTTGAGTATTTTAACTTGGTATGAGGAAGTTTTGAGGTTCTGGGAACTTTGATCAATAAGAAGGGTCATTAGAGACATTGACAGAGATGCAGATTAACGATCTGATTTTAGATTTTTGATTAATAGATTTTAATATTTTCCCTCACAGAGTTCGGTTCATTTTGGTGATGTGAGCGCTTTATTCGGACCTCAGGTTCACCCATGCAAGGTACAGTTACTCAAGACAAATTTAAAAAGTGGTCTGGGCCGTTCTGTGCTGACACTTTGGAAACAAAACCATTGATTCAAAAAGCGAAGTATAAAAGTAAGATGATAAGTCAGCTGCAGCCACTGGTGACATAAATATACTATGCCGTGGTTCTGACCCCAAAAAATATAGTTTTAGCAGAATCCAGAATCCAAGGAAACATCAAAATCTGGGTTTTGACCACATGATCAAGCCAAGTATGAAAGCAGCACCCATATACAACTATTACAAAAGGTGAAAACATTTACTGATGCTCAAGAATGAAACATGATGCAATACAATTCATTTCTGAACTGCATAATTGGGGTACATTGTACTTATTTTGTCTTCTGAGAAACATGTAAGCAGAGTAGTTTATTTAGCTACTGAAGGACAGTATAATGAAAAAAAAAATACAAATCTGAAAAGTTTAAATCTCCAGCACTTAATGCATTGTGTTTCCTTCTTGAGCATCAGTAAATGTTTTCATCTTTTGTAACAGTTTTGCTGCTCAGGACCAAAAAAAAGGGACTATAAGCTATGAAGAAACATACTGTAACAACAGTTATGTATCATCCAGGTAATGACACACAGTATTAAGTTACAAGGGTATGTAAACTTGTGAATGGGGTCATTTTTATTAATTCTGTTATTATTTTATCTTGTGAAGTTAAATTATGTTATGTACATCTGTTATGTGAAAATGCTTTTTCAGGACAATACTAAAAATTATTAGCAAATTTAATTATCCATCTTATTTTGTTTAAATGATTAACATTTAGCATATTCTATAAGGGGTATGTAAGCAAATGAGCAGAACTATATATATATATATATATATATGCTGTATATATACAGTATATATAGTTCTGCTTCATCTAGTCTACCCTTATATATATATGAAGGAATGAATGATGCATTTATATAGCGCTTTATTGTGTATTGTTGTACACCCAAAGCGCTTTACAATCATGTTGGGGGGTCTCTCCTCAACCACCACTATATATATATATATATATATAGTGAATGTGCAACCCAATCTCATGGCAATTTGTGCATTTTATGAGTAAAATAATTTGTACGAATTCTTACGACCTCATTCACTTTTTGCTAAATTGTACGTATTTTACGAGTTGCCGATTTTAATTTATGAATTCGCACAAATTACCTACCCCTAACCCCGCCCCTAAACCTACCCATCACTGGAGAATAGACAAATATGTATGTGTGAGGTCATACAAATTAGCCACCTTGTAAAATATGAACAAATTGGTTGTGAGATGGCAAGTGAGACAGAATGGCAAAGCCATATACACAAACACATACGGTACAAACGGTCAAAGTTATGAGGGAATCTTTGGTACTTGTCCTGACTTGCACATCTGCTCAATAAATCAATGGATTAAAATAAGTTAAGAGTTAAGTGTATTTGTGTATAGTGTGTGTGTGTGTGTGTGTCTGTGTGTGTGTGTGTGTGTGTGTGTGTGTGTGTGTGTGTGTGTGTGTGTGTGTGTGTGTGTGTGTGTGTGTGTGTGTGTGTGTGTGTGTGTGTGTGTGTGTGTGTGTGTGTGTGTGTGTGTGTCTGTGTCTGTGTCTGTGTCTGTGTCTGTGTAAGCTGAATTACAATATCAATTGATCAAATTTTAACTGTAATTTAGAAGCAGCTCTCAATTAAATACCGAATGATGCACAGACCTGATGAGCATCATGCAAGCTGTATACGACATAAGGAAAGAAGACGTATTAACACAGAAATATTGCATCTTATTCTTCCCAAAGTTACTTGCACAACACAAACTCAACTGTTTTCATTTTCTGACCGAATTCAAAGTACTGGTTGCAAAATGAAAGAAAAATGAAACTCTGAGTTCAGAGGAAGAAAGAAGTGAGACTAATCTTGTGGTCTATAAATATGACTAGTCCAGTTACGGATGTGGATGTTTGGCCATCGCTGGTGCGGTGACCCTTCCCGATGTACTCATTTCATAAAGCTTGCTAAAATTAAATTGAAGATTAGATGACTGGTAGTACAACAAAATAGAAAATAAAGCTGAATTTGATTTAATTTACCAGCTACTAGATTAAATACCCTTCATCTAGTTCCCTGTTTTTTTTTTTTTGAGTTTCCAAAGTACATTTAAATTTATTGAATGACATTTCAAAATTTGTATGTTAAAAAAAACATGCAGCATAATCAAAACCAATCAATGGCACCACATATTTAGATTAATTTGGGTTTGTTCCTCACATACTTTAAAACCATGACTTCAAATATAGCACACAATTCATATAGGATACTTTTACGTGGTGCTTTTGCATCCTTTTTAAGCTTACAAGCTTGAATTGTAACTTAATAGAAACAAATGGTAACACTTTATTTTAAGGACCAGTTCTCACTATCAACTAGTTGCTCATTAGCATGCAACTTACTAGCCAGTTTGGCTGTTTATTAGTACTTATTAGCACATATTAATGACTAATTCTGCATAAGCATATTTTAGATCCCTTTGTCCTACACATACCTACGCTTAATAACTACCTTTCTAATTTTTAAACTCTTAGTTAATAGGTAATAGTAATAAGGATTACTAAAAACTGTCTCGTTTTGTGTTCTGCTGTAGAAAGAGTAATGTGTTTTTGTAATGAGATACAGGTGAGTAAATTATCATTATAATTTTCACTTTTGGGTAAACTAAGTTTAGACTTGTGATAAAATAGTAACAATATTTTCTTCAGTAAGATTTGACCATAACAAACTAAGGAATAAAAATACGTATGGAGATTGTGTGGTTACACTTTATTTTACAGTGTGTGTGTACTCACAGTGTACTTGCCTAAGAACGTACTGCATTGTATGAGGTAACTACATGGGTTAAGGTAAGGTGTAGGGGTTATTTAATTGTGAATATAAAATGTACATGGAACAGGACTGTAAAATAAAGGGCTACTGATTTAGTTTTATCCACTGGTCGTTGATGGGATGTTTAAATGAACGCAAGCTTGTAGGAGCAGGGTTTAAGCAATGCTATCTCACGACCATTTCGTACGTATTTTACGAGGTGGCTAATTAGTACGAATTCATACGATCTCACTCTTATGATTTAGTACGATTTGTCTACACCCCAGTGACGGGTAGGTTTAGGGGCGGGGTAAGGTGTAGGTCATTCATTCAAATGCATACGAATTGTGCAACTCGTAAAATAGTATGATTTTGCACAAATTGTATTAATTTGTACAAGTGAGGTTAATTTGTACGAGTTAGCCACCCTGTAAAATGTGTGCGAATTGCCGTGAGATCAGGCTAAGAGGACTAAATGTCTGGAGAAGTTTAATGCTCAAGCTAAAACATTTTGAGTAAAACTTAAAAGGTATTTATTTTTCAATAAAACACACATCCATGAATCAATCGGAATAGGTTAAATAACATGCATCGAGGAAATAGGGTGACTTTTTATGTAATGTTGGCTTTAAATAATTTAGTAAAGGTTGAAAGTAGACTCGGTAAGACTTTACAATAAGGTGTCATTTGTTAACATTAGTTAATGTATTAACTAACATGAACAAACAATGAAAAAGGCATTTATTGCACTTTTTATTAATCTTTGTTAATGTTAGTTAATGAAAATACAGTTGTTCATTGTTTATTCATGTTAGTTCCCAGTGCTTTAACTAATGTTAACAAACACAACTTGAGATTTTAATAACGCATTAGTAAATGCTGAACTTAACATGAACTAATATTAATAAATGCTGTAGAAGTATTGTTCATTCTTAGTTCATGTAAGCTAATGTTGTTAACCGATGAACCTTATTGTAAAGTGTTGCTGAGGATCCGGCTCAGACTGATGTAAAGTGTGAGTAAAGGGTTAAGTGTGGAGCACAGCTGATCACGGGGCAGTAAGGGGTTAACTGTGGGAACGAGGCAGAGCAGCCATAGGGCCGGGCAGAGCGCCAGCTCCACTCATAAACTAGAGGCTTCCAGTCAGTGTGCCAGGGACAGCCCCGTGACTCAGAGAATGAATCCTGCAGAGAGACACAAGATGAGGACGAGCAGAGACAAAGAGTTTAAAGAGACTAATGAGAATAACACAGGGTACAACATGAATAAAAGTCGTATTCAGCCTAAGAAACTTTCTGACATGGTCTTGGGGACGTTACAAAGGCTGAAATTATATAGTAGCTCTGCCATTTTAAAGACTGCATTTTTAAATGAACCCAATAAAAATGCAATGCAATAAATAACCATCTGTAATTCTAACTTGTTATGCATCAAAAATATGTTATATTTAGTCTTTTGTTTGAAGATAATTAAAGTGAAACAGTTTTATAGTCACGTCTGGAGTCATATACTATCAGTGTGTGACTTTCTTGCGAGCCTAGGTTGAAAAGTGCAATCCTTTTCTGACGCTTTCACGTACAAAGACATCTGTCAATGTTTAAAACACATTCCACCCAAATGTGCGAAAAAGTCAGTCATTTTCAGGGTTTGTTTGTTTGTAAGTTTCAAAAAAGCGTCTCACAGTGACTAAAAAAGTCTTACTCTACAGTGTCTGTTCAGCTGTTATGAAATCACAGTTTTTCCAGAAGTTCGGCTGTGTTTCCTGTTGAACGTATCTCCAGCAGAGGGAGTTAAGGTTGAAGTGTTCATGTCCAGACCAGCGTGTGTGTGTGTGTGTGTGTGTGTGTGTGTGTGTGTGTGTGTGTGTGTGTGTGTGTGTGTGTGTGTGTGTGTGTGTGTGTGTGTGTGTGTGTGTGTGTGTGTGTGTGTGTGTGTGTGTGTGTGTGTGTGTGCACTCACATGTGTGTTTATTTAGAGGTTAGCCTAGTTTCACCAATCACACTGCCGGTTCATGGCAGCATGTCTGAATTTACTTCAGTTTAAGGAATATAGTGTTGCATAAATATATACAAACTCGCACTCAGAACACAGTAATGGAGATAATCACATAACACACACACACACACACACACACACACACACACACACACACACACACACACACACACACACACACACACACACACACACACACACACACACACACACACACACACACACACACACACACACACACACACACACACACACACACACACACAAAGATTAACTGCCTGCTTAGTCACATTTTCAACAGGCAGTACTGAAAATGGTTTGGCAAATACTTACATAACCCATTTAAACTGATTTAATTTAACCATTGCTGGTAAAGTAGCTAAATAGGAACCAAAAAAAAAAAACAGAACAAAAAAAACAACTACTCGGTATCTTACAAAAACATTTACGAACATTACCCAGGTACACACATATACAGTTTTGCTTGCTATTAAAATGATAATATGTGACCAATATGAGATCTTCAAAAAGTTCCAGCTTCAAAATCTTTCTGTCATTTTGTTTAATTTCTGTTCATGATGACAATCATGACTAACTATAATGTTTTGTCTGACACTATGGTAAACATAGTAAACTAGTATTGTAAGTATGGCAATTGTATTGCTTGTGCACTTGTAGTTTACTTCAAAAACTTGCAGAACTGTTTTGACAGATAATATAATATTAATAAAATAAAATAACAATTAAGTGACTTAAAGAGAGACACTTTGATGACTATGTTTCATAACACCTATGTTTTTTTTTACTTTACACTACTTTGAAATCATGATGTTTATTAATCTTTTGTCATGTTTTAAAGAAGCTTACTTATTTTGATGTGCTGACTATCATCTAAAGCACATGTACAGTACTTCATTGTAATTTTAACTGTAGTATGTTATTTGATATTACATTTAAGATATTTTAAAGGTACTAAATCACAACTTAATTAATACAATTGTAATTAAAAATATATTAAATACATGAAAACCAAACATTACTGTATTTTCGGTTCATACTTGAGTATATTATTTTAAAGTGCATTATAAAGGTATACGGCAGTGTACTTCTTTTTCAAAAGGGGTTGTCTTGTTTTTGGTTGATTCTTCTTGTGCAAGATGTTTTTTTTTTCTTTGCAGTATTAAAGTATCTCGTTAGCTGTGTAATCGTTCATGACTACGATATGGTGAGCAGAAGGTGTTGAAGGGGTTAAGCATGTGTCTGGGCAGAAAGCGAGGGAGTCGACATCCTGGCAAGCGCCAGTTTACACAGATGGAGCCGCTCTCTGAATAAACCACAAAAATTCCTTTCCCTGTCCAAGTTAGCACTTCTCCAAGAGAGGACATGATCCTCGTCTCCTCGTTCCCTCTCGCTCCGACTACGCACAACACAAGCGGTAGGCCAGGTCGGACGAGCCTCGATGGTGCCCGGTATATATCAGCCCACTTCACATGCCCCATGAGTGCCTGGAAAAGAGCAAACAGACCAGAGACATGGAACAACAAGACCAACGCTGTCTCTCTTCAATTCTGAGCATACAAAAAAATAAAGTGTGAATGAGAGAGTTTTACTCTGTGCTGGTGTTGTTGTGTGTACTTTCCACAGGTCATCCAGCAGTCTTATCAACAGACACACTCCAGACACTGGACTTTGCTTCTTTGGCTCTATTGATGAACTGTGAAAATATTCTGCTCAAGTAGATGCTTACAATGAAATAGGTCTTCGTTATAGTTAAAGGCTGGACTGTGTCCTATAATATCAGGTTTATTCGCGAGCTGGAGGGGTGTATCACTCACACAGAGCTGTAAAGTGTCTTTCGTATGACTCATGTCGAGGCTTCAGTGCATCTTTCCACACAAAGGTTGTGCACACTTTGACCTCCATGTGAAGAGTGCTGTGGATAGCGTCACGGGAGACGGCTTTACAAAACAGCTAGGTAGCAGAAAACCGGGAAGTGTACACAGTAAACAGTGAACACAAATGAAAGACGTAACATGTATTTCAACTTAAAGCAGAAAAAGGTCATGCTCTGATTTTCACGGAGACAGCTCTCGCATAAAGAAACATCATGTGAACATTCAAAAGTTTAGAGGCAATTTTTTTTAAATATAAGCATCAAATATTTGAGAGATAATGCAAAATTCCACCAGGGATGGTGCTGTTCTTGAAGTAAGTATATTGGGGAAATTTAAATCTAAATTCTGTGAGGCAAACATTGCTGCCAATCAGAACATGTTGAATGTTAAAAAGCTGGATTTTCAACCAATGAGAATTCACTTTGTGTGAAGCGGCCTGTCATACAAATTATGCAACAATATCACATATAATCCGAGCATATTTAGTGTTTAATGCAGTATTATTTAGATTTTCGACCAATGAGAGTTAATTGTGGGTGGAGCTACCCGTTACAGGACATTCACACGGGTGTTGGCGTCGACGCTTGATGGAGGGCGTGTCTGAAGCTTGGTGCTGACGTGGCCGTCATAGTAACAACAGCCAATCACATTAGTTCTCTGGTGTTGCATGAATGCGAAATCAAAATCACTTATACTCATAACATATTTAGTGTTTAATGCACAACTATGCAGTTTTTCGACAGAAGAGAGTTCACTGTAGGTGGAGCTAACCGTTATATTTAAATCACAGCTATGTGGATTTTCGACTAATGAGAGTATACTGTGGGTGGAGCTAACCATTATATTTAAATCACAGCTATGTGGATTTTTGACTAATGAGAGTACACTGTGGGTGGAGCTATCTGTTATGTTTAAATCACAGCTATGTGGATTTTTGACTAATGAGAGTTCACTGTGGGTGGAGCTAACCGTTATATTTAAATCACAGCTATGTGAGAGTTTGTGGGTGCTACTCAAGGAGAGTTCACTGTGGGTGGAGCTATCTGCTATGTTTAAATCACGGCTATGTGGATTTTCGACTAATGAGAGTTCACTGTGGGTGGAGCTATCTGCTATGTTTAAATCACAGCTATGTGGATTTTTGACTAATGAGAGTTCACTGTGGGTGGAGCTAACCGTTATGTTTAAATCACGGCTATGTGGATTTTTGACTAATGAGAGTTCACTGTGGGTGGAGCTATCTGCTATGTTTAAATCACGGCTATGTGGATTTTTGACTAATGAGAGTTCACTGTGGGTGGAGCTATCTGCTATGTTTAAATCACGGCTATGTGGATTTTTGACTAATGAGAGTTCACTGTGGGTGGAGCTATCTGCTATGTTTAAATCACGGCTATGTGGATTTTTGACTAATGAGAGTTCACTGTGGGAGGAGCTATCTGCTATGTTTAAATCACGGCTATCTGGATTTTTGACTAATGATAGTTCACTGTGGGTGGAGTTATCTGCTATGTTTAAATCACGGCTATGTGGATTTTTGACTAATGATAGTTCACTGTGGGTGGAGCTATCTGCTATGTTTAAATCACGGCTATGTGGATTTTCGACTAATGAGAGTTCACTGTGGGTGGAGCTATCTGCTATGTTTAAATCACAGCTATGTGGATTTTTAACTAATGAGAGTTCACTGTGGGTGGAGCTAACGTTATGTTTAAATCACAGCTATGTGGATTTTTGACTAAGGAGAGTTCACTGTGGGTGGAGCTATCTGTTATATTTAAATCACGGCTATGTGGATTTTTGACTAATGAGAGTTCACTGTGGGTGGAGCTATCTGCTATGTTTAAATCAAGGCTATGTGGATTTTTGACTAATGAGAGTTCACTATGGGTGGAGCTATCTACTATGTTTAGATCACATCTATGTTAATTTTCGACCAATGAGAGTTCACTGTAGGTGGAGCTAACCGTTATATTTAAATCACAGCTATGTGGATTTTCAGCCAATGAGAGTTCACTGTGGGTGGAGCTAACCATTATGTTTAATGCACAGCGATGTGACTTTTTTGCCCAATGAGAGTTCACCGTGGGTGGAGCTAACCATTATATCTTTTACTTGACACAGCCAATCAGAACTTGTTTGTTAAACACAAGGGAATGTAAATTTACGACCAACAATGTTTGAGGGTGGAGCTACCTGTCATAACCATTTTGCAACAAAATCACAGCCAATCAGAACATATTTAATACTTATTACACAGCTATGTGGATTTTCGACCAGTGACAGTTCAGTGGAGTTACCAGTTATGTGACATAATGAGTTCAATGTGATAGAAACAGAAGCCCAGTAACTAACAACTTGAATTTTTACACATTTTTCCGGCAAAATGCATGGCTTGCACTTGGTTAGACATTTCTTTGACTTGAGTTGATCTCCTCTTAGATGCAATATATGTGCAGTTTCCAGTTGGTGCTCTTTGGAAAATGTTTGTTTTTCTCCTGGTTGCCCCATTCACTGGCATTGAAAAGACAGGATTTTCCCTCACCCTCTATATTGAATCCAGATTCTTGAGACCTGATCTGAGCTGTTAGACTACTGTGTGCTGCTGTAAAAAAAAGAGGTGCCACAGGCCTGTAAAAACAGCAGGAAAGAAGCAGGGGAAGTTTGAGTGTATGTGACACAGCGGGAGAGAGAGAGAGAGAGAGAGAGAGAGAGAGAGAGAGGAGAGAGAGAGAGAGAGAGAGAGAGAGAGAGAGAGAGAGAGAGAGAGAGAGAGAGAAAGCGAGAGAGAGAGAGAAAGCGAAAGAGAGAGAAAGCGAGAGAGAGAGAGAGAGAGAGAGAGAGAGAGAGAGAGAGACTTCTGTGTTGGGCTACTAATGAAGCACCGTTATCATTAGAGAATCAGGAGGAGGTCTATAGACGGAGAGGAATGGGGGGGGGGGGGGTAGGAGACAGCTAGGCACGAGAGGGAGGGGAAAGGGGAAACATAAAGTTGTTCAGAGTGGAATATTTTGTATATGTTCAGGGGAGTGGTGTGTGGGGGACTTCTGAAGTGAGGAGTCCTCTCTCAGAGTTTGGTTTCAGGCCAATGTAAATTCATGTTCCATTTGATGTTGTCCGTTTCCGGGATGAAGACACATTAAGTTAAATTTAACTTACAAGAAGCAACCAATACTATAACAACATTTTAGTATGCTTATGTTATCAGAGTGTTTATTAAAACCAACAACCTGATTAAGAAAAGACAAACAAAATAAAAAATACACTTTATATATAAGTATCTTATCTTCATCATGACTGCACTCACTTGTTGAAAACAGGAGAAAGAGCAAGATTGTGAAACATTATTCTAATTTGTTATAACTCCCTTTTTTGTAATATCTGTTAAAATGTAATTTATTGCTGAAATCAAATCTGTATTTTCAGCATTATTACTCCAGTCTTCAGTGTCACATGATCTTCAGAAATCAGTATAATATGCTGCTCAGTTTTTATTGGTGCTATTAATAATGGTTCTTATTATTACTAAGGTAGAAAACTTGTTTTTGTGGAAATATTTTTGAGGGTTCTCTGAAAAGCAGAAAGTTAAAAAAACAGCATTTATTTGAAATGAAAATATTTTGTAACATTGAAAAAAAAGTATTTTCTGTCACTTCATATGCATTACATCTTATTGACCCCAAACCTTTAAATGACACACACACACACACACACACACACACACACACAGGTTGGTTTTAATGGTTTACGGGGACTCTCCGTAGGCGTAATGGTTTTTATACTGTACAAACTGTATGTGCTATTGCCCTACACCTACCCTACCCCTAAACTTAGCCCTCACAGGAGACTTTGTGCATTTCTACTTTCCCCCAAAAAACTCACTCGGTATGATTTATAAGCCTTTTGAAAAGTGGGGACTTGGGGAAATGTCCTGAAAAGTCACCTTCACCTTGTAATACCTGTATCATTATACAAATTCATGTCCTCATTTGTCACAAAAATGCGCACGCACGCACGCACGCACGCACGCACACACACACACACACACACACACACACACACACACACACACACACACAAATAAATAAATACACAAATAAATAAATAAATCAGTAAATTAATAAATAAATAAATAAACATAGCAAATGGTAAACACAAAGACATGTTTCTTGAGCAGCAAATCAGCATATTAGAATGATTTATGAAGGATCATGTGACACTGAAGACTGGATTAATGATGCTGAAAATTCAGCTTTGACATCACATGAATAAATTACATTTGAAAACATATTCATAAAAAAGCAGCTATTTTAAATTGTAATCATATTCCAGAATATTACTGTTTCAATGGATTGCAGTTGAAGAATAAGGACAGTACAGGGGCTGAGTCTAAACAAAGAAAAAATAAAGCGAGAGAGGGAGGTTGAGAGTCTGTACATGAGCCAGATGCCCGCGGTGTTGTCACTGAGCGAGCATTAAGTCACACACATACAGTATATCATTACACACACACACACACACACACACACACACACACACACACACACACACACACACACACACACACACACACACACACACACACACACACACACACACACACACACACACACACACACACACACACACACACACACACACACACACACACACACACACACACACACACACACACACACACTTGCAAAGCCCCAAAGCAAAGAAGAAGACTTTAACCATGTGCAGCTCTCCCGTATCCCTTCATAACAGCGATCTGATGAGGCATGTTATGACTGCTGTCTCGGCCTCTACACACCTACTGGCATTTCCTGTGAGCACTCAAATAACCAAAGACTCTACAGCTATTAGCCACTTCGAGAGCAGAATCTGCTCCAGCATTAAGAGCTTTCCTTCTTCATCTTCTACAATCTGCATTGGTTCTTCTCAACATGATGTCTGCATATGATGGGGACCATATGCTCTGGCAAGCACAATGATGAGTGCATCCTATCAGTCAGATCAGCCTAGCATATCAGTATCAATCAACACCTTCAATGGTTGATCTGAATGAAGTTGTAACATGACTTTAAGTTTGGGAAACATGACCACAAACTGGAACGACTGAGATTGAATGGAGTCAAAACATGAATTCCTTTTATTTTGAATTCACAGTTAATATACTCTTTATTTCTTTCTGACCTTTAAATCAACCAGAGAAAGGCATCTGATCCTGATCATATACAAATTAACCAATTACCCCCCTGACCCTCTTAAGGGCTCTCAAGGGATCCCGTTGCAGTCAGCGTGACATGTTACATACTCTCCAACAGCCCAGAAAGGCCCTCTGTGCAAACAGATGTTTTTAGAAAAGTGAGTGTGCTTAAAGAAAGAAAGCAGTAAGCCTATAGCCTTCTGACTGTACTTTCCAGAGTGTGTTACACATTACTGCACGCCATTGTGGAGATTGAAACTACATAAAAAACAAAACATTTAGTTAAAGACGAGGAATTATGAGGAATGTTAATTCATCAACTCAATTTATTAACCAATTTAACTACATTAATTAATAATACACATTAGGCCTACTGTACTGTAGCATATATTACATACACTATATTGCCAAAAGTATTGGCACCCTCTTCTAATGAAAGGTTTGACTACTTTAGTAATGTCCATGAGTCCAAATCTTAATGTTTAAGCATATAATGATATTCTAGGGAATTGTGTGCTTCTAATTATATAGCAACAGTTTGGACAGAAGCCTTTTCTATTCTAACATGACGGCATCTCTGTGTATAAGACAAGGATCAAAGAGAAATGATGATTCAGTCAGTGTGGAAGAACTTGACTGGTCTGCAGAAAGCAGCTGAACACCTCTGGTGTGACTTTAAATGAGCCAAAAACTCACCACCAAACACCAATGACTTGTACATTCATTATATGGACAAAGGTACTGGGACACCCCCTTCTTTAGAAGAGAAAAAGACACTTCCAAACTGTGGCAACAAATAAATCCTTTAAATAAATGTACTTAAAAATGGTATTTCCACCTCTGTTGCAACAGTTGTGAAGTGTATGAAATGACGGTACCCATATGCACAAGTCATTGGTGTTAGGTGATGAGTTTTTGGCTCAAGGTCTGCATTTAAAGTCACACCAGAGGTGTTCAGCTGGGATTAGAACTTGGCTTTCTGCAGACCAGTCAAGTTCTTCCACACTGACTGAATCATCATTTCTCTTTGAGAAGGGGGAGCTGCAAATCAGCATATTATAATGATTTCTGAAGGATCATATGACACTGAATAATTTTCAAATATATTTACACAGAAAACAGCTATTTTAAATTGTAAGACTATTTCAAAATATTACTGTTTTTACTGTATAGCAGTTGATGAATAAGCACAGTACAGGGGCTGAGTCTAGACAGAAAGAAAGAAAGAAAGAAAGAAAGAAAGAAAGAAAGAAAGAAAGAAAGAAAGAAAGAAAGAAAGAAAGAAAGAAAGAAAGAAAGAAAGAAAGAAAGAAAGAAAGAAAGAAAGAAAGAAAGAAAGAAAGAAAGAAAGAAGAAATTGAGAAAGTAAGGTTTTTATTTGATTCAACATAATCGTTTAGGCTACAACAGCTTAAAACAGCACCCGTGCGGTGTTTCTTAACTATGTCGTATGATGTAAATAAAATCAAATAAAAAACTCTTGAATTTTATGGGCATATAATTGCATTCTTCAGCACGCAGTTGTTGCCCTGTATCATGCTAATCACCAATCAACCATATTAAATGTAAGATGACCTACGTAAGTCTGGGGCTGAGGGGTGTGTTTAAAGTGTCAACATTTTTAAAGCATTATTTTTCATAAGTAAATAATTAAATTAACGTGTTAAATCAACAACTTTAATTAAAACATATTTTAACCCCAAACCTTCTGCATCCTCTTTGTGCCCCCCTGTCTGAGAGATTTTTATCTATAGGTATATTTTAAAGAAGAAACAATGATTTGGAAACTGGATATGGTTTAGGATTACAGCTCATGCTGTTACTTATTCAGTTACCACAGACAAACATGTGACTGAGCAGAAACAAAACTGTAAAGACTGCAGAGAACGGCATGATCAGGAAGAAATCGTGGATTAATGATTAACATCTGAAATAAGAGCATCTGATCTTACGGTAGAGGAAGTCATTGATATTTGAAGAGCAGCTGAAGCAGCCGAAACACAGGTGCAGACCGTCTGAGATCAAGACAAAGATGTGCATGCCATGCAAAAGAGAGCCAGACACACAAAGCAAAACAAGAAACCTGAAAAAAAGAAAAAAAAGCCAGTCCACAGAAATAGAAAGTGATGCAGATGCAGAAAATGAGGAAGCTCTCATTGGCCACTCTAGTGTCCAGCATATGGAGCTAATGCATGGGGACAACATAAATAACAAAAATCAAGACTTGGACAGCTGATCAGCAAATTCTAAACGCTGATAACATTTAATAATCATTTAAACAAAGGTGAATCCCTTACATTGACACTGAATGTATCTGTGCATCTCATAGATGTGAAGTGGAATGAGACGACATGAATGTTACAGTCTCTACTCTCATAGAGGACAGTACAAACATGTCATACTATTTATACAGTGGCAGATATACATTATGTTTGTGCTTCTATTAGTGGGCAGTAATTTAAAGAGTAAGAAGAGTTTTAAACAAGTTAATATTCCATTAATATAGAAATATATTGATGTGCGGTCAAAAGTTTGCACACTACTGTATGTGTTGACTATTTTACAATCTGGTAGATCTAATAATAATTTAGAGTAGGATTGTTGTTTATAAAAAAATATATATAATTTTTGATTGTACCGTTTTTTTTATTTTACATAATGTAAAGAGTTTTTCTGCTGATGATAGACTGGATATGTTTGAATAAAAATGCAGTAAAACATTTATACTGTAAAATAAAATACTGTTAAATTATTATAATAAATACTGTTTTCTATTTAAATGTTTTATAAAATGTAAATCATTCCAGTTATGTAAAGCTGAATTTTTAAGCCAGTGTCACATGATCCTTCAGAAATCATTCTAATATGCTGATTTGCTGCTCAATAAAGTTTTATTTGGATTATCATCAATATTGAAAGCAGTGCTGCAGTTTTTGTGGGATCCATGATGCAGTTTTTCTCCAAATTCTTTGAATTCTTTGATTCTTGAGCAGAAGGTTCTAAAGAAAATTATTTATTCACAAATTATTGTTATAACTAAATTGTAACAACTTTAAAGCCTTTACTGTCTCTTTTGATTGATTTATCAAATCCTTGCTGAATAAAAGTATTAATTTCTTTAAAATAACAATATTTCTGACACGTAGCATATTATTATCATGATATTAAATGATTTACCATAGGATTTTGGATCTATGCATGCAAGTCCTGAACCCCCTGCATAGAGGAGGACAAGAACCCCAGAAGGTTGCTTCTCCAAGAAAGATGAACCAAAGAATCATGTTTCAAACTCCTGGGTGGTGAAGGATCTCGTCAACTCCAACTAGACAGCTGACATTGAGGAACTTGGAGAAAGAAACCAGGAACATATTTCACTGTCAGTCTCTGGTTGCTCGAGGGTAACCAGAGAAAAATGTAATGCTGGTTTCTGTGGTGTTTGCTAAATGAAGATTAACCAGAATAACCAGGTTTGCTCATTATGCTTGAGGCAATGATTTGGTAAAGAAATCAAGCCTCTGTTGTTTGATCCACGTAGCGCACATATATATTGCTTAAGAGGCTTCAGCTCATGGAGACACGGGTTCAAGTGTCAAGAGTCTATACTAGTCCATAAATAAGGTAATAATTGTCCAAAAAACGTCAGGAAAAGAACTACTTCACTTTAAACACAGCACTATGTGTCTTGCTTTTATAAATAGGCATTTGATATCAAAGTAGTGAATTAATTACATTTTTATAATTAAACTTTCATTTGAATAATTTTCATTTTATGGTCTTTTGCAGCATGTTGACTTTAAAGGGAGGGCCACTTTACCTTAGCATGGTTCGGGTTTTGGATAATGGGTCAAATTGCAGGCCCGTATCTACATTCTACACTCGGTACATTATGTGTGTTTAAGGTTTCTCCACAGCTTCAACCACACACACGTACACATACTCATAGAGAGCCGGGCCACTGAGACGCCGGCAGCTGTTACTTGTTATCACACTGGAATTCATTGTCAAATTACACACACACACTCTCTCTCTCTCGCACACGTCTCTGTTTCTCTTTTTTAATGCACCTCTTCACCCCTCCAGTCCATAATGTCTCTTCAAGATATTTGGTGTGGGTTCACCGCGATATCTTTCCACGGACTGTGGAAAGACACTTTCTTATATATGTGCACATGTAGCATAATGGACAGAGACGTACTAGTCAGAATGGAAAGCGATGTGTGTGGCGAATGGGTAACCTTTTGGTGGTTTCATAATTAGACAGAAACTATGACTATCATGCCTCAGCTAATGCTTGTAAAGGTGTATCCAAAATAGAAACCAGGTTCCCTAGACACAGGTTTGTGTCGTTTTTATTTAACAATATTAAGGTTATACAAAACATGTGCATACGGTTGCTAAACACATTATTTATTGCTCTCTGACACTGCACATTCATAGTCTGTTTTCTTTGACCACATATCAATTTTGGGGAAGTTACTTTGAATAATTTGAAGTAGCTAAACTACAGTCAAGCTAATGTTTTAAAGTAGCTAGATACATGGAACTTACTAAATGAAGCAATATGATTTTATAAATTAAGTATCCAATTCAGTTTGAATTCCAATTGAAATTTAGAATTGAAATTCAAATCTAAATTGAATATTTTGAAATGTTCTTCATACATGTATCATACAGAGTGGAAGACCCAGGCTGCGTCCGCAATCACATACTCTCTTGAGCAGGTACTTTTATGAGTAAGTATTACTACCGCAAAAAGAGAGCACTCTACACAGTATGAATGTAATCTGGATTCGCCATGTTGCCATTGTCACATGATCAACCAGCATCAGTTGTGTCATGTCACTGCCATTCTTAAATCCTCTCCCGTGGCCTCATGGGACAGCAAAGTGTCCACTGTATGCATACTTCAGAACCTCACTGAAAGTACAGTAGTAGATCATCCGGCTACTTTCTGCCTTCTCTTTTATGAGTATTGTGAATTTGAACATACTTCTTTTGTTACATACTGTTTTTTGCCTTCAATTCGTAAGGAAGTATGTGATTTTGGATGCTGCCTCTCAATTGATTTCAATTCACATACCCCTTGAGAAAATTAACCATGCTTTTAGTGCACATAACCACCCCCCTCCCCCAAAAAACATGGTAAACACAAATTAACCATGGTTTTGCTACACTAACCATAGTTTAACCATGGCATGTATAGTAATAATGTGGTTAAACATTTAGCAATAGCCAAAAAACATAACCATGTTTTGCTACACACTTTTAACCACATGTATAGTAATAATGTGGTTATAGCAAAGCCAAAAAATCATTGTTGCTACACTTTTCTTAAGGGACAGTTTTCTTAAGTACAGTACAACATTTCATAAAAGGCAAACTTAGCAACTGTTATAAAGGTTTGCTCTATATTGTGTAAATTAAATCCATACATACTACATCCGCTATGTCGCCACTGTCATGTGACTTACACCACTTCACTGCCATTCGCAGCTCTTCTCCTGTGGACTCATGGGATGCTAAAGTGTCCATCGAATGTGTACTTCAGAATCTCATCGGTGGGTCATTTGGGTGCTTTCCCCCACTTCTTTATGAATACTGAGAATAATTTCACATTCTGTTTTTTTTGCCTACTATATAGAATGATGTATGCCTAATTGGATACAAGGTAAGAAATACTTTGTTAAATAGATTAAATTTAAATTATTAATATCCTTTATAAACACTTCAGAATTATTATATATTTTTTAATCAACATGTCCCATTTCATCCACTGTCTTATATATTTCTTTGCTGAACTCATCAAAATGCATTATGTGATTGTTTCTCCACAACATGTGATGCTGCCCTAAACGTTGGCAAAAATAAATGATCTTATCACGCTGCTTACCTTTTGGAACAGCTTTCATGCACCAAAAATGCCCTAAAATACTGCCTGCATAGGCAGTTCACTAGGGTTTGGAAAATGTCCAGTGTGTGTCACAAATGTACCAGCCGGGCATCATAGGGCAACATTCAACATGCAATGATGTAATCAGCTCATCATCTGAAAGTCACTTTGCTTCCCAATATTAGAAATTATATTTTTTGGCAGGGACAAAAATGGCTGTGGTCTTCAAGCTTCTGACCTATTGGGGTGAGATGCGATTGGAGGGAGATGTAGTGGGATAGGTAGGTGGGATGAGGATTGGGATGGAAGGAGCCTGTCAGTGGGGTTCCTGGAGGTCTCGTCTAGACTGCATAATGAAGGCGGTTTGAGGCTGATCCAGCTTTCCTGAAGAATTCCTCTACCTCAGTCAGGAATGGAGCCGACGCCACACATGAGTACTTTGAGGTAAACCAAAGTCTTTTCACTCAGTCACTTAAGATTTATTATTTAATTTTCAATGCGTCACAACCCCGTGTACAGTATTAGTTTGTATGTAGATTACCCTACACGGTGGACAATTCCTTGATTTTTTAGAGTACTCGCATGCATGCCATCTGTTAGCAATTCCTGCCAGCCAGAGGTTCGACTGGGGTAAACCACCACAGTAAAAATGTACAACAGCACAGGCCCACCTGCGACAGATACACCCAGTTCCTCTTTGGTTGCGAGCCAATAGGAGGCCTGCTCTGTTACCAAATTTCCATTTCCTCCATGTGGTGGTCCATATTTAATATAAACTTCAGTGCTTTACAAGTTTACAAAGAGAACACATAAACATGGCCATATGTCCTGACAACTTATCAGAAACACGTGCATCCATCTCACCTAAGCCCTTGAATAATCATGTTACATTAGAAAATGTTGTTACACTGAGTAAAGCTGCAGCCATAGGGAGTAACTTACTAAAATCAGCAACAATATTAACTTAATCATTAAATTAAATTAAAGCTAGTATTTTAAAAGAGGAGGAGTGACAAAATGCTGCATTGCTGATTTTATATCCCATCATGTGTGAAGTTTTACAGTAGCATAGAGGATTTCAATTCATTAGCGCAATTTCATTTGGACATATGCATGAAACTGATTCAAAGGAGAATTTTGTGTACCATATTTGTGCCTTATTGTCACAAAATATTAAAAAATATACTGCTATTCATCACTGTTTTGACCAAGTTTTATAAATGAGTGTTTGCTTGTTATTAGTTGAATTTAATGTAAACTAATGTGAATTTAATGCACCTGTTCAAGCAAAAAAAAAAAAAAAACGTGCAGCATATTTCAAACAATATTGCTCTCTTAAATAGTTTCAATGTGGCTAGCAACTATTTATGTGTAGCTTTAGCAGATTCCGTTTCAGAAACTACACTGTAAAACAATATATATATTACAAAATAGTAAATTAAACTATACTGTTGAAATTTGTTTTACAAGTACAATTTTAGTTTTTCTTCCTCAGAAGATTGAATTTTGTTTAATTCAATGTGTTACTTTTTAATTATTTGTGAAATGCACTAGCAATGCATACCCAGACATGTTTTCAATTCTATGTAACTTGTAGACTCGTAAAGGTAGGTTCCTCAACACTAACTATCTGTCCGTTTTAAATTACAGTTGTGTTGACATGAGGGTGTGAGACAGTGTCAAAGTCACATTATGATGGACATGTGTGCTCCCTCGAGGGACGATTAGGGCCTCTTTAAGTGGCGTTAAGCCATTTTTGAAGTGTTTCCTGAAGTGGACTATATTTTCCTTGAGAGACCTACTCTCAAAACATGTTACCAGCCTAAAACCTTACAGCACATTTCCACTGAGTCTACATAGCAAACACTCTGTGCATGCAGCTGTAGACAAAAGTCATTCAAACAGACAATCACCCCTGAAGGGAAACAGAGAAAGTGAGCCATCGAGAAATTGAGACTGTTTAGGGGGCTCACGGTATGTTATTGCACCACATTGACTCAACATCTCGATGGCATTTAAGAGAGGTGATTTTCCTTCAGTTCTGCAGGCTAACATTGCAAGTATCTGACAGCTGTAGAGGGTGTGCGGTTACACAACCGAGTGTGTACACACACAATCTCTGAGTAAATACTCCACAGGCACAACAAATACCCTAAAGACTCTCCAGGGAAGCATTCAGCAAGCACTTAGCAAAACAACACCATAAGGGGGGGAAACGATAACCAACAGACAGAAACCAGCTACACAGAAAAGGCGAAAGTATTTCATTAGAGTATAGTAGATTCTAATAATTCCATCATCGTGTAATTCATGCTAACAAGATTGAACGAATACAGTCAAGGCATAGCTTCGCGCACAGCTGAAGTGTTTAATGAATAAGTGTGGTCAGTAATGTAAAACGCAGAGTTCTCAGCTGCTGGCCCATAGTTCCACTGCATCGACAGGCAATAACATGTGTGGTTTTCTCTGTTACTTGTAGGCCCATAACATGGCACACACACAGCAAGCAGAAGTGTTGAATGACTTCATGATCACTATATCAGTTTTAAATTAGCATTTTCATTTAAATTAACTTAGTATCAAAGGTGTTCTCCTAGTTGAAAGGCAACATAATTATGTTACCTAGATATTACCAAACAGTATAGCATGGTGTCAGCAATCAATCATGGATTTGATTCTCAGAAAATGCAAGACCTATTTTTCTAAACAGCATATTGTTGTAAACAGTAATATACTGTATAGCCTAGATAGACTTCGCATGCAAAAAATTCTAAATATACCTCAAAGAACAATAAAATATGGTAACTCTTTAGCATAGGGACCAGTTCTCACCATTAACTAGTTGCATGCCTATTATTATCATAGTGGCTGTTTATTAGTACTTGATATGTGTACATACAAATATTTTGCATGACAATATTCTACATCCCTAATCTTACCCAATACCTAAACTTAACAACTGCCTTACTAACTATTAATAAGCAGCAAATTAGGAGCTTATTGAGGTAAAAGTCATAGTTAATAGTTTGTTAATGTCAAGATTTGGACCTTAAAACAAAGTTTGACCGAAATGCCAGTTTTTTACATATTTTCAGTTCCTATTTGAAAATCTAATAGTTAACTTTGCTACATGCTAGTGTCTGTCAACAATGATTTAACTATGTGCATTAGTTGAGTATCTCATGCAGGTCATGTCAGGACATCGGTATTTGCCAGTGCACATGCACAGCTGCTAACAAAGTTGTTACCCATGAATAGCATCTGAAACATGAGGTTACATTTCAGATAAGATGCCGTTTATGTAGACGGCTGACCATTAGCAGCCATTAGCTAATTGTATGTGGTGACATTTCACATTTCAGTCTGCTTTATTTCCCGCTTTCATCCTCTTCTGGAATTCAAACATATCCAGGATATCCTCAGCATAGTGTGCATCAAAAGTTCAGAGCACAACGAAAGTGTCGTTGGAGCCCCACATCCTAATAGGACTTAAGCGGTCAACAAGAAAGCTGCTCTTGTTTCTTCAGTTGGCTCTATAGCCAAACTCCCCCCGTGGAGATGCAAAAAAGGATGATGCGGCTAACTTCTTCAGTTCTACATAATCTCCCCCTACACTTGCTCCTTTGTGTTATTCTTTAATTACTCCATGTTTGTTTTAATGAGTAACCGCCAACCTCAACAGATGCGTACTCCTCACATTTTGAGAGAAAATGACTGCCTCTGTGATGTCTAATCATATACAAACATCCCAATCTGCACACTTCAATTCCTCTCTAAGAAATAAGGGCTCAGTCAAAGAAGAAAAAAAGATTGGCAGGCATTGTAAGCCAAGAAAAAAAAAAGATTGTTATCCCATCTTGGGATACATCCAGTCCAGAATCTATGCTGCTTCAACTCCTGACAATGCTTAACCCTTTTAAAAACACTGTTGAGGGAAATGCAAGCCATGTTGAAATTATTGCATTTACAAATTGAGTTTGCATGAGGCAATATGATTTACTTTCAATGCAGGAAATTTTATGTGAACAAAGTCTTTGACTAAATGATGGAACAAGCTTCTGTATATATGGACTGTTCATATAGATAATTAACAAGTAAATATGTTGTAATTGCTAGGAAAAAAATATTTAGATTATACACTGAAAAATCCATATGAATTTAAATACAACAACTAATGAACATTCTCTGTTCTATTTCAGTCGGTCACTCCGAGTCACGTCGGATGACCGACTAAATTGGAATCTCGCCAGAGAGGCCTATCCATTTCAAGTGTAACTAAACGAGCCAATGGACAATGGCATGCGATCATTGCATCCAGCTGCTACTGATCACAGTGTGAGTATAAGAGGCAGCAGGTGCACTGCATTAATTCATCCTTTCGCTTCGGAGCCGAGTGGTAGTGGTTGAAGCTACTGCTCTCCTTTCCACGGAAGAGTGTTCTGGAAACGAGTGCAGGCGCTATGGCGCAGCAGCGGTGGTCACGGTCGTACGGGAGAGAAAAATATATTCTTTCTGCTGACAGCCACACCAGGAGTGTGCGGTGGCCAGCTCACCTGTGTGCTTCAGCACTAAAAGAGCAACACGGGTGATCTTTTTAAAGATGTCTTATCACCCGTGCGTTTCTGGATTTGGTCGTTATCTGGCGCCTCAGGACAGTTACGATTGCTGCCTCATGTGCCTGGGCATTCAGCATGCTAAGGATGCTTTTTTGGATGGTTCATGTTCTTCTTGTGGGGACATCACCATCTCGGAGTTGCGTAATAGACTCTGCTATGTCGAACATGGCACGATCCCTCTTCCTCTGCCGCGATCTGGCATTCTGGGGCAGCGCTGCGTCCGGTGGAATCAGAGGTTATTTGAGGATTACGGCTCGGGCTTCCCCAAGTGGAGGTCCTCACCCCTCAAGTACTCCGCAGCCGGCGGGGGTGCCGTTGGATCGGGCTGGGACCTCTGCAGAGCAGGGTACACCCCCCGTTTACTTCAGTGCTCCCCCTGATGAACAGATGTTGATTGCTGCATCGGAGGACTCTCTCACTCTCCGGGGATGATGACTGTGTTGCCTGCGTAGCGTTGTCCGAGCCAGACTCAGAGATGATGGCTATGCTTTCTCAGTCCGCCGAGAATGTCGGGCTCGTGTGGAATCCTCCACTGCGTCCCGATCGTTCGAGGTTGGACGTGTGGTTTCTCGGTGGGGGTCGCGCTGGTTCTCAGTGCCCCCCTCCAGTGCCATTCTTCCCGGAAGTGCATGAGGAGCTTACAAGATCGTGGTAGGCACCTTTCACTGCCCGAAACAAATCTTGTGGCTCCTCCCCCCTCACCACCCTCGATGGTGGAGCCGCTTTTGGGGTACATGGGCATCCCCTCTGTGCAGCAGTCTGTGGCCATGCAACTATGTCCAGCAGCCGCCACCACTCTGTGGGCTGAGTCGTGTCTCCCCTCACAGGCCTGTAAGTATTCATCAGGCCTAACTGGCAGTGCTTATAGAGCTTGTGGGGAGGCGGCTTCTGCCCTACATGCCATGGCGTTACTGCAGGTCCCTCAGGCCAAAGCCCTGAGAGACCTGCAGGAGGGTGGTCACGACCTGGCAGTTCTACATGAGCTGCATGCTGCGACAGACCTCACACTCCGAGCGATAAAGGTGACCACACAGTAGGGGTTCAACGACTTCTGATTTTTTTAAAGTCGACTTCTATGAGATGAAAGCCAAGTCGAAGTCGACTAGTCGCTGATGACGTCATTAATGAACACATAAGTCTGGAGCTGTGACAAACACCTTGTGCACAGCTATGAAATATGACACAGCGCTGCCCATACTACTATTGCACCTATAACAGCTTATTTGTATTAGTTCTTTAGTCTTTGGGTCGTTATATTTCTCACAGATCCCTGCTCGTTCTAAATCAGATACAGATAAGTAGTACAGTAAAGATTACATTCATATGAATGCATGCATTAGTGAGAGCGATTACGTGTGTGAATTAATTCTACCTGGCAACGTCTCTCTACTAGTAGTGAAGCTGTGGGATTTAGTTATTAAGAAATATATGCTTGAACTTTTCAGTTTCTAAGCTATTTTACCGAAAAATCACAGAACAGTGTTGACAATACCACTGGAACCAGTTGAGCCCTTAAAATCTGACTTTGCTGCAGTTGGAAAAAACTACTGGTTCGTCTCGCCAGAGGGGAACTGCCCTCCCAAGGTTCTCCCAAGGTTTTTTTTTCAACGTTCTGTCACCGATGGAGTTTTGATTCCTTGCCGTTGTTGCCTCTGGCTTGCTTAGTTGGGGACACTTCATTTCCAGCGATATCACCGACTTGATTGCACAGATACTATTTAAACGGAACTGAGCTGGACAATGACATCACTGAATTCAATAATGAAATGCCTTTAACTCAAAAATGTTCCTGTTTCGATATTGTGCAGTTGCTTTGACACAATTTGTATTGTTAAAAGCGCTATATAAATAAAGGTGACTTGACTTGACTTGACTTTACAATACATTTTCGCGCTGAATGATTCTGTGTGCGCGATCTGCGCGTGATGTATTGTACACGCTACTGTCTGTAGCCTATGTGTGTGCGTTACAGTGCAGCAACGCATTACATTAGAACATGATTACCTGTACAATAAGCTGTTTAAAACGTGCATTCTGCTATTCCATTTCGAGGATCCAGTAATATAATCACACGTCTTGTGGAGCGCATTCAGAGTATGAATTAGTTTGTAATTTGAACTGTTTGGAAACGGAGCGTAAGATACAAAGATTGTATCCTGCCTCTATGTTCTTAGGATCTAAAAGTGTTTATGCACCATTGTTCCGGCTCTGAGCACAGTGAGTAATGGTAGCATTTCCATTTCAACATCGTTTGGTGAGGTATCATTATCATCCAATCCACACATGTATTTTCAGCAAGATAAGGCTAGCACACACTAAAAGATTTATGAACATGGAGATCTTGCTAAATCTTTTACAGTCAAACGTGACTTCAGGGTAAAGAAATGATGGACAAAAATTGTGTTTGGACTGCTTTTTTACAGAAAACTTGTCAAGTCATGGAGATGACATGAACATGTATTTTACATGTTACATGTTATTATGTTTACTGATTGGGAATATTTGTTGTTCCATGTGATAATCTATAGAGTGGACCCGTGTTTGTCCTCAGGATTTCTGATTGTAAATATTCAACTTTTTGGATATTTTATGATTAGAGATCAGCGTGGCCCCAACGTTCTTATGGGCAATTCCCCACACCACAGGAAAATCTGATCAGATAATCTACAGAACCATCAAGATCAAGTCCTTACCTAGGATTATCAGAAGGGGAGAATTTGGCCCAAAATTGTGCCCCGCTTTAGCTGTAAGAAAAGGAGAACTTGCTGGTTTAGCTGAAATGAAGTTATGACTGATCTCTGACAGTTCAAATATTATTTTTATTTATTTTCTTTTACAATAGACGGGATCAGTGTAGACCTGATCCTGGTCCTGCATCTGCAGAGTTTAGCTTCACCCTGCCACATGAAGCCCTTGATTAACTGGTTCAAGTGCATTTAAATGGATTGGAGCTAAACCCTGAAATATAGTGGACCCCCAGGAGTGGAAATGGACACTTGGTGTTGGTCCCCAACACTGCACATTCTGAATGTATCCTTTGTCTGACACACCAATTGTATGTTTCTACTAATGAGTGAAACTGTGAGTGAGAATCAGGTGTGTTTGTTTCAGACAGGGGTCTTCAAACTTGTTCCTGCAGGGCCAGTGTCCTGCAGAGTTTTGCCACAACCCTAATTAACTACACCTAAACAAGGTCTTACTAGGCATAGTAGAAACTTCCAGGTAGGTGTGTTGAAGCAAGTTGGAGATAAACTCTATAGGACACTGGCCCTCCAGGACAGAGTTTGGAGACCCATGGTTTAGTGAGACATAAACTGTGCACTGTGGAGGGGGCATCAGGAACAGGGTTAAGAAATATTAGTAAGGCTATTTCAATGGAAGTGCCTCTGTAATTGACAGGTCATTTAATGAAAAATTCAGCTAAAACTCAAGTACCTTTCATATCCAGTAGATAACCATTTTCATCCACTATGTGGTGAAGGGTGTGTTGAATGTCTCAATATTTTGAGTTGATGTGACCAAATTAGAATATAGGTGATCTCCATCCATCCATTTTTAAATCTGTTTGTCCTATATAGGGGCATGGGTGTAAGTGATCTCATCCCAGCATGTTGCAGTGAGATCAGTTCTGGCTGGCATTGCCAGGCCTAGTCCGAATTGGCCCAGAAATAAGGTGTAAGGAAGGAGTGCTGCCCCGTTCCAAACAATGACAACATGAAGTTGGCATAATAGGTGAGCAAGCAAATACCATATTGAGGTCGTGAGTATACGGCAGAGGGTGTTCACACATGCATGCCTGCATAATGCCCATAAATACAAGCACACATGCATTCATCTAAGCAGAAACACAGTGCTTTTGGAGCTGAAAAATACTCAGAAGGGGCCATGAAGAGCACCCTACTAGGATCTTGGAAATCAATAGCTCTTCCTCGCTTGAAATATATATCCACACTTAACCATCGAATGGCTTCCAAAACTGCAGCCCATCTTTCTCAAACCGTCAAAGTGACCTCACGGCACTCTCGAGACAGATTTGTTTTGAGTTCTGTACTCCGAGTTAATTGTTTACCCTCTGGACTCCTGAACAAAAGCAGGTCCAAACATCTGGATCTCATCAGCGTTCTGAAAACAAATCGCTGCTACTAGTCCCGGAACTACTGACACCGAACTCTCTACATTAAACAAACCATACTCTGTCTCAGAGTGTGTAAAGGGGATGTACATACAGAAATATGAGAAACACTGTTCTGAAGCCAAAAATATCAAAGAGTTTTAAGGCTCAGGATGTGTGTTAAAAGCATATGAAGGGATTAATTTGCACTCAGTGAAACTGAACAAAATCATCTACTGCTACAACATCAACTTAGGCTCCAAATCCAGTCCAAATGTGACTTTCGAGCACTGTTGTGTGCGTGGGGCAGAAAGCAGGTTAATGCCAGCACAGGACACCACAAGCCATCGGAATGCGCTATTGTGCCCATTTCAGTTGGCATCCACCCAGAGCCTTTTAGAGATGAAACAGAGGGATGATAGTGAGGAGAACAATTGTTTGTGATTGAATATAATGTACTTTGACAAACAATATATAAAAACTTCCACATGCATTCTCTCTCACACACTCACACATCTCTGAACCCCTGCTTGGGAAGTGTCCTTGGCTCGTTGTTGTTTTTCACGGTGAATCCCGAAATCCGCCCACACTGCCCATCATGCAGAGACCTTCTGTTCCACCGCAAGCTGCCCACTGCAATACAACACACACACATATACAGACACAATCTCTTTTGTGCATATATACCCTTTAACATCCACATGTATGTGTTGAACATTTTTCAAAGTACGCACATTGGTCCTGTGAACTAAACTTTGCCACACCAAGCAAAATCATTAAATGCCACATATTTTTTTTAGGATGCTGCTAGTTTAGTTCAGAGGTAGTTGATGCAATTGAAACAGTCATCTGATATCATTGATTGTGTCATTTCCTTCACTTACACATTACTCTTGAAAAAGGAGTGTGAGAGTGTGTGTGTGTGTGTGTGTGTGTGTGTGTGTGTGTGGGTGGGGGGGGTATTATGAGGTCAAAAGGTTACCCCACCCCAAAAAGAAAATGTTCTCATTATTCACTTATTGTCGTTCCATCTCCATAAAAGCTTTGTTAGTCTTCGGAACACAATTTAAGATATTTTAGATAAAAACCAGGAGGCTTGTGACTGTCCCGTTGACTGCCAAGTAAATAACACTGTCGAGGTCCAGAAAAGTATGAAAAGCATCGCCAGGGTAGTCTAAGCAACGAGAATACTTTTTGTACACAAAGAAAATAAAAATAACGACTTTTTTCAACAATTCGTCTCCTCTCTGTCTCTCATCATCACCGTAGTGCCATTTTGGATATTACCCACCGAACGCACACAGCATATGCTCTTCCGTATCCGCCTCAATGCAAGGATGCGCATTCTACGTATTTATGCTTTGTTTTGAATGAAAATAGCGCATCCTTGCATTGAGGCGGACCTCGACAGTGTTATTTACTTTGCAGTAACTGGGACAGTCACAAGCCTCCCGGTTTTTATCTAAAATATATTAAATTGTGTTCTGAAGATGAACAAAGCTTTTACGGAGTTGTAAAGACATTCCAACTAAGTGAATAATGACAAAATTGTCATTTTGGGGTGGACTAACACTTTAACTGGTGGTTTTACTGGTTTAAAAATGTGAATGTCTACAAATGGAATTGAACTGGAAATAGTTTGTTAAATGGAAAATTCCATTTGTTAAATTGATTGTTTTGGAACTTTGATTGCCCTTTACCAAGCTCAAACAAGCAATATAATTTAGCTGGGTCTGTTTTTAAATTTACATCAACTGCCCTTTGACTCCAAAAACCACTGATTCCCCAATCTCGTTCTCCTTCTCCTCCTCCCTTCTCGATTTTCTTCCTCCGTCTACACGCAGACGGCGGCTGATATCCTGTTCTGACCGCAGTCGACACCGCTCCATCCCTCCACTCCAGCTCCACCCTGCAGACGGATACATACATGCAGCATGACTGGAAGTGAAAGAAGGAACTTCCTGCCTCTTCCTCTGTGCAGCGGGTTTGGTTGCTCATGTGAGTGATGTGTGCTCAAGGGTGGGTATGTGTGCATTCTGAATTTATAAGACAATACGTTATGGTTTCCATGGAATAAAGTCATCTAATCAGTCTAGTTATAACAAGCTCTGGTCTGCCTTATATTTATCATGTGCCTCTGATCAGTACAAAACCTGTTTTTTCCTTGCACTTTGTGCATTTTTATTGTCTTGAAATGTT
This sequence comes from Ptychobarbus kaznakovi, assembly GCA_027422405.1. Lineage (NCBI taxonomy): Eukaryota > Metazoa > Chordata > Actinopteri > Cypriniformes > Cyprinidae > Ptychobarbus > Ptychobarbus kaznakovi. Next base: position 22,817,268 of record CM049794.1, read on the forward strand.
TACTGCCATAATACAACCATGTTGGGAAAATCTCAATGGATTGTCCCTGACAGAAATTAGATTATTGGAGAACAAATTGAGACCTTTGCTCAAGTGCCTGCTTAAGCATTGTTCTCCTGAAAACAGACTCTAGCCATCTCACAAGTTACTAGGGACATATATAAAGGAGACAGGGGATAACTCAGTTATTATAAAAATATAAATATTAATATTAATAATAATAATAGAATAATTCTGACAAACTTGTCATTGTGATCTTGTGCCGATGTGTATCGGATCCTTCAAATATTGGATTACGCATAGTGTAGTTTATAGACAGATGAAGACGGTTGCTCGACTATGCAAAATTCCACAGTCACTTGATAATTACAGAACTTATTGTCTTCCCAACGTATGGCATTTTTGTTGAATGATCAATACATATTTCAGAGAAGTGGGTGCAGTTGTATTTTCAGAATATAAATGGAGTGATATATAGTTTATGCTAGGCACCCTGATTTGTTTAGGGAAAATTGCCCAAATGCGAGTTGGGATATTTCTGATCTTTGTGTACCTATCATCCCAAATCAAATCTCCACCGATATTCACATGTCTTGTTTAGAGTTTTAGAAGATATTTCAATGTCTCAAACTGTATTCATATTCACTGAGATCTCAAAGTCTGCAAAAATAAGTGAAATATTTCATAATTCATTTTTTTTTTTTTACATCAAACTGTTTTAACAGTGAGTTATTTGAGCTCTCATTTGCATAATTTTTTTAAAGGTCTATACCCTATACTCTTACTATTCCCAATTATTTAGTCTCATATTGGCCTGCATGACTTCCAGAGAATTAAAATAATAAAAAATACATCTGAGACAAAGGTTATGCAGTACCTGAGAACACTATTTTGAATAATTTGAATAATTGAATAATCTTGAATATCAAGCTGTAACAATTTAAAATGAATCTGATATATCAGATTTTGCTTTGAATGGCGATTATTTGATCTTTATCTCTTAATTTAATTTCTCTAATAAGCTCTCCAAAAATCTGCTATTCCTTCACTGGTGCCCTCACATGCTCAGCAGCAAAGGCACTTTCCATGGGCATAACCTTACACTGTCTGCAGGGGTATGGATACCTGCCCGTTTATCTGTATTCCTACCAGACACCACACACACATCATTCTTAACTGCAAGCAAACTAATGTAAATCTCCAGATGTGCACAGAGATTGAGATTTACAAATATGAACCTCTAGCTTGACAAACCAAATGTCTGTTCCTCTGTGTCATGTTTTGCGTTCACTGTCATGACCCTCTGTTCTAAACCCATTCTCCGTCTGCCATTTCTGCATCATCACTCTTTCCACTGTTTGAGATGGAGAAAGACTCTAACACTCTCACCCTGAGTTGTGACAAAACGGCAGTCTGTGAGAACACGAAACTGCCGAGCTCTTTTTCAATAGAAACAATGAACGAGTCTCAGGATTTCGTAACTTTTCGTAACCATTTCTTCCATGTCCATGTGAGTCAGCTGAAAAAAAGGGAAGCGGCTATAAACAGATGAGAAGAAGGTAAGGAGGGAACCAAGTGACAAAAAGATGTTTGAGCGTGTGTAGATAAAGACAGCTCCTAGGCAATTCAAGTCACCATTATTTACTTAGTGCTTTACACAATACAGATTGTGTCGAAGCAGCTTTACAGTGTTAAACAGGAAAATAATGTTTAAATTTTGCAAACAAAATTAAATTCTGCTGTAAAGCAACTCTAAAAAAAGCCATTAGCGAACAGTCAATTTCCAGTTAAAGTCAGTTCATCATTGATGTCATCGTCCAGCTCAATTCACTTTTCTTCAAATAGTGTTTGTGCAATCAAGTCGATAATACTGCTAAAAATGAAGTGTTTATAATTAAGTTGAATATTGCTAAAAATGAAGATGCTTAGCAGACTCTTACATATGCATATTAGTCACAAGTGTTTGATATATATATTTTTTTACATTAATATTAACAAAGTAAAATCGTTCTAGACATTTTGTGCATATTTGAATGTAGATATTCACTGTTACTACAAAAAACTCCTTTATTTTGATGATCATTGAGACAAGAATATAAAACTTTGAGTCGCTGCATTGAGTATACTAGACATGAAGACAAAGATAGTAGTCATAGACCCTTAAGACAGGATTGTGTCGGAGATAGAGCTGATAGTATAGTGTAAGAAATGATTGGGCAATGGAGATGGAGTACATGCATATTGCATGCGTTGAAGATAGCTGCCTGGAGGCATTACCAAGATGGCCTTTGCTCGACTTGGGGATAGTTCACTCCAAAATGAATATTCTGTCATCGTTCATACCCCTGTTGTTCCAAACCTGTATGACTGTATAAACCTGTATGTTAATAATTTCATTTTTGGGAGAACTAGGCCTATAAAATAACTTTTGAGACATCTATGAACTTCTTTGAACCGATGACACTAAAATGTAACTGTCTAGCCCAGGGGTATACAATATCAGTCATGGAGTGCCTTTGTTTAGCTTCAACACTAATCAAAAACACATGAACAAGCTAATCAAGATCTACAGAATTACTAGGGCTACAGGCAGATTAGTTTTTTTTCAGGGTCTGAGCTAAACTCTGCAGGACATCGGCACTCCAGGACCGACCGACCCGTGGTCTAGCCTGAAACTCAAGAGTCTGGCTCATCATCACTAGTCCAGTGTTTTATGAAACACAAGGCATGATTACAACATTATATAAAGCTATCGCAATACATTTTTGATGCTCTAGGCTTGACCTGCAGCAATGGTCAAGACTGGTTTAAGCTAGTTAGTACTGGTTCGATTGTGGAGGTGGACCAACATTACAATGATGTTCATCAACAAAACTCTGTCTTTTTGGTGAAATTGGTTGATATAAAATACATAAATAAACAAAAAAAAGATTAAATGAAGAACTTTTGTCTCCAGCATTTTAGATTTTTTTTAAAGACATCAAAAGCCATGTCTCAAACTATGCCCAGATTTTTCAACATATTTTTCAGCTAGATCTCAAAATCTCAGCTGCTATTAAATTTATTTTATATGTCTATGCTATACTGTAGGCCTGGGAATGCTTTGTTTTCCGAATTTCAGAAACCAAAATAATTCAGTGCATGCAAGTCTTCCAAAGTATACTGCTTTGGCTGCAAGTGCAGATGGATGTCTTCAGCATATGGACAATACCAAGTGGACCCTTCTGTTTGAGCATCCGATCAATCATACATTTGCTGCTGTCCTTGCGAATGTCAGCCACATCAATTGCCCTGTCCTTGAGACTGAGTGGAACATATATAGGGAAGCATACTTCAGGCTTTGCTGAATGTTAGAGTCCGTTATTAACTATTCATTTGTGCCTGCTTTCAATGTTGGTTTTATCAGCAGAATAGTCCTCCAGTTTTTCATTTATTTATCATTTAGTTAGAACATGAATGTCATGTCACCTTTATTTTTTATTTATATAGCGCTTTTAACAATACAAATTGTATCAAAGCAACTGCACAATATCAAAATAGGAAAATGGTGTGTCAATAATGTAATATAAAACAATTAAACACTAAATTTTCAGTCGACGATATCGCTGGAAATGAAGTGTCCCCAACTAAGCAAGCCAAAGGCGACAGCGGCAATGAACCAAAACTCCATCGGTGACAGAATGGAGAAAAAAACCTTGGGAGAAACCAGGCTCAGTCGGGGGACCAGTTCCCCTCTGGCCAGATAAACCAGCAGTTTGTTCCAACTGCAGCAAAGTCAGATTGTGAGGGCTCAACTGGTTCCAGTGGTCTTTTCCCGATGGCTGTCTAGGTGACGAGGTCCTCACTGGAGATCTGTCTCTGGGGCTCATCTAGGTGTCCTGGTCTCCGCTGACGTTCAGAGCTGTAGAGGTCATGTCTAGGTGATGATCCACCATCTGATCTGGATACGGACTGGATCTGCTGACTGCAGTGATCGTCTGATCTGGATACGGACTGGATCTGCTGACTGCAGTGATCATCTGATCTGGATACGGACTGGATCTGGCGACTGCAGTGATCATCTGATCTGGATACGGACTGGATCTGCTGACTGCAGTGATCATCTGATCTGGATACGGACTGGATCTGTTGACTGCAGTGATCATCTGATCTGGATACGGACTGGATCTGGCGACTGCAGTGATCATCTGATCTGGATACGGACTGGATCTGGCGACTGCAGTGATCATCTGATCTGGATACGGACTGGATCTGGCGACTGCAGTGATCATCTGATCTGGATACGGACTGGATCTGGTGACTGCAGTGATCATCTGATCTGGATACGGACAGGATCTGGCGACTGCAGTGATCATCTGATCTGGATACGGACTGGCTCTGTTGACTGCAGTGATCATCTGGGCTGGATACGGACTGGATCTGGCGACTGCAGTGATCATCTGATCTGGATACGGACTGGATCTGTTGACTGCAGTGATCATCTGATCTGGATACGGACTGGATCTGGTGACTGCAGTGATCATCTGATCTGGATGCGGACTGGATCTGTTGACTGCAGTGATCATCTGGGCTGGATAAGGACCGGATCAGGTGGCTACGGTGAACTCGGAATAAGAAAGAAACAGACTAATATTAGCGTAGATGTCAATCTTCTTACGATGTAACAAGTACATCGTGTTTTATGGGAAGTGCTCCCGGTTTCCGGTTGACCTAATTAATGCAGCCTAACAATCCTTTAACGGATTTGAATATTAGAAGCGTATTAGTGTGTTAAGTGTACGCCAGGTTAAAGAGACGGGTCTTTAATCTAGATTTAAACTGACAGAGTGTGTCTGCCTCCCAAACAGTGTTAGGTAGATTGTTCCAGAGTTTGGGCGCTAAATAGAAAAAGGATCTGCCGCCGGCAGATGATTTTTATATTCTAGGTATTATCAAATGGCCAGAGTTTTGAGAACGCAGTGGACGTGGAGGACTATAATGCGATAAGAGCTCACTTAAGTACTGAGGAGCTAAACCATTCAGGGCTTTATAAGTAGTTAACAAGATTTTTAATATTTTCTATACGATGTTTAATAGGGAGCCAATGCAGTGTTTACAGAACCGGGCTAATGTGGTCATCCTTCCTGGTTTTGGTAAGGACTCTAGCTGCTACATTTTGAACAATCTGTAGTTTGTTTATTAAGTGTGCAGAACATCCACCCAATAACGCATTACAATAATCTAACCTTGAGGTCATAAACGCATGAATTAACATTTCTGCATTTGACATTGAGAGCATATGTCTCAGTTTAGATATATTTTTAAGATGAAAAAATTAAGTTTTACAAATGCTAGAAACATGGCTGTCAAAGGAGATATTGCTATCAAATAGCACACCTAGGTTCCAAGCTGATGATGAAGAATCGAGAGAGCAACCATCAAGTGTTAGACAGTGTTCTAGGTTATTAATTTTGTGGTTTTTAGGTCTGATAATTAACACCTCTGTTTTTTTCTGAATTTAGCAGTAATAAATAACTCGTCATCCACTTTTTTATATCGACTTTGCATTCCATAAGTTTCTCAAGTTGGTGTGTTTCACCGGGCCGCAAAGAAATTTAGAGCTGAGTATCATCAGCATAACAGTGAAAGCTAACCCTGTGTTTCCTGATGATATTTCCCAAGGGTAACATGTAAAGCGTGAAAAGCAATGGCCCTAGTACTGAGCCTTGAGGTACTCCATACTGCACTTGTGATCGATATGATACCATTTCATTCCCTGTTACGAATTGATGGCGATCAGATAAGTACGATTTGAACCATGCTAGTGCACTTCCACTAATGCCAACATTGTTTTCTAGTCCATTCAAAAGAATGTTGTGCTCGATAGTGTCGAACGCAGCGCTAAGATCCAGTAGCACTAATAGAGAGATACAACCATGATCAGATGATAGAAGCAGGTCATTTGTCACTCTAATAAGGGCAGTCTCAGTACTATGATACGGTCTAAATCCTGACTGGAAATCCTCACAGATACCATTTTTCTCTAAGAAGGAATATAATTGTGCGGTAGATTAGTTAGTAGCTCTAATTAAACAACTCCATTGCCAAGAATAATAAGTCATGACAAAGAACTAGGCTGTGATGACTTTTCCATCATAGCTGGCTTTTGATTTTTTGGCACAGCACACGCACAGTGACTCAGCTGTTTCTCAGTAGAAACCTGCTGATGTAGATTATTAGCAACGAAAGTAATGGAAATTCACAGTCATGTTACCACTGTCTGCGCAATTTCAGTTTGTTTTATGTGCTTTCGTGTTACATCACAGTTGAAAGGAAGTGTATGTGGGAAAAATGTACAAAATATCTATGCAGTTCCACATTGCTGCCAGTATTATGCCATGACAAATTCCAGTACTTCAGCACAATTATTTCCATTAATTGTCATGTATTGGAATATGTGCAGACAAATATATATATGTGTTTTTTCTTTTCATTTTTGCTTAAATGACTTAGATTGGATTATAAACATCCCACTTTTTCTTGCGTTGCGCTTGCTGTACAGTATTAAAGTTTTAATCAGGATTAAACCTTAAATTAAAAGCAAACAGAAGCGGTAGCATTTACAAATAAGAGTGTATATAAAAGTATGAACCATCAACAACAACAACAAAAACATACCATTAAGGGCCATGCTTGCACAGGTTCTGTGCAATCCTCTTCACTAATATCCTCTGCGTCTCAATCAGGCTCAAACTGATAAGCAATATAGACAACACCATTGTTTACAATACATCCGGAGCACATGCCACTGTGCTGAGGGGCGGGATGTTTAGACGAGCACTAGATGTGGTTTAGCCAATCACAACACACTGGGCGAGCCAACCAATCTGAGCCCATCGCGTATTTCTGATGGAGGGGCTTAATAAAAGCAGGAAATGTTCAGCAGTGTTTAAAGACCATTTTAGTACAGGCTCCAATTTGAAATTGTATCACTTACCTGCTGCCACCGCCAGAAAAAAAACGACGACAGCTGTGGTTAAACACGATAAAACGAGCGGACTGGACAGAAACGATCGTCAAACATGATCGCGTTTGCAGTGCACACTTCTTATCAGAAAAGGTTAAATAATTGTCTTGTGTTGCTATGGGCACGTCTAACGATTTCTTTGTGTCGTGTATGAAATAATGTATGTGTGCATGTGTATAAAACAACAAACTGACGATCTATAGATGCATCTCAGAAAATTGGAATATGGTGAAAAAGTTAATATTTTCTTGTAACTTATTTCAAAAAGTGAAATTTTCATATATTTTAGATGCATTACATGTAAAGTAAAACACTTCATTTTTTTTTTTTGGATGATTAGAGCTTACAGCTAATGAAAGTCAAAAATCAGTATCTCAAAATATTAGAATATTTACATTTGAGTTTCAATAAATGACCATCCATACAGTATACATTCGGGGTATCTCTTGTTTGAAACCACACTAATGGAGAACTGCTGACATGGCAATGGTCCAGAAGATGATCATTGACACCCTCCACAAAGAGGGTAAGTCACAGAGGGTCATTACTGAAAGGGGTGGCTGTTCAAGGAGTGCTGTATCAAAGCATATTCAATGCAAAGTTGACTGGAAAGAAGAAATTGGGTAGGAAAATGTGCACAAGCAACAGGGATGACCGCAAGCTTGAGAATACGGTCAAGCAAAGCCGATTCAAACACTTGGGAGTCAGTACATCAAGAGTCACCACGCTCAGACATCTTCAGGAAAAGGGCTACCAAGCCACTTCTGAACCAGAGACAACATCAGAAGCATCTTACCTGGGCTAAGGAGAAAAATAGCTGGACTGTTGCTCAGTAGTCCAAAGTCCTCTTTTCAGATGAAAGTACATTTGGCATTTAATTTGGAAATCAAGGTCCCAGAGTCTGGAGGAAGACTGAAGCGGCACAGAATCCTTGTTGCTTGAAGTCCAGTGTAAAATTTCCGAAGTCAGTGATGATTTGGTGTGCCGTGACGTCTGCTGGTGTTGGTCCATTGTGTTTTATCAAGTCCAAAGTCAATGCAGCCGTCTACCAGGAGATTTTGGAGCACTTTATGCTTTCATCTGCTGACAAACTTTATGGAGATGCTTTTCCAGCAGGACTTTAGCACGTGCCCAAAGTGCCAAAACCACTTCCAAGTGCTTTGCTGACTATGATATTACTGTGCTTGATTGGCCAGCCAACATGCCTTACCTGAACCCCATGTGGAATCTATGGGATCTTTTCAAAAGAAAGATGAGAAACAGTGGATCCAACAATACAGACGAGCTGAAGACTCAATAGTGCCTCAGCAGAGCCACAGACTGATCGCTTCCACGCCGCTCCTCACTGATGCTGGAGTTTGTGCTAAAGGAGCCCGACCAAGTATTGAGTGCATAAATGAACATACTTTAAAGAACTTGAACTTTTCTGTTTTGCAAATCCTTTTTTGAATGATCTTAGGAAATATTCTAATATTTTGAGATATTGGATTTTTGACTTTCATGAGCTGTAAACTCTAATCATCAAAGTTAAAACAAAAAGACTTTTGAAATGTTTTACTTTACACGTGATAAATCTAAAATATATGAAAGTTTCACTTTTTGAAATAAGTTATCAAAAAAAAATGAACTTTGTCACGATATTCTAGTTTTTTGATATGCACCTGTATATGCTTAGTTATTTGTAATTGTACATACATTGTTGTGATTAATATTTGCTGGATTAATAATGTAGCTGTAAAAATAGTTGCCTGATGAAATTTAAATGTATAATCTTCTTGACTAGATAGACATGGTGAGTTTGTCTTAACTATACACGTTAGAGTCACTCAACCGAAGGGAATCCTGTCAATTGCCCAAGCTTTGAGTAAAAGCGTGTATGGGTCAGCCGATCGGGTTTTGTCCATTGAAGTGAACATTTTCAAATAACAATCTCGTTCCCAGACAGTGAGTGACCTTACATATCCAAGTTAAATTGTCAAAAAAAAAACAAGCTACCAAACTCCATAGCTGACGTTCAGGGGAATCTTTCTGTCTCCACCTAAGCTGCGCCCACAGAAAAACATCACTATGTTTACAGAAAAGGGGACTATAGAAGAAGGGGTGTGGAATAAAGGTGAATTATGTGAAAAATAATGTTTATTTTTTTTAAACGAAGCATTAACACATGTTAGATGGCACCCCATAAACACAATCAAGCCTAGAAGAAAAAAACACCCATTTTTGGACCAATTCTCACTATTAACTAGTTGCTTATTATCATGCATATTATACTGTAAGCATATTGGCTGTTTATTTGTACTTATAAAGCACATATTACTTGTTCTTTTTAATTATTCTTTTTATTATCTGTTTTTGTTCTGTTGCTGTCATTCTGTTGCACTGCGGTAGCTTCTGTCACGAAAACAAATTCCTCATATGTGTAAACATACCTGGCAATAAAGCTCATTCTGATTCTGATTCTGATTCTGATTAATGCATTTTACTGCATGACCATATTTTAGATCCCTTAGTCCACCTCATACCTAATCTTAAAACTACCTTATTAACTATTAATAAGCAGAAAATTAAGAGATTATAGAGGCAAAATTCCTAGTTAACATTTAGTTAATTGTGAGAATTGGTCCCCAAACACAAAAGTAATAATTTAATTCAGCAAAAAACAGTACAGCAAGCACTAATGTACAAACCTCACTGCACAATTTTCCACACCACAATCTGTCAAACACATCTTACCAGCAAACATAAACCCCTTCACATACTTCTTTCCACTCTCTGAGGCAGAAATCTCTAAACTCATCCTTTCCAGTCATCCTACTACTTGTCCGCTTGATCCTATTCCATATCATCTCCTTCAAGCTATTTCTCCTGCAGTTGTTCCTGCACTCACTCACATCGTTAACACATCCCTTCACACTGGAATTTTTCCCTCAGCATTTAAACAGGCTCGTATAACCCCACTTCTTAAGAAACCCACTCTTAACCCAACTATTTTAGGGAGCTATAGACCATTTTCCCTTCTACCTTTCATTGCAAAAACACTTGAACGAGTTGTGTTCAACCAAGTCACTGCCTTTCTCACACAGAACAACCTCCTGGACAGTAAACAATCTGGCTTCAGAAGTGGACATTCCACCGAAACTGCCTTGCTCTCAGTTGTTGAAGACCTAAGACTTGCAAGAACGGCTTCCAAGTCTTCATTACTTATATTGCTGGATCTGTCTGCTGCTTTTGATACAGTCAACCACCAGATCCTCCTGTTAACCCTATTGAGAAAGGGCATCTCAGGAACCGCACTCCAGTGGTTTGACTCTTACCTCTCAGATAGGTCCTTCAAAGTATCTTGGAGAGGTGAGGTATCCAAGTTGCAACATCTAGCTACATGGGTGCCACAGGGCTCAGTTCTTGGATCACTTCTCTTTTCTGTCTACATGGCTTCACTAGGTTCTGTCATTCAGAAACATGGCTTTTCATGTCACTGCTATGCTGATGACACTCAACTCTACCTCTCATTCCATCCTGATGATCTGACGATAGCTGCTCGCATCTCAGCATGTCTAGCAGACATTTCTTGCTGGATGAAGGACCATCACCTTCAACTCAACCTAGCTAAGACAGAACTGCTTGTGGTCGTTTCATCACAATTTCACCTTCTAATTAGGCTCATCAACCACAACTCCTTCAAAAACAGCCAGAAACCTTGGAGTTGTGATTGATGAGAAGCTGAATTTCACAGACCACATTACTAAAACTGCCCGGTCCTGTAGATTTGCATTATATAATATTAAGAAGATCAGGCCCTTTCTCTCGGAACATGCAACACAACTCCTTGTTCAGGCTCTTGTTCTGTCCAGACTTGACTATTGCAATGCTCTCATGGCAGGTCTTCCAGCCAGTTCCATCAAACCTCTACAATTAATCCAAAACGCTGCTGCAAGATTAATATTTAATGAGCCGAAAAGAATGCAGTCACACCTCTGTTCATCAATTTGCACTGGCTACAAATAGCTGCTCGCATTAAATTCAAGGCATTAATGTTTGCCTACAGAACCACCTCTGGCTCTGCACCCCTTTACCTAAATTCATTACTTCAGACTTATATGCCCTCTAGAAGCTTGCGTTCTGCAAGTGAACGACGCATTACTGTACCATCCCAAAGAGGCACAAAATCACTTTCACTGACTTTTTCATTAACTGTTCCCATCTGGTGGAATGACCTCCCCAACTCATTCAGAGCAGCTGAATCCTTACCCATCTTCAAGAAACGGCTAAAAACACATCTCTTCCATCTTTATTTGACCCTCTAACTCTAGCACTCTCTATTCTAATTTTATTTTATCTAATCTGTCTTCTTTTTATTTAAAAAAAACACAAACATTTGACCCTTTATCAATTGCATATTTATTCTATAACTGCTAGCTTTTCTTGTAAAACTAACACTAAGTTTAATTGTTCTATATTTTACATACTAGTTTTCTTAAAAAAAAATAAAAAAAAAAAATTCCCTTCCTACGTGTACTGCGTTAGGCTAACCAGGACTTGTAATAGCACTTGCATGTTGTTGCTCTTTTGTTGGTTTTGATTGCTTATAATGTCCTCATTTGTAAGTCGCTTTGGATAAAAGCATCTGCTAAATGACTAAATAAATAAATAAATAAAAAATATATATATATATATATATATTTTTTTTTCATTATTATTCGTATCATGGAGGAGAGAATGTGCTTAATGATCTTAAAAATAATGTCGCAACTTAACTATGCAAAATCTTATTTTCATATTTATTTTGTTGATTTTGAGGTGAAATATGACCTGTATATGTTCTTGATAGGCTTTGTGAGATAATCCAGTTCTAGGCCTAATATATTACTGTGTAACTAAGGTCACTTTTGTACAGTGTTTCACAATCAGTGTTGCTAACAGTAAGGAAGGTAATTTTGGGTTAAATCCACTGAAATATAAATGCTAACTATGATGTAAACCGAGAATAAGAGGTCATGGATTCAACAGTCTCTACCCCCACCTCATTCTCCTGCTGAAGATGGTGTAATCAAGAGTGAGCTATAATTAGGCCATGCTTGTTATTTTAAGTTTAGAGAACACAGTAATTACCCGCACAGTATCACTCCCAGAGAGAGAGAGAGAGAGAGAGAGAGAGAGAGAGAGAGAGAGAGAGAGAGAGAGAGAGAGAGGAGAGAGAGAGAGGAGAGAGAGAGATAAGAGGGAGGGGGGGGGGCAGTATATTTAGAAAGAGAGTGTATTTAAATGTAACCCATGTGTGTCTGTGAGTGTGTTTTATTTATATATTTATTTTTTAAAGAACCTCTTAGAGATATCATATTATTTAATGTATTTTTGAAAAAAAAAATATATAAAGATATTCTTAGGTATGCATCATAATATGCATCATAATATTTAAAATATTCTACTTGATCTGTCAATTTAGTATACTGATGTTTGTCTTGTTCTTGAAATAACAAAGGTGATTAATGGGCTCCTATTCCTTAAAAATCTCATGTTGGAATGTCCAAGTACTCAGGTCCTCCATTTTAAGAGTGTTAAGAGCCAACATTCAGATTCCAAAAGAGACATTCAGAATTGTGACATTATAATACTACAAGAAACATGGAATTGAATAAATTTGTCCACTGGCTGCCCAATTGGGTGTAGAGAAATAATTTTACCATCAACCAAACTGAGAGGGGTGACACAGGGCAGAGACTCATGTGCTGATATGGTACAGAACAGAACTCATAGACTCAATCAAATCTATAAAAATCCCAAAATACATTCTATCCACAGACAATCACATATTCTTGTGTGCCCCATACTTACCCCCGGCTGAATCTCCCTATTACAATGAAGACACCTTCTCTATCCTGCAAGACGAGATCTGCCATTTCCAGACTAAAGCAAATGTTTTCATATGTGGCGACTTAAATGCCAGAACTGGAAATGAACCTGACTTTGTCAACACACAAGGAGACAAATATATTACAAACACTTGCCACTCTCTGCCCTCATATCACCTCAGAAATAATTATGACAACTTCACAAACAAAAGTGGGAAAAGCCTACTACAGCTCTGTCAATCACTGGGCCTGTATATATTGAACGGTCACATAAGAGGAGACTATTTTAGTTGTTATACCTGTAATTATTTTCTTGGTAATAGTACTGTAGATTATTTCATCACAGACATTGATAAAGTGCATCTCAGAGCATTCACAGTCAGTCCTCAAACACCTCTTTCAGACCACTGTAACATTACACTCTATCTAAAACCAACTCAAAACATGGAAATATGCAGACAGCCCTCTCATTTACTAAGGCTGCCTCAATCCTACAAATGGACAAAAATCAACAAACAAAAATATCAAAGTGCAATAGAAAGTCAAAATATCAAATTATTATTGGACAAATTTATAATTAACACAAAATAAAGTAGGCATAAATCTGGCACTAAAGGACATTACAGATATATTCCACCAATCAGCATCTGTGTGCAATGAAAAAAAAAAACATAAAACCAAAAAACACCAATGAAAAGTGGTTTGACGATGAGTATAAAATAATTAGAGCGACAGTACGAAATCTTTAAAATAAAAACACAGAGATCCTGACAACCAAGAACTCCGCCTTTAATATCATGAAGCTCTTAAAGTGTACAAACAAACTCTACAGGCAAAAATGGAAGAGCATACAGAACAAGTATTTCAAACAATTGAGGAATCAATAAATACCAATAACTTTAGGGACAATTGTAACACTCTCTATAGACCACCAAAGGATGAATTGGCCATTCAAAATGAGAATATATGGAGACACTTTGGAAATCTGTACAAAACAATTGAAACAAATCCTGCTCAAAATGAAATAATAACCACATTAGAAATCCTAAAAGAAAAAATTAAGGACAATCAGAATCCCTTGGATTTCCCAATCACAGTAAATGAGCTAACATACAGACTACATGCACTGAAACCCAACAAGGCATGTGGCATTGATGGGATATTAAATGAAATGAACAAATACAAAAATGACAAATTAAAAACTGCAATAACCAAATTATTCAACATTCTTTTGAGTGTAGGATATTTTCAAGACACCTGGAATCAAGGCCTAATTACACCTATCTTTAAACAAGGAGACAAGTTTGAGCCAAGCAATTACAGAGGCATATGTGTCAATAGAAACCTGGGGAATTTTTCTGTTCGATTATTAAAATACGATTACAAAACTTTCTCAAAACCCACAAAGTCTTGGAGAAAAGTCAAATTGGATTTCTTCCCAAACACAGAACATCTGACCACATTTATACCCTCCACACTATCATTGATAAGCACGTACACCAAAACAAAACCAAAATCTTTGCTTGCTTTATTGACTTTGAAAAAGCTTTTGATTCAATCTGGCATGATGGACTCCTTCTAAAACGACTGGAATACGGGATTGGAGGAAAACCTTGTGATGTATTACTTGGTAACCAAGGTCACTTTTGTACATTGTTTCACAATCAGTATTGCTAACAGTAAGGAATGTAATTTTGGCTTAAACCTACTGAATATATACAGTATACGTTAACTATGATGTAAACAGAGAATAAGAGGTCATAGATTCAACAGTGATTTCGAAACAATACATGTGCTGTAAAAATAGGGAACAAACAAACATAATTGTTCTCTCAACGACGAGGAGTTAGACAAGGTTGCCCATTGAGCCCCACTTTGTTTAACATTTATATAAATGAATTAGCCAAATAATTAAACAATTCGACTGCCTAACTGAATCAGGAATCAGATGTCTCCTCTTTGCAGATGATTTAGTCATTCTGTCAAAAACAACAGAGGGACTACAACAGCTCCTTGACATCATAAAGACTTTTAGTCAAACATGGGCTCTTAAAATGAATCAAACAAAAACAAAAATAATGATTTTTCAAAAGAGACCCAGGTGTAAGGAAAATAAACACACCTTCAGAGCAGGAAAGCAGGTCCTCCAACACACCCATGAATACACCTATCTGGGACTAAAAATCAGATAAACGGCAAACTTCAATCTGGCTGTGAATGCACTGAAAGCAAAGGCACTGAGAGTCTTCTACATGATCAAAAATACTATTCAGTGTGATATTCCAATTCAAACCTAGCTAAAAATCCTAAAATCAATAATCGAAGCAACTGCACTTTATGGCATCGAGATATGGGGACATCTAAAAACCCAAGATTTCTCTAAGTGGGAAAAAGAAGAAATGTAAATTAGGCACACCCAAATTTGTTCAAAACATTTTAAAAGTTAACAGAGCAACCCCAAACAACTCGTGCAGAGCTGAATTAGGACAATATCCACTATCAATTAATATTCAAAAGAGAGCTGTGAAATTCCAGCAGCACCTGAAATGCAGTGATCAGAGCTCTTACCAGGCTGAAGCCCTGCAATGGCAGGAGCAGAACCTGCAGGAGAGCGCACTTTTACAGCTGGTGCTCACACTACGCCCAAACCAGCACAGCACAATCAGGCCCAACCAAACCAACACAGCAAAAATCAGGCCCAACCAAACCAGCACAGCACAATCAGGCCCAACCAAACCAGCACAGCACAATGATGCCAAACCAAACCAGCACAGCACAATCCGGCCCAACCAAACCAGCAGAGCACAATCCGGCCAAATACCAAGCACAATGCACAACCATCCAGCACAGCACAATGAGGCCCAACCAAACCAGCACAGCACAATCAGGCCCAAATAAACCAGCACAGCACAATCCAGCCCAACCAAACCAGCACAGCACAATCAGGCCAACCAAACCAGCACAGCACAATCAGGCCCAACCAAACCACAACCAAACCAGCACAGCACAACACAACCAGACCCAACCAAACCAGCACAGCACAATCAGACCCAACCAACCAGCACAGCACAATCAGACCCAACCAAACCAGCACAGCACAATCCGGCCCAACCAAACCAGCACAGCACAATCAGACCCAACCAAACCAACACAGCACAATCAGCCCAACCAAACCAGCACAGCACCATCAGGACCCAACCAAACCAACACAGCACAATCAGACCCAACCAAACCAACACAGCACAATCAGGCCCAACCAAACCAACACAGCACAATCAGACCCAACCAAACCAACACAGCACAATCAGACCCAACCAAACCAACACAGCACAATCAGACCCAACCAAACCAACACAGCACAATCAGACCCAACCAAACCACACAGCACAATCAGACCCAACCAAACCAACACAGCACAATCAGACCCAACCAAACCAACACAGCACAATCAGGCCCAACCAAACCAGCACAGCACAATCAGGCCCAACCAAACCAGCACAGCACAATCAGGCCCAACCAAACCAGCACAGCACAATCAGACCCAACCAAATCACACAGCTACAAATAAAAAACGACATCGCCTACTGGAAAGATGCCACTAAAATACAAATGGAAGATGGAGCTGTATTTACAACTGAATGGAGACTACAACCCAGCAGAATACCTAAACTGTGTAAACGATCACAAATTAAGAAAGACACTAACAAAGTAAAGACTGAGTGATCGCTGAAAACTGAAGCAAGATAATTTCTTACATGTTGTACAAAGGTTTTTGTTCGTATTTTTTTTTAAACAATATCTTAAATATTTTCTTGTTTCTTGTTTGTGAAGAAAATAAATAAATTATACATGTACTTATTTAATTAATTATTTTACAGATCTATTATTTTTGTATGTATTATATAATCGTTTGTTCCTTATTCATGTAATGAACAATGCTTTGGCAATACTGTGTAAGTCATGTCAATAAAGCTCATTTGAATTTGAGAGAGAGACTGAGCGAGAGAGAGAGAGAGAGAGAGAGAGAGAGAGAGAGAGAGAGAGAGAGAGAGAGAGAGAGAGAGAGAGAGACTGAGGAAAGCAGACGAGATGGAGGGATATCACTGTATACTTGATTATATAAAGGGTCGCAATTTGGAGAATCTTTACTGAAGAAGTAAACTTTCACCTCACACACACACGTACACACACTGAGATCTGTGCGACAAACTAGAAAATAAAATACAAATTATTCTACCAAGTTTGAAGAAACTGGAGACAATAAATAAATACATAAAGAAAACTCTCATCAAACTCTCAAACTCACATGTCTGTTTTATTCTCATCTCTATTTTTTGGGGATACAAGTCAAGAGAGTCAATTTGTTGCTGTTGTTTTTTTAAGTATTCTGAAGTAGTCAATTGATTATTTTGTACTACTTAAACAAGATTATTCCAAACATGTTGCTGACAAAAATTGAGTTGATTTTACTTAAACACTCACGTACTTGTCCAAACCTTTACCAATTTAACCACAATTCCCAAGACTTTTATATGAACAAGTAAGTTTTGAGTTAAACAATGTTTTGGAAGTTCCCAGCATGCAAAAAAAAGTTACAAATGATTGTACTGTAAATGTTCATCTCATTGCAACCTTAACTGCCTTTTTTATTATTTTGTATTGTTCATTAAGATCATGTTACCAATATTTTTACACAAAAAACATAATTTAAAATTAATAGCCTATTTTTATATATAAATATAAATGTAACTAATTATTTTCTCTCCTGTTTTTGACCCTCTCATCAGCATTATAGACTCGGAAGTAAATGCCCAATGCTACGATTGGCCTAATAGTTGTGTATGTTTGACACACATCCTACAGCCTACATCCATCACAGATGTACACTGCTGTGATTTAGGTTAAAAACTCATACATACTCATACATACTCATACATACTTACGACCTGTAATAACATACAAAGCAATAGTAATCACACTAACTCACACTTGTGTTTTGCAGCATTACTGTCAGATCCAATATAGTCACACAGCATTGTCTTTTAGTTTCGATGTCTTAAAAAATCCCTTGTCGAATTGAGCCTTGTTTGTAAATGAATCCGCAATAAAATGAAGTGAACAAAGGACCAGTTCTTCCTGACATCTTGTTTTCTTCAGAGCAACTTTATCATTTGGCTTCTGTGTAGACCAGAGGGGTGTTGCACAAAAGCAAGATAAGGGATACAGCTGGGATTTTCCAGTTATCCTGGTTTTAATTTAGCCCTTACTCAGTTGCATGAAAGCAGGCTAAATTAAGCTAAATTATGTTACTATGGAGATTTATTCTTTGCAGCTCCAGAGCAGGCTAACAACCAGGTTAAGCTGAGCTCCTCTAACTCTGACCAATAGGAACGCATCGGTATTACCGCTTATTCTCTCACATAAAATAAGACTTTATTATTAGTCCAAAATTAAAACTAAACAGAAAATACACCTTAAATAATCAAATAAATAAAAGTAGGCTACAAGCAACTGCATTTAATGTTTTGTGCATTGTGTTTTAAGATATGAAAACATGTTCACGTAGTTGCTACTTGTGCATTCAGTTTCTAGCCATGCAGCCTTTCTCTCTGATTTTATGACAGCTGTACCTTTTATGGTTATTAGAACATGAAAACATTATAATCTAAATTTACTCTTTAAAGTATTAAAGCATTAAAAACACATAATCAAAAGTTAAAATCACTGAATTAAAACTGAAAATAAAAAATAGAAATCAGACTACATTTTAACTGATAAGAGGAACACATGTTTAACTCATTTGAAATAGTATAGGGCTTTATTAAGCTAACATTTGATTTACAGTTACTGCTATCATAAAAATACCCAAAATGCTATCAAAATTCTACATGTCACATTTAATGTCCACAATAAACATTTCAGCAGAATGTATATTTTATTCAGAATTATTGTGCTTATTATTCTATTCTGCTCTGTCTGTTTAGTGCGCATGCACGCTGCAGCGCTCGTTCGCTCACGTAAGCCTTGGCCACTCCTGACAGCAAAATTGATATATTTGCATGACTTTCTAACATTTCAGATCAAAAATATACCTATGACGTGTCAGTGATGCACTGAGGAAAACACAATGTCTCAAATGCATTAAACAGCACAAATATTCAATGTTTGCCGTGGTGGATCGATCTGATCCATGATCGACATTAAGGGCTGCTTAAGAATAAGCGTGCACGTCACATTATCCTGACTCATTGAACCTGGATCGTGGATTGTCATGAATTGATTTGTTGGGTTATTTCAAGTCAGGTTTTGGACTTTAATCCACGCTTTTCTTAGCGACTTTTATGAAACAGCCCAAGTGAATCTAAGTTTACATTATGTGTAAGCTAAACAAGCAGTGAACGATGGGCGAATTGACTCAGAGATTGGATGAAGGCGGTTGGCTAAACCTTTTTGTCCCATTTTAGCGATTCATTTCAATGGTTTTGGAATCCAGGTGCTTTTCTTAGCGACTTTTATGAAACAGCCCTCTGTGCGTTTCATCGTCGTTACAGTATGTGTGCAAATCGGTGGGGGGGGGGGGGGGCTAAACAAGCAGTGATGTAGAATCATGGGCGGGGCTAAACAGGCAGTGATGTAGAATTGGTGGGCGGGGCTAAACAGGCAGTAATGTAGAATCAGTAGGCGGGGCTAAACATGCAGTGATGTAGAATAGGTGGGCGAGGCTAAACAGGCAGTAATGTAGAATCAGTAGGCGGGGCTAAACAGGCAGTGATGTAGAATCAGTAGGCGGGGCTAAACAGGCAGTAATATAGAATCAGTAGGCAGGGCTAAACAGGCAGTAATATAGAATCAGTAGGCAGGGCTAAACAGGCAGTAATATAGAATCAGTAGGCGGGGCTAAACAGGCAGTGATGTAGAATCAGTAGGCAGGGCTAAACAGGAAGTAATATAGAATCAGTAGGTGGGGCTAAACAGGCAGTGATGTAGAATCTGTAGGCGGGGCTAATCAGGCAGTTATGTAGAATCAGTAGGCGGGGCTAAACAGGCAGTGATGTAGAATAGGTGGGCGGGACTAAACATAATGTATTGGTGGGTGGGGAATCAGTAGGCGGGGCTAAACAGGCAGTAATATAGAATCAGTAGGCGGGGCTAAACAGGCAGTGATGTAGAATCAGTGGGCGGGGGCTAAACAGTAATATAGAATCAGTAGCGGGGCTAAACAGTGAGTAGAATAGGTGGGCGGGCAGTGATGTAGAATCAGTAGGCGGGGCTAAACATGCAGTGCAATGTAGAATCAGTAGGCGGGGCTAAACAGGTAGTAATGTAGAATCAGTAGGCGGGGCTAAACATGCAGTGATGTAAACAGGCATGGAGTGATGTATAATTGGGGTGGGGTGATGTAGAATCGGTGGGCGTGGCTAAACAGGCAGTAATGGTGGCGGGGACTAATCATGCATTTGATGTAGAATTGTTGGTGGGGCTAAACATGGAGTAATTGGTGGGTGTAGAATCAGAATCGGTGGGCAGGGCTAAACAGGCAGTGATGTAGAATCGGTGGGCGGGGCTAAACAGGTAGTAATGTAGAATCAGCGGTGCAGTGGTGGCATAGGTGGGGGCTAAACATGCAGTGAAGTAGAATCAGTGGGTGGGGTAAACAGGGTGATATAGAATTGGTGGGCTGGGCTAAACAGTGATGTAGAACCGGTGGGCGGGGCTCTAAACAGGGAGTGATGCTAATTCATAATATATGTGCCTGTCGCGGGGTTGAATCACGGGCACTAACCAATTAGGTACAGGTGGCTCATCAAGGATAATGGTGGGCTAAACATGCTGTTGGGAAGTAGGCAAGGCAAGTTATTTATATGCACTTTCATTACAGAATCAAAGGCGGTGTAAGTAATCATTCACAGCGGATAAAAACAAGGAGGTAAAAACATGCTAAACTGATATAGAAAGATTTAAAATGAAATTTAAAACAGTTAATAGAATAGATTATACATTAAATAATAATGTAGCAAGTGCTCATCAACAAATGGCTAAATAGATGGGGCTGGATTTAATGGCTATGTTTTAGCACATATCTCTTCTGGAAGCTGGTTCCAGCTGCGGGCGGCATAATGTAAAAGCGACTCCCATTGTTTGGTACCCTTGGTATTCTAATGTACTAATGATCAGTGGTCTGTTGGTTTATATTCAGTGAGCATCTGCCATATATTTAGGTCATAGACATTGAGTACTTATAAACGAGTAAAAGTACTTTAAAATCAATCTAAATGTAACTGGAACAGTGTAAGGATGAGGACTGGTGTATTTCAGATTTTCGGGCTAGTCAGCATCCTCAAGCGTTCTGGGACTGCAGCTGTTAATGTCTTCTTTGGAAGGCGGTGAGGGGAGACCATTACAATATCCACCTGCTGGTGATAGCATGAACAAGTTTCTCACTTGGTGGAAACAAAACATCTAATTATTTGCAATGTTTTTGAGATGATAACTGATTAGCATTTACTCAGACATAAAGCAGGTCTGGCTTAAGGCATTTAGACATGGTCAAGAGGATCTATGGAGGTTCAACCTTGAAACAAATTAGCTTCAGCAGCAGAAGACCACATCAAAAGTCAAGTTACAGTGTTTACGAGCTCACCAAAATTGCACAATAGAAGATTTGAAAAGGTCTGATAAGTCTCGAATTCTGCTGCAGCATAGGGATGGTAGGGTCAGAATTTGGTGTTAATAACATAGATCATTCCTGTCTTGATTCAATGGTTCAGGCTGCTGCTGGTGGTGTAATGTTGTGGGGGATATTTTTGGCACACTTTGGGCCCCTTAGTGCCAACTGAGCATTGTTTAAACACCACACCTTTAGATATTAATCTGCATATGCAGGATGCTCACCTTTAGTAGCTCTTTTAAAAGCATCTTGAGTAAAACAGCTCTGTATATTTAACAAAGCACAAACTAAAGACCTGAACCGAAAGCGATGCGGCCTGTTTTACAGAATACAGAAGTGTGTTGCGCAAAACCCGGAGTGGAAACCCTGTAATAGAGCACCTTTAGGATGTGCTGGAGGGTAGGTAGTATACATTGTAATGCCATGTCAGCAGCTGAGGATATTTTCATGGGAGTTTGATTAATACTCGAAAATAAAACCAAACTAAATAAAAAAATTGAAAAAAATACAATGGATTAAATTTATACAAAATGTTTTAATTCGACATATGATATAAAGTCTAAAACATTCTCTGGAAGGATCTTAAGAGGTCTTACTAATTTTTGGATAAAATCCAGGCTTCAAACCCCCATCAAAAAATCAACGTGCTAAACAATCAACATGGATTAATATTGTCAGAAACAGCCATATGTGTTAGACAGGATAAGTTCAGTTAACAAAGTTAGTTCAGTAGTTTTTTTGTTGTTTGCATCGAGTCAGAGCATCAGGCACAAACACTGGGTGACTCTCCACAAAATGTTTCAACAAAGTTAAAAGCCTACAATTCTCTAGAGTTGTATACAGACATATTTAAGGTATGGAAACAAAAACATCCTGTTTAATGTAAGGGTCAGACAGGATGGAAAATGGGCATGAAGCTCTAAATTACAACTGTTTATGGTACAAGAACATTATAAACGGACGTCAGGAGGAAAATGCTACAGATATTTATAATGTGTGCCATTTAGTATGGGTGTAAAAGATGTTGGCATTAATCAGAACATTTCACAGAGGAATCATGGGTCTCTGACGTTTGATCTATTTGACTTTAGAGAGACAACTAAGTGCTGTTTACATAGGGCTGACTGTTTGCAGTATGAAAGGTCCCTCTGTAAGACTGAAGGGCGCAGTGAGAGTACAGTAAATATGAGGGGCGTGTTGACACAACAGAGAACAGACAGTGGGTACCCATCTGCCTTCATCCACTTGCAAAATCTAAATTATTTGACATGCAGCCTGGCGTACAAAAAGTCCCTGCGTGTGTACTTCCATGGAAGACAAAATAAATATTTTGCAGAACACCCTGGACACTTGTTCCCATAGGCAGTGTTGGGAAGGTTACTTTGGAAATGTAATAGGTTACAGATTACAAGTTACCCTACTTAAAATGTAATAAGTAGTGTAACTTTTCAATTACTTTATAAAAGTAAAGTAACTGATTACATTTGATTACTTTTTGATTACTTTTCTAAATTTCTAATGTTTTCAACTGTCAATAATTTTTAAACATGTAAACCAGGCAGACATCCTTTATTGGTTAACCTTACAGTAGTGCTCAACACTGACTACTGTCAGACTTTCCAAATCCTTCATCACTTGAATTAAGATGATAATATTATAATTTTAAAGGAGACAGTGGATGCAAACGCATATCTTCATTTGCATGTAAATATGTCTTTGCAGTGTGGACACAATCACCCTACAATGGTAAAAATGAACTCCTTTTTCAATCCCCCCAAGCCTAAGCCTAAACAGTCTCAATTATCAAGCCATCGCTTTGATTTTGTAGTGAACAAGAACCTCCGTCCTCAATACCACGACTTAAGTGAGACCCTTGTGCAAGGCACCGAACCCCCAACTGCTCCCCGGGGGCCGCAGCATAGAAGGCTGCCCACTGCTCCGGGTGTGTGTTCACGGTGTGTGTGTGTGTTCACGGTGTGTGTTTGTGCACTTGGATGGGTTAAATGCAGAGCACAAATTCTGAGTATGGGTCACCATACTTGGCCACACGTCACTTCACTTTCACTAAATTAGTTTATTTCTGGCTGCGTAAATCATTTTACTCCAGACTGCTTTCTGAATGAGGGACAATTCAAGGCAAGTTTTGTTAAAAAGTTCAAACTAAAGGATGGATCAGCAACCATTGTTCGTGATCCAGCTACACATCCAGAAGAAGTAAGTTTGACACTTTATTTTGTTTATGATTATCTGCAAATCGCCTTTGCTCTTCCACAGAAGAGAGTGACGGGGTGAGTAGAGCTCATTAGCATGTAAAGAGATATGCACCGAAACGAGTTGCTGTGTTCTTTTACACACCCACCGAGACCATTTCAAGATTACCCTAAAGAATCATACCAACTTGTGGAAAATAGGCATCTGATGTCCTCTTTGAAGCACAGCCACCTCAAAATCAGACTTACTTCAAAATCATTATGAGGTTAAATACAGATTTAAAATCATAACAATAAATATTTTAATAGCTATGATACTGATTTTGAAATCAAATCTTTGCATAGCTATGACAGGAAACACTGGAATCTAATGATGCCTTAGAAAAAACAGTTAATCTTAAAAAAAGCATATACATAAACCCATATAGGAAATATAAGACTTATATAGGAAAAAATATAAGAGCAATTTATGAAATAAATAAATAAATCTGTATGTGGGAGTGTGTGTGAAAAAATCAGATGTAACCCTCTTTGTAATCCTTAACATTTTCATAAGTAACTGTAATTTAATTACACATCTTTTCTTAGTAACTGTAACTAATTACAATTACTTTAATTTTGTAATTAAATTACGTAATTCCGTTACATGTAACTAGTTACTCCCCAACACTGCCCATAGGGTTCTCTCAAATCTCAGTCCTATTGATTTACATTCACCTCAAGACGTGTCAGTCATGATTGAATCTTTGGTCAGTCTGTCACACAAATCTACAGTATAATATGCTTTCAGAAGGCCACTTTCATGAGATTTGTATTGATCTATACACTGTTTTACTGTGGCTCAGTGGTAGAGCATTGCGTTAGCAGCGCAAAGGTTGTGGGTTCAATTCCCAGGGAACACACATACTGACAATAAATGTATAGCCTGAATGCACTGTAAGTCGCTTTGGATAAAAGCGTCTGCTAAATGTAAATGTAAATGTTTTAGTATTTGTTTTAAAGGCTTTACACCAGTATTTAGTCATACGGATTTAGAAAAACATGAGGATGAGTAAATGGTTATCAATGATAAGCATGAATAAAAAAATGACATAATTTTTGTAATAGTAATATGCTTTCTGTTTTTCTGTCTGTCCATCATGTTTGGTTCTGATATCTTATGTGTGGTAAGGTGGACGAACAGACTGAAATATGACACTTAAACATTGTGTAACTGTTAAGGAACCGGCTCTATAATGTCCAGCTAATCGAACAAAGGAGAACAATGTGTTCCTCAACAACAGAAATACTTATTTTCTTTGCCTTAGACTTCCTCTCAAAAATATACATTCATGAGCAATGCAGCTGCCATGGCCAAATAAGTGAAGATTTCATTCAAACATTGAGTAAGCTCAAGCATGTTTTTTTGTTTTTTTAGAATTTAACAAATTTAAATTTTTAATTATTAATTATAAATACTTATTGAAAATTGTGTGTTTAATCACAATTATTGCACTCTATGGACAGCCATATAGTTTTATGACATGTTATCTTTCTCTATATCCTATGTGTATTTTATTTTTATATTTTTACGCACACTTCACAGTATTAACAGATTTAATATTTCAGGAAGGGGATCCTATACAAAGCATTCATGAAAGCTTAAAATAAATAAATGCTTTGAAACTGTAATAAATGTATGCAAACTCCCCATGCGCCCCAAGCCAGTGCTACTTGCTCTCCATACTGTATTTATGGCTATGTGTGTGAGGGAAGAGGAAAAATTGAGAGAGAAAGAGGGAAACATAAAGATATAGAAGGATTTAACATGTCATTCATCTGTAACTGAAGCCTTTCTGTAAATAAAGAAACATTTACCTCACCACAGGGCCACTTTGGAATAATCTCCCCACTTTCTGGTCATGTTTTTCCAAGTCACATTTATGACGAAGTGGAAATCTAAGGTATCTGGAGATGAGGCCACAGTCATCATGATCTTTTGATCATCTTTTCATCTTTGACTGCTCCGCCTCTTTCTCAAGCACGCTATAGACCGTGCATTAGGTCTAGTTTTGTAGGCAATCAGCATGAAGTTTTGAAACCAGGGCACTACAGTAGCATCATGTTTTCCGCAGGGAGAAGCCCATCAAGATCCCCTGAGAGCATGTGCGTGTGGTTATAATTATCCTGCGCCAATAAAATGTAACAACAGCCTAACCTTGTCCAATGTCTCACCTTGTGCGGCCACACCCTTCAATAAAAGGCATTTTAATATAAAGAGTGTTAGCTGGAGAATGTGCTTAGCTGTGCCTCCTAAGCAAAATCTCAGAATAACCGCTACCAGGACTCCTCTTACTGCCACAGCTAAGGGGCTAACCTTGCCTTAAATATCCCTTGTATTTCATTCATATCCCCCACAACACATTGTGCGCTATTGATCCTGACTTTGTCTTTTATAGGACCTCTGTGACCTCTAGAGGGGCCAACATCAACCTGCAAACTTATAAAACTGGCCGGAGTTCAAGGAGAGCTCGTGTTTGCATTAGCCAGTGGGCCTTTCATCCCAAAGAAACCATACAAATGAGATGGTGTGCATTATCAATTATGTTTCCACAACAGCAAAACAAGCGAGAGCCACTCCAGCATTTTTCATTATTTTTAAAGTTGGGTGTGCTTTACAACTCTAAGGATGTGCTAATTAAATTATACATCCTAATATCCTTCATAGACTTTAAAATAACTCTACAAAATATATACATAGAGTTCCTGAAATGCAAAATGTACATCTAATTTTCAGATTATTCCACATAACATAACTCAGGCCATACATGTATTACCATCTCTCACACTATAAAGTCAATACAATTCCTGAACACAGTCAAATATAAATGGTCCCCACATATAAAGCAAACTATTTATTTTGCCATTTTTACCATCAATGCAACAATTTCCATTACTTTTCACTATTATTGTGTTAACAAATGCTGTCATTATTTTACTCACCCTTACAGTATGTCGTCCTAAACCTGTACAAGTTTCTTCTTCTGATTTGAATCACAAAATAATCATGCAGCTCATTCCCAAATAACCAATCATAAGGTGCCTAGGGCATGGGCTGTTAATCAAAAAAATAATAATAATAATAATATAATATATATATATATATATGTATGTTCGCATAAATATGATCAAATGTCCTAACAGTAGCACATAATTATATATTTCAAGTGGTATAATGTTGTGAGATGAGCCGTACTACATTTAACATTAAAACACATGGACAAAAATACAAATAAGAACAATATGGATATGAATCACGGTGTAGCTGTACCAACATAGTTTAATCAAGGTTTTACTATACACTTTTACTATGGTTAATTTACATGGTTTTCTCAGTTAATTTTACTAAGGGAAGAAACATTGATATTTTTACTCGATTTATACCTGGTCGCAGAAAACTATTTTTACAAAGACTATTTTTTTAACAAATACTATTTATGAACCAAATCTAACATTCATGAACAATTATATATTGGCCCTTCCACACTCCAACTCTGTATACCACACTACATAAGGAGATGGATCATGGAAAATAAATGTCTGTGATCTAACTGCTGCAGTGTAAAGTGGCAAGCTAAAACTAATCTGAGGCTGCATCTGGATTTGCATACTACGCTGCTATGTAGTAACTGAAAACCAGTGTGTGAAAAGGGTAGCATGCCAAAAATCACAAAAGGATTTGTAAATGGACATGTAGCAATGCAACTGAGGGTGCACAGGTCACCACACAGATCTAACATGACACTTGTATTTTTCTTAATCTGTATTTGTGTGTTTGTGTTATTTTCCAGTAAGAACATTTAAATGTTCTTCAAACAAGATAAGTTATGTAGCCATGTTTACCTATGTGAAAACTTGTGTGTAAAATAATATATCTTGAATTATCTTTTCCTCGTTGAATTACCTTTACCTCGTTCACCAACGATTGTATCGTAAAAAGCACTATACAAATAAACTTGAATTGAATCTTTCTCTGAAGCAATTCAGATATTTTACAGGAAAAGTATAAACTGTATACATGTTTTGTGTACTGCTGGAGTTGCAAGAAATGTGTAGCCTGGTTAAAGCATAGGTAGCAGTTGTCTGTTGGCTTTATTTTTATGTAAAGCTATATGGCATTGACATCTAAATTTAAAGCCAGTACAAGCACAACATCGGCGACAACATGCATTTTCATATTACCATATGTGTTGCCAGGCTATCTGTGGTCCAGAGGAAAGAAATGCACAACGAGCTGCTCTTTCCAGTACTCTTCTAACACTTAATATGTGGTGTCGTGCTCGTGGTTACAGCTCTGGGCTGCGAGCCGAAAGGTTGTGGGTTTTAAAGCTTAGAAGTCGAAATGAGCCAAACATTGGACAGTTACTGAAGTCAAAATCTGGTTTCCCCAATACTGTACACGAACAAATGCCATTTAACACAAGAGTGGAGGACGATTTGGCCTACTTTGGTTCAAAGGCACTCTGTGACCTTTTCAGAGCTGGATTTGGGAGCAAAGTATGACTGCTACTTGAGCTGCAGCCTCAGACGGCCTGTCCGCAGACCGCATGATGCATACTGTGTCCTGAAATGGATTGAACCGGTGATTTCCACCAGATCTCTTCTGATTGGCTTGCCATTACGCAACATCTGAACATTCCATTGACACAGAGGTCATGGAGGTCAAGTTTGTTGCGCTTAGCGACCTACATTGAATATGTCCAAGTCAGAACTAGTGGAGACATTTTCCAATGTTTATGAGGTTGAATAATGAATTTATGAAATATATTGAATTTGAGGCATAATAGCTTTGATGCTCATCTCACTTCAGTGTCTCTTTGAGCAGTTGGGTGGCTCTTAGCCAGATTAAGCAAAAATATGCACCAGGTTTATTAGTCAAAGGTGCAATAGAAAATATGCACCAGGTTTAATAGTCAAAGGTGCAATAGAAAATATGCTCCAGGTTTAATAGTCAAAGGTGCAATAGAAAATATGCATCAGGTTTAATAGTCAAAGGTGCAATAGAAAATTTGCTCCAGGTTTAAAAGTCAGGTCAGTAGTCAAACGTTTGGCTCATGTGGCTACTTGACAGTTAATGTGGATGACGCACACATACAGTAATATGTTCAGTTTGTATGTATCATACCTATAACGGGAAATGTCACCACACATAATGGCTCATGCCACAAGAGTCATTACACACCAACTGGCAACCTCTTTCTTTTAGAAAGACCTGATTAAATCAGATTGGCTGTTGTAAATGTGTATTTTATAAGGCAAACATAATGCTATTTAATGCAAATTAATTTAATCCCATCTGTTATCAAGTAACACTGCTAATATGGAAAAATATATGTGTTTGTTTCAGAAATGGGAAGTCCTTTCACCATGATTGCCAAGAATAACTGCTATGGCACTTCCTAAGAAAAGGCGGTTTTGATTTAATGATGCAACCATTGATGTCTGTTCCTTGTCTGATGAGTAGACATCAATGAAATCTGAAACTAATATTGTTAAAAAATAAATGTATCTGTGAAAAGACTTACCAAGCAGCTTCATCCATATCTTTACTACCTTTTGGTAGATATCATCATGAGGATAAAAAACAATACAAATAAAAAACAAATTGAAATCCAGATTCACACTAAAACCACTGGCAGGTTTTATTTTTATTTATTTTTTTTGTATAGGGAAACAAGTGAACAATTATGAAATATCAATGGAACATTTCAAATTAGATTAGAACAAATTATTTTAGCAGGTTTAATATTTAAGCAATTGTTTCTTTATGGAAAGGTTTAGCAAAGAAAAAAAAAAGTGCCCCCTCCCCTGCAGCACACGTGCCCCTGGTGATGGTCAGGGCAGGGAGTAAGGGAGTGAGAAACAGATAGAGAGAGAGAGGGGGGGGAGTGGAGGTGACCAGGAGGGGGACTGGTGTCCGAGCCAGCCTGACGCCACACTAAAGCAGACACCTCCTCTCTCTGTTGACTCAGCACTTGGCCTCAGGCTCAGAGAGACAGCGAGGACTGCAGGGTCCTGATGTCTGACTCCCTGACATACGTCAGGTACTAATAAGGGAAGAGTAAAACATCAAATGTGCATGACAATGACTTTCATAGCATCAGTCAGGAGTTAGAAACTGGATAAAAGTGTTCTTGTCAGGTCTCAGAACGGTCACCGACCATTCGTATCTAGCTGCAGATAAGGAAACCCTGCTTCTCGGTCACATCAGGTTTGTTTGGATATTCCCAATATTTTTTGAGCAATAAAAAATATTCCTGGACTTGTCAAGCTATGTATTTTTTTCCTGGGACATTTCCTCACTGACAGTCAAAGAGTTCTTCACACAATCTGTATTTCTAGGACTTTTCTCCATTGACTTATAGAGTTGACAGTTCTTGACAGTTGATTCAAGCGATTAGTGGTGTCACTACCTACCTGCCTTCAGGGAGTATCTCATCCCCTCTCCCCCTCGCCTGAGTAACAGACTAAACAAACAATCGGCAGTCAGCTTGACTGTGGGAACCATGCAGAGTCCAGTAGATTGACAAGAATCTCTGCAGCTCATCGTAGATTGTTTTCCTCAAAAGCATTCAACCTTCTTTTTTGTCTTTGTCTTTTGCTGTGGATTAGAAGTTGCCACTTTGATTGTCTGATGCTGGAAAATGGACATTTGGAGTCTGGATACAAACCATATCTATACTGACGTGAACAAAAATAAGTATGTGAGGAACAGGAGTGCAGCTAAAGAAACATTCCAGTGGTCAAAAAACTTAAAAAAAACTTGTGTCATGGAAATTAGACATGACCTAAGATCTTAAAACATACAATGTTTTGAACTGACTGTATTTCTATCCTTCACAGGCTTGATTGTTCAGTATCAGAGGCAAGGAGCTATTCTACACTAGTCCTAGCTCTTGTAAACTCACTATTTCTAAATCCCTATGTGTAAATCCATATGAACTTTATTGCTTTTAAGCTTTGCACCCTGAATAGGGTTGCGATTAGTATATATGTTTTGTTGAGAATGTCCTGCAGGTTTCCAGACTAAGGTCTACACATTTATGCATTGATCAGTTGCTTTATCCAAAGTGACCTTAATTGCATTTAAGACATATATGTTATGAGTTCATGACTGTCCAGGGAATCAAATAACTAACATTGAAACCTTGTGAAAAATTTGTGAAAAAGACCCGATATGATCTGCTGTAATATCTAGCATGCGTCATCTTAAACTGGTCAAACAATTCAGGATTAATTTGGGGTAACTAGCTCAATCATGTCACCACTTGCTAGTTCATCTACTAGCCCTAACAAGACTGACCAACATTAACCAGACTCTACCTGATCAAGCAACAAAACCAATTTTGACTAGCTAGAATGTTAGTCAGATGTGTAGCTATTTTACGAGCGATTATAAGCTGGTTTGATTATGTTAGTTTTTTGTTGAATGACATGAAGGTCTTCTTTTCTTGTGTCTTAAAGGGATCATCGGATTCGGAGTCATGACGTCACACAGACAGGCCCCTCCCACGATTGTTTGATTGACAGTAGTGATTGAGGTGTTTTGTTGTTGGATGTAAAAATGAACATAGCAGTAGTCATTTATTCCTGACATCTGAGCCGCTGAAGATGCAGTGGATTACATTTGTTTCTGAAGTGAATGCGTCCACAATCTACCTAAACGCGTCTATCTTCGCACGAATCATTCGTGATCCAGCTTCACCTCCAGAAGAAGTAATGGTGCCAAAATCTTTGCATAATATCTTTCTAATAATGTCTAGTTCCTAATCAGAGCGATAACAAGTTTCACGGACATAAATGCGGCTAAAGTTTACTGTTTCTCAGAGAGCTGCTCGGAAGAGAGGGAGGGGTGGACAGAGCTCATTTGCATTTAAAGAGACATGCAATAAAACAGCTTGCTGTAGACAGAGCTGAGTTTGACAGGGTAAAAATGGTGTTGTTTTACACTACCATTGAGAAATGTTAACCAAACTATGTTACACACTTTT
This sequence comes from Ptychobarbus kaznakovi, assembly GCA_027422405.1. NCBI lineage: Eukaryota > Metazoa > Chordata > Actinopteri > Cypriniformes > Cyprinidae > Ptychobarbus > Ptychobarbus kaznakovi. The sequence continues at coordinate 22,849,031 of CM049794.1, forward strand.
CATTAAGAATGACTGACTTTCAAAAAGACTGGGCATTACAATAAATGAATATTTTCTCATCATAAGAAAAAAAAGAAGCAGTACAGTTTGAGATTACATTGAGATAATTTGCATGAATAGAACATTTGGGAACCTTCCACACTTATGTGTTCACAGATGATGATACTGTCATTCACTTTATCTACATATTTATTAAAATGATGCCATGGTGGTGCTTTGGATTTTATTACTCAGGAATTATGATGTAGGCTGTATTTGATAACAAAATCATTACTCCAAACATTTCAATAGTCTGGAGGAATATGCATGAGCATGTGTCAGTGCCTACTCAGTAATGTGTAAAAAAAAATAGTTTCTTTAAAGAAATCATAAAGTTTGCAATCCAGCACCGCTTTTCTTTATTAATCGTCACATGTGGAAAAGTCATGAGGTGTTTCCTATATATATTTCAATTAAAGTTGACTGAGTAAAAACCATGCTACCATCTGGCACAGTGCTGTGTGAACACTGATATGCATAGGATCAGGGCTTGATATTAACACCCACCAACCCAAAAAATCAGCTATAACGGATAATGCTCTCAAATCACTAGCTCAGTTTGGTTGGTTACTTTTCAGATAGTCCTTCAAATTAATTTTCTTTGGGACCACACTTCAAACGAAGGGGTATGATAATTATATCAGCATAAACTGGCTCCAGCGACAACATGGCTGCCTGAGCGAACAAAAAGAAACATACAGTATATAAAAGCATTTTTGGCATTAATAAATATTTTTATGAAAATGTATAATTTGTTTTATGTTACATACAATCGTGTGTTCATATTTACAGATTAAATCGTGTGTATACATATTTAATATGTTATTCAAAGAAATGTTTGCAAAAAAATCACTAAAGTTTGCTAACATTAAAGGGATAGTTCACCCAAAAGGAAGATATTCAAAAAAAAAAATTGTAATCAGGCTGTTTTGGGGCACCATTGACATCCATAAGTAGGAAAAAAAATAGTCAATGGTGCCCCAGAATTGCTCTGTTTCCCACATTATTCATAATATCTTCCTTTGTGTTCGGCAGAACAAAGACATTAATACAGGTTTGGACCTACTTGAGGGTGAGTAAATGATGACAGAATTTTCATGTTTAGGTGAACTATCACTTTAAGTCATTACTGACTGCACGAGAGTGCCAAAACATATCAAAGGTGGAAAGAGTACACAAATATTCTACTCAAGTAAAAGTACCATTACCTTAATGAAATTTGACTTAAGTACAATTGACTTAAGTAAAAGTAAAAGTGTCAGTCTAAAAATCTACTCAAGTAAAAGTAAAAAGTAGCTCATTTAAAATTTACTCAGAGTAAAAATTACTTAGTTACTTAGGTATGCAAAAATGAGATAGGCCAAGGTTGTCAAACTCAGTTCCTGGAGGGCCACAGCCCTACACAGTATAAATACAACTCTTTATAATTAAAGTTATATCTATACTAATCTAATCAATTAGGCTTATTTGAAAACTACATGGTATGTGTGTTGGAGCAGGGTTGGAACTAAACTCTGCAGGGCTGTGCCCTCCAGCCCTCCAGAACTGAACTGAGTTGACACCGTGACACCGCTGGATATGGGCCTATAAATCGCTAACTAGTTGTGTGTTAATTAAAGTAATAAAGTAATCAGTATATTAGAATAATAAGAATAATAAGACATTGTGGCTGTGTACCAGTACCAGCAAATTAAATCAATATCAACTAAATTAATGCAAATTAAATCAATATCAACTAAATTAATCTTGCAAAGCAGAGGAATCAAATAAGCTTCATCTGAAGTGGCATAGATGTATTTACACATTTACACCATGTTTAATGCAGCAGACATGAATGCATGCATTTAACCTGCAGTAACAAATGCAGAAATAATGTTTGAATTTTATAAGACAATTTTTTTTTTTTTTTAATACTCATTTAAAATGATTTAAAAAAAAAATGTAATAAAAAAACAAAATTAAAAGATACTTTAAATGTGAAATTAAAACCGCCAGTAGGAGTCACCAAGTCACTGTTAAGAGAGTCATTGCAACTGAACCGAATCATTTAAACAGTTGATTCATTCAGGAATGAAACAAGATCGTGTTGCTCAGAGACGCAAAACAGTGCTGTGGCTGTGTTTGGGATTATTTTTATTGTTGAAATAAAGCAAAAACAGGCAATATGGTGTCTAAAAGGCTAGTCTCTTAATTAAATCATTCTTTATTGAACTGTTGTAAAAAAACAATCTATATGTAATCATGCTGATTTTTGGAGAAAAACGGCACTCTTCATGTGATATTGATTTACTATATGAAATGATTTAAATATACATTTTCTGTCCCTATATCTACAATTGTGTGATCATTCTAAATCATTCTAGGTGACTCTTTCACCTAGATATAACACTATAGAGACTGTGTCTGTTCCCCGAACTTGAAAAATACAAAAAACGTCCAAACCCAATTTATGAGTAACAACTTAATTGATGTCAACAAATCAACAAATGAAAAATGTATATAACACAGAGAAACAAATGATAAAGCTTGGCTTATTGAATATCAGGTCCCTCAGGTCTACGAAAGTGCTTTTACGAAAGTGCTTTTTGTAAATTATATGATCACTGATCATAAAACTCTGTTGATAGAAATCTGTCTAAAACCAGATTTGATAGAAATTATTTCTAAAACCAGATGAATACATTATTTTAAACGAGTATACCCCTAAAGATTACTGTTATAAAAATGAGCCGTGTCCAAAAAGCAAAGGGGGAAGTGTTGCTACAATTTATAGCAATGTTCTCAGTATTTCTCAGAATACTGGCTTTAAGTATAACTCATTTGAAGCAATGGTGCTTCATTTAACATTTCTAGAGAAAAAGGTATTAATGATAAATCCCCCGTGATGTTTGTACTGACTACTGTATACAGGCCACCGGGGAACCATACAGACTTAATTAAAGAATTTGGTGATTTTCTATCAGAGTTAGTGCTGGCTGCAGATAAAGTCTTAATTGTGGGTGATTTTAATATCCACGTTGATAATTAAAAATATGCATTAGGATCCGAATTCATAGACATTCTGAACTCTATCAGGGATAGACAACACGTGTCAGGACCTACTCATTGTCGAAATCATACTTTAGATTTAATACTGTCACATGGAATTGATGTTAATGGTGCTGATATTATGCAGCAAAGCAATGATATATCAGACCATTATCTAGTCTTGTGTAAAACTCCATAGAGCTAAAGCTGTAAATTCAACTCCTTGTTACAAGTATCGTTAAACCATCCCTTCTACCACAAAAGACTGCTTTGTAAGTAATCTTCTTGATTTATCTAAATTCCTCAGCATATGCAACAGCGCAGAAAAACTTGATGATGTAAACAGAAACTATGGACTCTCTCTTTTCCAGCAGTTTAGATACGGTTGCTCCTTTATGCTTAAGGAAGATTAAGGAAAAGAGTTCAACATTGTGGTATAATGAGCACACCCGCGGCCTAAAGAGAGCAGCCGGAAAATGGAGCACAGCTGGAGGAAAACAAAACTGGAGGTATTTCATATTGCTTGGCGGGAAAGTACCCTATCCTACATAAAAGCATTAAAAACGGTTAGAACTGATTGTTTTTCGTCTCTTTTAAAAGATAACCAACAAAACATAACCCAGGTATGTATTCAATACAGTGGCAAAATTAACAAAAAAAGCAAAGCATCCACAGGGGTTGACATTTCCAAACAGCACAGCAGTAATGACTTTATGAACTATTTTACTTCCAAAATAGATACTATTAGAAATTAAATTGTAACCATGCAGCTGTTGGCGACACTATGGCAAATAGTACATTGTAGATCCCACTGAGGAACAAATAGTACAATCATTCTTTACTATAGGAGAGGAAGAATTGTATAAGGAACAGCTAAACAAACAGCATTCTTTACTATAGGAGGACTCTAAGGAATGAATTAAACTACTAAAAAGGTGCTTAAGAAGTCAGCTAAACAAACTATTTTGGCTATTATTAATTCGTATTGTCATTAGGATATGTCCCCAAATCTTTTAAATTGGCTGTTATTAAGCCTCTGTAATTAAAAAACACAACTTACTAAAAGACCCCAAAGATCTAGATAATTACAGAACCATATCTCGAATCTCCCTATTTTGGCTATTATTAATTCGTCAATTGTCATTAGGATACTATAAAATGTAGTATCCTCACAAATCTTTTAATATTGGCTGTTATTAAGCCTTCTCATTAAAAAAACACAACTTGAAAAACCCCAAAGATCTAGATGAGGATTTACACCAGGATCTCGAACCTCCCTTTTAGTACTGTCAAAGACTGCTACTATAAAAGGTAGTTAGAGTTACAATTTATGACCTTGCTCTTATCATCTGAAAAATTCGGGGTTGTGAGGATTTCCTCTCTATTAGGTACTCCCTAGACCATCTTAGCATAGTACTGAGACGTGCTCTCATTAGATCGATCACAACATTCTTTTGAATGGACTAAAAAACTTGGTTGGAAATTTGTGGAAGTGCCTAGCTTATGGTTCATCTGATCGGGGTTACTTATCTGACTCTATTAGTACTCATCAATTTGTATCTTAGCAGTGCGTTCGACAACTATCATCGATCACATAGTTGATTCTTTTAAAATGGACTAAAAAACTTGGTTGGAATTTGTGACAAGTAATTTAGTGCACTAGCTAATTTCTGAAAAAAAACAAGGTGTTATCGTACTTATTTCTGACCGCCTAATCAATTTGTAGCAAGTGCTATCAACTATCAACATACTGTTGATTTTTAAAAAGCACTTGTATGGTTGCTCTTGGTAATTTATTACTGCTAATTTTGAAAAAAAACGAGGTCTTCGTTAATTTTCGGACAGTCTAAAACCCCCTCAAGAAATAATCTAGAACCTGTCTAACACTTGATGGTTGCTCTTGGTCGATTCTTCGTCATCAGCCCAGATGGAACCTGACACCAGATCCAGCCCTGGTGCAGTCACCATCCAGTCTGTATCCAGATCAGATGGTGGATCAGCACCCTAGAGACAACCTCTACAGCCCCTACAGCTCTGAACGTCAGTGGAGACCAGGACACCTAGATGAGCCCCAGAGACAGATCCCCAGTGAGGACACGTCACCCAAACAGCCATATGGAAAAGACCACTGGAACCAGTTGAGCCCTTACCATCTAACTTTGCTGCAGTTGGAACCAACTCCTGGTTCGTCTGGCCAGAGGAGAACTGGCCCCCTGACTGAGCCTGGTTTCTCCCAAGGTTTTTCTCCGTTCTGTCACCGATGGAATTTTGATTCCTTGCCGCTGTTGCCTCTGGCTTGCTTAGTTGGGTACACTTAATTTCCAGCTATATCATCGACTTGATTGCACAGATACTATTTAAATTGAACTGAGCTGGACGATGCCATCACTAAATTCAATAATGTAATGCCTTCAACTGAAAATTGAGTGCTAAATCTTGTCATTTTATATTATTGACACACTATTTTCCCATTTTGATATTGTGCAGTTGCTTTGTTACAATTTGTATTGTTAAAAGTGCTATATAAATAAAGATGACTTGACTTAATGAGAGCTACTCAGGTAAACTGCTCTAGCCTGGCCTCGAGAGAGGCACACTAGCCAGTGATGCTAGAGGCTGAGGTCTTTAGTTACCTTGTTGGTGCACCTGCTTCCCATGCTGGTTGAGGTTGGTTTGAAGCACACACAATGGCACATGACTCACTCATTGTGGAGACAACCAGCAACCTTCCAGTTACCACACCACCCCCAAAAAACAGGTTGCCACGTGGAGAATTCAGGCAGGAAGAACAAGCATCAGATGTTTTTGATTATGAGTGGTGTTTGCTGTTCTGATGAAACCTTACAGTGTGAGAATAAGGAACGAGAGACTGAATCTGGTTAAATTGGACAGCAGGAGGTCTGTGTGTGTCTAGTGGGGGCTGGCTTCTACTCTGCCTATTATTGAAAATGGTCGCCCTCATAAAACACATTTGTCTCAAAATTGCCAAACCATTTTAACATCATCAAAACAGGTTTAATCAATTACCTCAGTCCTCGCTCTCTCTCATCTTAATTATGCTGTAGAGACAGCAGTCAGGTTCTGAAGGTTAATACTGTGAATGAGATAACAATCTCTCCAGCTCCTTCACTGATTGATGGGTAGCAGCGCTCAGGAAGAGAGGGAACACGGCATGGAAGCAGCGGGAAGATGTGAGGGAGGGGTCCGTTAGCAGAGAACAATAGCCCTTAAATTAATGTCTGCGCTCATAAATCAGAGAAAAAGAGAGACCAAATTGGCCCAGCGATTGTTGAGATATGGAACGTGGAACCCAACTATGGCAGGCTGGTTTATCAAAGTGCCCATGCAAATGCCTGAACAAAAAGACCTATTGCACAGGAAATGGACCATCTGACAGCAGTGTGAATTGCTCTGACAGAAATAAAGATAACTTTGTTGTTCTGTAACAATAGACAGAATCAAGAACAATAATTTAATTGCATGTTACTTCGTTGAGCATGTCTACTTTAGTTTTTTAGTTTTTTTCTCATTATGAAATTAGCCCAACCTTTCTGGTCTCATTGTGCGTGATTCATTAGTCAGTGTTATTCCACAAAAAAATGTATCCTTCTTAAAAAATGTGTAGTGGTAAGTCATAAAAGTGACATTTCATTTTGTTTTTACGTACTGTGTATTTTTCTGGAATTGTTAGTTACAATTCAAATGTCTAGCTTTTTGACAGTTGTATATGAGTGCACAGATTTCTTTAAATAGGTTCAATCGTATCTCTTCTCTCTACTGTGTCTCTCAAAGATAAACAACAACAACAACAATGGAGTGTAATAGTATGCCAAAAGAGTAAAATATGTCATTAGAGATGTATAAAAACTGCCACTTTATGATTACAGGTCATCAAAGAGAGAGACTTCCAACAACATTTGGCACAAGCCACTTGTTTTTCCTTTCAGAGTGTAACGCTCAGGAACATGCACATAATCATGACCATATTTATCATAACTATGTATCATTCTTTAGCAGAAATGAAGTGGTAGTGGTAAGTTTGCAATGATTATACTGTAACTCAAAAGCTCTATTCCAAATTCACGACATTGAGGCTTTGCAGCCTCATAACTTCGCTCCCTCTTAAAAATGCACATCCTCTCCAGAAGCCTGCAGTCAATAAGTGACCGGCACCTCATGGTACCATCTCAGAAAGACATGTAATCACTTTCCTAAACATTCATGTTCTCTGTTTCCTGCTGGTGGAATGGTCTTCCCAACCCCACCCGCACTGCTGAATCACTTACAATGTTAAAGAAACAGCTAAAACTCACCTTTGCCCTCGAGAGACTGATGTTTTAAGATTTGTATTCTTAGCACTTCTCATGTTATTGTTAAAAATGAATCACTTTGTTGTATCCTTCATTTGTAAACTAAACTAAAATGTAAATGTAAAAAAATAGTCACCTAAACAGCACCTTTAAGGCACCCTCTAAACACGATGGGTGGTTCAAAACATATGCAACCTGTAGCGCCATTTAATCAAACATATACTATTTTACCCAATATTTGTGTGTGCTTCTTTGTCTTTATTTGAGTATCAGTTTTGTTAGCTTAGACACATGCTAATTTTAGACTGTAGTATTGTTTCTGTCCTCCACTTGGTGAGAATTCAGCATGTGAGGGAACGTTCACAAATACTTTCATAAATGTATTTTAAAGGATACCTTTTCACAAGGGGGCTCATGCCACTCATCTCATAAATATGAGTGTTTATCTGTAAATCTATGCAATCTACATGCAATGTCAAGTTTACAGTAGTGTACAGTTAAGCACACTACACTATAACCCAATGTATAACTTATACTTGTTTTACTTGAGAAACTTTCCACATTTTCTGTTTCTCACTCTTTATGTCAAAACAGGATTACCACTTGGTAAACCAAAAGTCATTCTCTTAATTTAGACAGATAATTTCACTTAAGAAATAAATGTTTCCTTTCAAATGACAGATGCAGTGTGCTCTTTCTCAAGGTATAACCATGCAATTTTGTCTAAACGATGAAGTAAAATGACAGGATAATGACTTTTGTGTGTCTATGTGTGTGTAAATGTAAATAAGGCGTGCACGTATATAGATGCATTGCGAGTTTGTTTGTTTGTTTGTGCATGTGTGCAATCGGAGAATGACATCATAATGATTTTTAGCCGTGTTAATTGAAAGTCTCTCGTCTGTCTTGACTTCTGCTGACACAGACACACACTCAATGACAGCAGTCAAACCTCCAGCACATCATTAGGCTGTCTGGAGTCTGTGTGTGTGTGTGTGTGTGTGTGAGCTGTCTGCAGGTATACCTAACACCACATATACTTACCTGCATCATGCTGCTGTGCGTTCGCACTTTGCACATTTGTGTATGAGCTGCAAGGAGTGTGTGTGTGTGTGTGTGTGTGTGGTTCCAGGTTTACCATAATGAGGTGTAATTCACTCCTAACAGAAGATATTAGGCTGTCATGGCCTACAGCAGGTTTTCACACACACACACACACACACACACACGGATTGGATGTGATCCTAAGTGACAAACAAACAACCCTTGCAAACAAAACAACCCTTTAGAGGGAATTACCTTATATTTATATTTTGAATGATACCACACACCTTTTTCAAATAAATGAGGCCCAACATTCTCCTCACACACTGAAGGGATGGTCATGCAAGATTTCGTGTTCCATTCATACTTAAGTAATCTTAACTCTTGAAATCTAGCGTGACCGCCTCTTAAGACAGCACTTGAGCCTCCTTTAGTCTAGTTGTGTGACCTTCCACAGCCTGTGATGTTTTTGCATCTATTTGTGGTACAGTTCAGTGGTTGCTTAAATTATGTTGATTGGTATAATTACAATGTATCTGGCATCCCTACCATTGTGTATGAGTACAGACATGCACATACATACACACATTTAGAGACATCTTAAAAGTTTTAATCTTTTGGTGGAATGCTCTCTATAATGCTGCCTTTATATAAACAACTGCACACACACACACACACACACACACACATTGGCAAAGATAAAGAGTGTAATCTGTGTCTTTCTGCATCATACTGCTCTGTTTACCTTTAATTGCACCCTTTAACACACCTCTTCAAACCTGCATAATCACTGCGTTTCACTCCAACACTTACATGCAATCTCTTTCTCTCTGTCTGTCTCTCTCATAATGTGTGTATTCATGTGATTACCTGGTGTTGCAATCTCACAATTGCATATGTATATTGATGAGACAGCAGAAGTAAGCCCTGAGGTCCCTGCCTGTCTCTCACACACAGGCACTCTCAGAAGAAGAATAGCACAGAAGCAACTACTGCACTGCATGTTCATGTGCAATAACTTACAGAGATTAAGGAATAAAAACAGTGATGGAGTAATATTTGTTTACAACATCCCCTGCCAATCACATCAGTGATAAAAATAAAGACTTGTTCTGAAATCAGAAACCTGAAATGTTAACACATGACTGCTCACCTGCACACGTCAACGACATTTACACTAACGTGTCGACTGGGGCAGACAAAAGCCGCTTAATACTGCCCAAAACGTCAGAGGTCAGAGGTGCTGCTTAAGGGGCATGTCATGACAATTAGAGATGCACGTAAAGTTAAATGCCTTTTTCTGAAAGGCGTGAATAATGATTTCAAATTCTACAACAAATTGTTCATTGATTATTGAACACAAACAAGGAGAATGCAATATTTGAATGACCTTATTTAAATGTACAGCACAATGGTGAGTCTGTGAAGCTAATTTGACTAATGTGTGAACATGGTGGATGAAAATGTGCACATGTCAAGGGTAGCTAACATGCTACATCTTATATCACACTATATCATGCATACAGTATACTGCCTCATATTATACAGGGCTCCAAGCATCAGTTGTGTTTTTATGTTTGTGTATGTTTCTGTGGAATAGAACAAATCTGATGTAAAGTGACGGATAATGAAATAAATTACGGGAAATCTAGGTTTCTGACTTGTAGACATTTACAGAATGCTTAAAAGCCCTTTCTATGATCTCTTAATACATCTGCACACATGCAAATTTTAAACGGATGGTTCACCCCAAAATTTTTATTTGCTGTTAATTTACCTGTCTATGGCCATCCAAGATGCAGGTAACGATTTTTAGCTGAAATGGCCTGAGGGTGAATAATTTAACTGCACATTTTCATTTTTAGGCGAACCAATCTTTCAATACAGGATTTCAGGTCGAAGTGCAAAAAGGAATACAATCGAAGTATTATGTCCTAAAGCAGGGATCTTCAAATCTGGACCATTCCTGCAGAGTTTAGCTCTAACCCTAATCAAACGTACCAGAGCATGCTAATCAGCGTCTTCAAGATCATTAGAAAATCACAGGTAGGTGAGTTTGATAAGGGTTGGAGCTAAACTCTGCAGCAGATTGGACCTCCAGGGAAAGATTTGAGGAACCCTGTCTTAAAGTCTGTGTGAACCTGAATCTGTGGACTGACTGACTTTCAGTATTGTGACATATTTCTGAGTCGCAATTCTGAAATATCGAAGAAGATGAAATTGCTTTTAGTGCACGTTCTTGCCACTTCTAGCTTGACTGACTGTTGGGGGGGAGTGGTTAAAGGGGTAAACAAAAAAGTTCAATAGGGTCAATTTTGAATTAATGTGGGCTTTTTAATAATAATAATAATAATAATAAGTAAATACATTTAAAAAAATTATGTATAAATATGACATACTGAGTGAAAGATGGCATATAAAACTAAATTATAATAAACTGTACTAAAACTGTAAGTGGACCTTAGAGAGATAAAATAATTTTAAAAAGATGATGATGGTGGTGTAGTAATGAGATTATAATCTGGGTATCAATTCAAAGCTTTTAGGTTTGAACGCTGTAAAAACTGGTCCAGGAGCTAGCACCATTATGCTCTTGAGCATGACTCTGACACACTGGGTTAGACCCTGTAATTTAAAAGTGAAACACTAAACTCTCTCTGAATTTCTCAACACAGAAACTGCACTTTACTAGACTGAATTCCACCTCAAGGGTAGATCTGTCAAAGTTTCCTGTAGGTGAAGGGGTCTAAAACACATCAAATAACCACTGGGATGCCTCAGGGTTCAGTGCTTGGCCCCCTCCTGTTCTCAATATACACAACCTCACTGGATTTGATCATGAAGACACACAGCTTCTGCTATATGAAGATATATTTTAATCTAGCACTCAATACATAATATTAAACAGGCTGTTATTTTTAATAAAAGTAACTTGCTTTGATAATTTTATCTATCTATCTATATATCTATCTATCTATCTATCTATCTATCTATCTATCTATCTATCTATCTATCTATCTATCTATCTATCTATCTATCTATCTATCTATCTATCTATCTATCTATCTATCTATCTATATATCTATCTGGACACATTGATATATACATTTAGTATCTAAACATGTCAGCCTGTTTGTGTGCGTGGGTGATGTGTGTGCTGGTCAGAAAAGTGGTCTGTGAGAGAGGGAAGACTCTGACATCCAGTGAGCTCAGTGGTGTGTGTGAGAGATGCCTGTGATGTGTACAACATTCAGCATTTAATGTGTGTGTGTGTGTGTGCGTGTGTAACGGATGTATGCCAGTAAGGGCTGTGTGTAAACCTCACTCTCCTGACCTCAAAAAGAGGCGCTCTAGCGACTGACACTAGAGAGCTGTGTGTGTGTGTGTGGTGTGTGTGTGTGTGTGTGTGTGTGTGTGTGTGTGTGTGTGTGTGTTGTTGGCGTTCCTGGGGGCATGTTTATAGAGTTTATGAGGACACAAATTTGCCCGTATAATGACATCCCGCACCGGAATCCGGTATTACAAGGAGAAGGTCGAGATTTATGAGGACATTTTCTTGTCCCCATAATTTAAAACGCTTATAAATCATACAGAGTGAGTTTTTTTGAGGGAAAATACGAAATGCACCGTCTCCTGTGACGAGTTTTTGGTGAGTAGGGTAGGGTACCCGGCAATAGCACATAGGGGGGTTTGTATGTATAAAAACCATTACCCTATGGAGAGTCCCCGTAAAATAAAAACCAACGGATGTGTGTGTGTGTGTGTGTGTGTGTGTGTGTGTGTGTGTGTGTGTGTGTGTGTGTGTGAGTGTGTGGGCATGTTTATGTGTGTTTATGTGGACACAAATTTGTATAATGACATGGAATGACATAGGTATTACAAGTAGAGGAGATTATATGCGCGCGGGACATTTTCAGTGTCCCCATAATTTAAAACGCTTATAAATCATACAGAGTGAGTTTTTTTGAGGGAAAATGAAATGCACCGTCTCCTGTGAGGGTAAGTTTAGGTGTAGGGTAGTGTGTAGGGCAATAGCACATACGGTGTTTGGTACAGTATAAAAACCATTACGCCTATGGAGAGTCCCCGTAAACCATAAAAAACCAACATGTGTGTGTGTGGTGTGTGTGTGTGTGTGTGTGTGTGTGTGTGTGTGTGTGTGTTGTGTGTGTGTGTGTGTGTGTGTGTGTGTGTGTGTGTGTGTGTGTGTGTGTGTGTGTGTGTGTGTGTGTGTGTGTGTGTGTGTGTGTGAGTGTCCCCATAATTTAAAACGCTTATAAATCATACAGAGTGAGTTTTTTTTGAGGGAAAATAGAAATGCACCGTCTCCTGTGAGGGTAAGTTTAGGTGTAGGGTAGGTGTAGGGCAATGCACATACGGTTTGTACACTGTGTATAAAAACCATTACGCCTATGGAAAGTCCCCGTAAACCATAAAAACCAACATGTGGGAGTGACTGCACATATGTCAAGAGAAGACAAGAAACATGACAGACAGGACAGTTCACAGACAGTGTGAACACAGAGACTACACAGACAAACCATAAGGGTGTCACCTCTTAGTCATCGTAGTTTTTGTATATTTGGTCTGAATGCATTAACTGCACGCATGGTTTTGTGTATGTTAGAATGTGTCTTAAGATGTATTAAAATAAGATGTATTAAAATATGATATTCCTAAACTATCTCCTAAATCTGTGAAACGTTGGGAGTAGTGAAGAGGACTCCTAAGTCACTAAGACCAAGCCACAAACCATTCATAAAATGGCTGTTGCCATCAATCTGCATTGGAATGTAAACATTTTAGAAACATTTGATGATACTGACCTTTTAAAAAGGTATCACCTTTGGTGAAATATTTTTACTGGTTTTAATTTTATTTGTACAGCACTATGCTGTAACTGCTAACTGCTGTTGTGTTTATCAGCAAATACAAATACATGAGGGAAGATGTTTTTCACTGGGTTATTGTAAGTTAATGTTGTTAAATAGAGAAACAAAATTATAGGCTACGTTTTTTGGTAACACTTTATTTTGATGGTCCCTTTTGAACATTCTGTTGACACGAAGTAATGTTGCAACTACATGTCATCAAACTCTCATTAGAGTATTAGTAGACTGTCTGCTTCATATCTGCTAACTCTTTGCTGTGATGGTCTCCCAACATATACTCTATGGCTTTAAGAATGTGTCAACTTAATCTAACCCTAGCCTTACCAGTCTACTTATACACTACTAACACTCTAATGAGAGTTAGTAGAAATGTAGGTGCAACATTACTTATAGTCCATAGAATGTGTTAAAGGGACCATCAAATTTAAGTAAAACCTACGTTTTTAATAACTTTCATTTATTTGAATTATCTATTTTTTATTTAACTATATTTTACAATTCACACCCAATATTTGCAATATTCTACAAATAGAATGAATTAAGTGCATTAAGTATTTGAGGGATGAAGTGGTATTACTGGTATTATGACACCATTATGCTGACGCCTGTCATCGAGGAGACAGATGGACAAGGTGGAGGGTGTCATTACTGAACAGACAGAGTCATTTTAATGTTGGAGGAGATTGTAGAAATTATATTGACCTAGAAAAAAGTGTGTGTGTGTGTGTGTGTGTGTGTGTGTGTGTGTGTGTGTGTGTGTGTGTGTGTGTGTGTGTGTGTGTGTGTGTGTGTGTGTGTGTGTGTGTGTGTGTGTGTGTGTGTGTGTGTGTGTGTGTGTGTGTGTGTGTGTGTGTGTGTGTGTGTTCGTCTGTGTGTGACAACTAGTATATCATGGTATTATGAGTGTATTATAAAGATCCACAAGAACCTCCTTGTTTTATTACAGTAGTTTATATACTTTGTATAATTTGTTAACATATCTTCAGCAGTTAACATATCTTCAGCAGAGTGTCAGTACAGTCAGCCATAGAGAAGGCCATGCAAATATTCAAATAAATGACTGCAAATATTCAACTAAATACATTTTTTTTACATTATATAATAATTTATATTACATTTTTATTACATTATATAATAATTTATATGCACTCATTTACAAATCAATATATAGTAAATATACATATGTGGCCTATTGTTTATTTGTGTTGTTTTGAAATTTCACATAACAATTAAATAAAATAAAAACTACAAAAAATCAGATTCAGTTTCTGAACGTGAACTGAAGTAGCAAATATGGATGTACTTTGTTATGAATTCATAAACATGACATCATACAACAACTGGGCTTCAGCGAGAGAAGAAATTACACTTAAATTTATATTTAAGGCATTAATTTAACAAAAAGCATTTAATTTCAGATTAGTCTAATTTAAGTCTTCAAATTGTGCCAAATATCACTATAGAATTATAATATGTAACATACACAGTAGATTATAATTTGGTTTTTGATGTTTCTTTTTAAAAGCTTGTCATTGGGCATTTTGTAGTGGCATCAAAATAGTCGTTAACTTACTTTAGAGACACATGTAATCAGTCTATGAATTATACATATCAGGAAATAATTAGGAATACTTATTTATAATGAAAGTGTATGACTGTGTTAAATTTATTTGATCCGAATTTGAGTAAATTCCTCTTCCTGTCATTTCAGTTCATCATCCAGCGGGCGCGTGGCCAATTCAACCGCAGCTAACGGCCAACCAAACGGTCCGCTTTAAATTCTGCCCACTTCTTAGTTTTAAACGGGTTTGTCTCTCTACATGCACAAACTTTGGGCTATAGACAACTATTAATTTGCATTTATATTTAAATATAATGCCTGTATCCCTACTGATGAGAGAAAAATACAAAAAAAATATTTGTTGAATTTATCTAATTTATAAATTTTTTGTAGATTATTTTGCATAAGTCTTATAGGTAATTACTGATTTGATCTGCATTTGAAAGGTGTTTGTTATAGTCTTTATAATCATATATCACTCTGTTTTCAGCTCTCAATATAATCTGACTTATAGACCTGTTGAATCTGTCACTGAGATTAATCTGACGGAGTCAGTCAGCCGACACAAAACTCTGAAAAATGTGTGTGTGTTTGTGTATGTGTGTGTGTGTGTGTGTGTGTGTGTGTGTGTGTGTGTGTGTGTGTGTGTGTGTGTGTGTGTGTGTGTGTGTGTGTGGGTGTGTGTGTGTGTGTGTGTGTGTGTGTGTGTGTGTGTGTGTGTGTGTGTGTGTGTGTGTGTGTGTGTGAGGAGGGGCCGGCCAGTCTGACGTGTTTTCATTGCCCACTGAACCAGAGTGAGAGTTTTTGTAAGGAGGGTAATGTGCTCTCTCTCTCTCTCTCTCTCTCTCTCTCTCTCTGGCTTTTCTTTCATTTCTCCTTCTCTGTTGAAGAGGAAGTGCTGGGAATGATCAAGCGGAAGAGCTGAGTGTGGAAACATCTGGCCAGAGATCCTCAGAGACCAGCTCTCTCCTGCCAGTGCTCCTCACTTCACTACTCTACCTTTACATTTCTCTCTTCATCAATAAAAACGCCTGCAAAGCATTATATTGTACTAGATCGAAATATTTTCAGTAATATATATGTCACTTTTAAAAGGCAGTTAACAAAACAGAAAACTCTCGTCTTTATTTTTCAACCTCTTGTCCTTTTAAAGCTGTATGACTTTTTTTAATTCATAAAACACAACAGAGAAAGTTTAAAGAATGTACTGACAACTCTTTCCATATAATGGGAATTAATTCTGGAACTATGAAATAAGTCATTCATACACTATGCTCCAAAAACCCTGTGGTGTAAACATGTTGTGGTTTTGTAGAAAAATTCAAATTGTTTATGATGTTACCATTAGTATTTGAGAAAGAGGGTTCTGATTTTTAACTGAGTGTGATATAATGAATCATTTTTCAAATATCTGTTGTAATTTTAATATAATTTGCTTTGATTAATTCAATCAGAACAGATTGAAACATATATATATATGAAAGTGATTATTTAATTGATAAAGTGCATGAGATTTTTTCCCCTCCCTCTCTTTAACTTTTCCACTCTTCCTCTCTCTCTCTCTCTCTCTCTCTCTCTCTCTCTCTCTCTCTCTCTCTCTCTCTCTCTCGCTATAAAAACAGGTGAGATTTTCTGTTGACAATGAAGCAGGAAGTCCCATAAAGGCCGAACAGGAAACAGGATGCTGTGAGGATGTGCATTCTCTCTTTCCCTTTTATTCTCCTGCTCTCTCTTTCTCTTATTGTTCATTTAGTGTGTCTCTGTCCCATCACCACAACAAACCTGAAACAACAACCAGATCACTACACTTCCAGATCATGCCTGAAAAGCACCAGTGAAAACGAGAGGATGGAATAAAAATAAAAAAGAGGATGAGGTTGTTCCTTCAACTATGGCCAGATTTAGATAATACACTTTCTTAAACACACTTTTCACACTAGTTGAATTTTTCAATTAATAATCTCCCATACACATCGATAGTTCTCTAATCTCCAATTCTCTAATTCATCTGTATGTTTTTTTTTAACCACGTCAAATTATTTGTAATAATTTTAATAATTGAATAACACACACACACACACACACACACACACACACACACACACACACACACACACACACACACACACACACACACACACACACACACACACACACACACACACACACAAACATATACACACACTCAAACACACACAATTGGTAAACATTGATTTGAAACAAAACAAAAACAACTAAAATATATTACTTTCAAAATTGAAAACAGAAACAGAATCAGACTGGACAGAGAGGAGAGATTATTAATTATGTATTATTTATTTCTTTATAGATTATTATTGTCTTTACAATAATAATAAAATGGACACTTTAGAGAATAACAGTGGAAGAAGTGGAAGATGGGACTGTAACAAGGAAGATGGTCCAGAGAATGAAGGAGAAGCACTTTAGAGAATAGCAGAGGAGAGAGGGGAGAGATGAGAGAAGAGAGGACTGTAACAAGGAGATGGACCGAGAGAGAGAGAGATGAAGTTAGAGAGAGTGCACTGAGAGTGAGCAGATGGAGGAGAGAGGGGAGAGATGAGAGAGAGAGAGAGAGAGAGTGAGAGAGAGAGAGAGAGAGAGAGAGAGAGAGAGAGAGAGAGAGAGAGAGAGAGAGAGAGAGAGAGAGAGAGAGAGAGAGAGAGAGAGAGAGACCGAGAGACCGAGACCGAGAGAGACCGAGAGAGACAGAGAGAGAGAGAGAGAGAGAGAGAGAGTTACATCATCCTGTAACTGGTTTTGTGCAGAGAGGTCAAAGTCAGGGCTGAGATTTGAAATTGAGATGAAGTGTGTTTCTGGCCACATGCCTGAGATCGAGAGGTGGGACGTCCTTTCAGCAGAGCACATACCATGAAGCCTTAAGACGTCAAACTAAACCTGGAGAATCAGCTGCTGTAGAGCACACTGAGCACAAACACTGCTCGCCTGACCTGCGTTTTCAGGAAGCAGTGTCCCCGTGATTTACTGCTCATATCATTACCAGCGCTCACTTAGTCACGCTTACTCACATTCAACTCTCTGGAATGTGCAATACCACAGAAAGAAAGTTACTTTCTTCTCTAAATATCAGACTATTTGCATGCTGCGTTACAGTTTTTCTCGATTGCTAAAACACAATTCATGAAACAATTCACCATTTTCTCACAACTATAAACACAATCTCAAAACTACACACCAACTTGTGCAAGCTTCAGACTTCCAGGTCAAAGTCAAACATTTCAGTCAAAAACAGGTTCTCTTTTGTCAGAATCTAATCTTTGGCCTCAGATGACACACAAACCTGTCAGATACTCAGAATCCGTCTCTGTCTAGAGAACACAAGTGAGATCAGCTCAAAACACTGTTACACAAACATGCTTTTGGGAAACAGGAGACATCTTGCTAGTCTATGACTCTTACAGTCTGCAGCATAAATATAGCGGTGCAGATACAGTAAAATTCACCAATAAACTTTAAGAAAATGTTTATTTCATTACTGTAAAGTTATCTTACAGTGGATGAATAGCACTCGAAGAGAAAAAGTACAAAGACCAAACAACAGAATATACAGTAATCACACACTGCATTTATACTGTCAGTTACTGTACAGCAATAAATAATAAAATCATGCATCTTCTGATATTTCTAATGTCCTTATTTGTTATAGCAGTTTCTTGGTCTTCTGATGAAAGATGTTTCCTCCTCTAGACAGTCGACTCTCAGTTCTGCACAAATGCATGTAAGAAGTACTTGCTACAAATCAATTCAACGGTTATGAGTTTGAGGGAGTGTGGTACAATATTTACAGTATAAAGAACAGTGAAAGTCCTCTCATCTGAAATACTGATACTATGTACTGTAATTATAATGTATACGTAGTGTAAAACCCTGTAGATGAGCCAGCAGGCAGCTTCCTCGTGCTCAGTCCATGCACAAGAACATGCTCAACTATAATGCTTTATATTTCACCAGCAACAAATGAACTTTGACCTCACCCCCTTCATTTTTCTTGTCTCCTCCTCTTCCTCTTTGTCTCCCACTATCAGGATTCATTTTCTAAAACACATAATCACTTGTGCTCCTGTGCATATCATCCTGAGATCCTGATCTGTGTGTCTTCAGTTTTGCTACTGAATGTTCACAGATGGATGACTCTGTGCTATTTGTGTTCATTTTGTGATTCTTGAGGTAGTTATATTGTGTGTTTGTGTTTTCTGAATGAGAACATGGTTGAATCTGTGTAAAATGATGCCGTGTTTGTGTAGAGTTTAGCAGAAAACACTGAGTTAATTGGAGCGTGTGTGCAAACGGGTGAAATGTGTTAAAAGTTTTGAGAAACGTGTCTTTGTTTCAAGAACTGTATGAACGGTTTGGAAAAATGTGTCAAATGAATCAGTTATAGTGTGTTAGCAATCGAGAAAAACTGTAATAATAATAATAATAATATTATAGTGTTTTATATAATTATAATGTTTTGACTGTGTGTACAACAGTGTGGTTTTAGTATTATTCATGCACTATTATACAGCATTAATATTAATATTTAGCTTTATATGTAGTCATTTTATTTGATTTGTCCATTCAAATGAAACGTGTTTTTTATTTTGTGTGTTATTTTTATGAGTTCTGCACTATTAATACTCTGCGAAATGCACTGATAATTTTCTGCCAGGACATCATTCATTAACGGTATGAACAATTCCATTAACCCAAAGACAACACACGTGCAAAACACAAAATACAGATCAAATCTATTTATTTATTTACAGTCTTATTTCAGGAAGTCAATTTTAGTACTTAAACTTATTTCAGCTATTTGCCAAGACAACATTTTTTATTATGTATTTTTTCATATTTTAATTTCATTGTATTTTATGCTTTCAGTTAACACATTTAAGGATACTTGAATTACGGTCCTTCAAGACAACTTTCACCCCTAAAGGCAAACTAGTTGTACTAATAACCAAATGAACAATAGTTAAAGACCTGAACTAGTGTTGATCAGCCTGCATGTGAAGATGATCACGTGTGCACACATGCCTGAAGAGAACATGCAGTGTGTCAGTGATCATGTGTGTCTGGGGCAGGTTTCCATCTGCATCCAAAGCCGATCTATGCTAATCCCACAAGTGATGGGTCATGAATATAGAGTTTAGCAGCTGAAATCCCCACGGAAGACCTCAGCTAATAATAGATACATATACAGATGGACAGAGAAAGAGAGAGAGATCGAAGGAATGAAACAAGAGGTGATTCTGATACAAGATAACTGGAGTAATAAAGAGTTCTCTCCGTGGAGGGAAGGAGACAGAATACAGTACGTTTGTTTAACAAAACAATAAATTAATCCCTTAAGCAAAGTCTAGCAAAATAACATGTTCAATTGTGTTTACCAAAATAAATCTCTGCTCATTTGTTCATTCATATATGTTTAAATACATTCATAAATATTTTTTTAATAATTAATTTTTTTCATGATTAATCTATATTTTATATTCTGCCGAAGGCTCAAAAGTGACAGTAAAAGTACGTCTTTACGGGTTTCTCAAAGCCATATATATCTCCTGTTTCCAAAATTCACAAACATGCTTATATATATATTGGTGATAAAAAAATATCCATAAGATTTAGTTTTGTATATTAATCAGTAAAAACAGAATCCCGAAACAAAATGTTTTGCTTCTTAAAAATAAATTTCCCTTAACAAACCGGAACCCGGCGGCTTCACAAAGCAGCGCATTGATAATCATAACACACAGGTCGAAGCAGAGGGTGACACGGGAAGAATCAAAAAATATCCTGTTTGTAAAGGACGTTTCGTTGTTATCAGCAGTGCACACAAATATTACATTCGAGAAGATTTCATCTTGACCAAAAAATGCATCACAGGAGTCCACACAAAATTTACATAAAACATATTACACAATCAGATGAAAAGCCATATTTGAGGTTGATGAATGATAGTGAGCGTTTTTCGAATTGATATTACCACACGACCAGCCGTTACAATTTTTTATGTCAGTGTAGTAAATCAGGGTGGAAAGTCATAAATGGTCCCAACCGCAAACTTTGAGAATAGAATTAACGGCGATATTTTTTTTTTTATTCACCGATTAACGCAGCACGAAACGCCGATAATCCCACCAAATAAACACGTTGATTTAATATTTTATGTAATATATATTTATATATATTAAAAAAATATACATTTAGATTTTATTATTAACTCCCGAAACAAAATCCCACAAAGCAATCAAGTGAATATTGTAATGAATCCATATTACATTGATTTCATCTTTGCATCACAGGAGTAATTTACATAAAACATATTACACAATATTTTTCATTTTTTATGTCAGTGTAGTAAATAGTAAATGGTCTTTATTTAAATAAACACATTGTTTATGTAGACTATATCAAGTGAATATTGTAATGTATTTATGCATGTATATCTGGGTGCAAATAGCCAGATTTAATGGTGAAAGTCATTTCCACAAACTCTGGATTATAATAACACTTATTATTTACACTTATTCCGAAACGTGTCTATATGTTAATAGGGATGGGTACCGAAAACCCGGTATTTAATCGGTCTCGGGCTAAATCATGAAAGACCATGAAAGACGATAAGCGCTGTCGATAAGCTCTGACGTTAACGGTTCTGCTATCGGTATTGGGAAATTAAGAAAATTGGAGAATTTAAGAAAACAAATTCAAATGCAAATTATCACCAATATCAAATGCACATTCTATCTCACCAGAGTTGCCAGCTGTTTTTATGAGCAATAATATTCAAACATTTGTCTATGATGCATTTTTGCTATTCGCAATTTAGAAGCGAGATCGCGCTCACGTGGAGAAGTTTCAGCACGCGCAACATGAAAGCCTTTTTAATCATGATAGAAGAGTTGAACTAACCATTAAACATTAAAATATGCTTACACTTTAGGCCTGTGGCTGTTGTATTAAACTAAGTTTATTCTTCTTATTCTTTTCTTTTCTTCTCTTTATTTTGGCTTCTAAGGATTACAGCCGTGTTTCTTCTAGCACAACTTCCTTCCCTTCACGGCGGGGGCGTTTCGCGGGGCGCATTCGTTTCCTCTCTGACCAAAACAGAGAATCAGATAGAATCAATCGTTTGTCGATTGTTGTAAAATGACGTCTTTGTTACTAAAGCTGGAGATATTTGATAATAAAATGAGTACAATCCACACAGTTACGCTGTTCCCCTAAATGGCTGGAGAGTGTGTGTGTGGGTGTGTGTGTGCGTGTGCGTGTGCGTGTGTGTGTGTGTGTGTGTGTGTGTGTGTGTGTGTGTGCGATAATGCGCGCGCGCGCTCTAAAAAAAAAACTGACAAAGTACAATCCACACAAGAGACTTTGAGCTTCGGGCGCGCGTTCCCCAGGAAATAACAAAAATATGTAAAAAGTGTGGGTTGTGTGGGTGTGTGTTGTGCGTGTGCGTGTGCGTGTGTGTGTGTGTGTGTTGTGTGTGTGTGTGTGTGGAGATTATTCATTTAAACACAGTTCATGTCTTAAAGTGAACAAAGTGGAGAAAATCTTTGAGCGATGTGTGTCGGGGCGCGCCCAAACAATATTTTGTTTAAATACAGACAATATATGTAAAAAGGTGCTTCATCTTGGAGTTAATCAAAGAACAAATCAAGGAGAAAAATCACCCACAGCTCTTAATCTGAATAAAGTTATAGCTTTAATAAGCATTAATCTATCAAAACTGAAAAACTATGCAAGTGAGTTTGGTGATTCATTTATCCGATTGTCACTTTTAGATTTGTTTTGTCTTAAAGCTATTACTGAAGGTGCTTCATCAAATGTTAATCAAAGAACAAAGTAGAAATACACCCACAGCTCTTAACCTGAATAAAGTTATTGCTTAATAAGCATTAAATCAAAACAGTGAAAACTTTTTCAGTTGATTATTTACATTTGTTTTATGTACAATTTTAGATTTGTTTTGTAGCTATTAATGAACATTAATGTTAGTAGACCTTCATGAAAAATTAAAGTTTAACTTTGTTTTTTGCTTTTTCTGTTTTTACATTTGTTTTAGTATATTATCTTATGTATATTTTTAAAACACTAAAAATGTTTGTTTAACTGTTTCTTTTTTCCTGTTTTTACTGTATAATCTTTTGATATAAAACACTAAAAATGCCTGGTGCATTTTGCATTTACAAATGTATGTTTTATTATTTATTTAATTAAATATTTATTTTACATTTCAGTATATAAGCAATGTTAATTCAGCTGCAATATTTATGTTATATATATATATTGTCACACATATTTATACAATATATATATATATAATATATATTTATTCTTTATCTCATAAGTCAATAAGAATACCGTACCAATAAGAACCGGATAAAGTACCGGTCGAAAGTATAAAAGTGTAATATAAAAACCTTAAACCGTTAAAACCTTAACTACCCATCTAATAATAAGGTGCTCTATTGTGTGTATTGCTATTTTATTTGGTGAAAACAGTATCTATAGAAAACTATTTATAGAATCTACATTTTTTACAATTTAATAAATACATTTACATTTTGTTTTACATAACTAAATAAATGGAAAACAAGACAAATGCATACAATAAATCAAATGTTCAAGAAAGGTGCGTTACTGAGATGTTAACACCATGCACTCTTCAGAGTGAGTTTGCTCATTTAAGAATGGGATTTTGAAAGTTTCTGGCTTGCAAGTCGGTCTTTCACCTATTTCCTCTTCCTGTCTGTAATGTGTAAAAACCGTCTATTGAGAAACCCTGGCTGAAGGTTCTTTGACCTCAGAGTCACAGCAATGCATATTCTCTTTATCTCTCTTTATTTATTTATTGTCTGTTTTCTCTGGATCCTGTAGGCACCCGAGTGCATGATTTGTGTGAATGTGTGCAGCATGTGCATGCGTCAGACTGTGAACCGGTCGGAAGGGTTATTGAGCAGAGATGCACCCGGAGGGGAAGTACCGAGAGATATGGGGGTAATGGAAAGGAAAAAAACGAATGAGAAGTAGAAGGATGGGAGAAGAATAAACATTAGAGAGAGAGGAAGAGAAGCGATGGGATGCAGGTGTTGAAGAGAGTAAAGATTTTGCACATGATCATGGAGTAAAAGTTTACTAACACCCCGCAGTCTGATCTCGCTTATACTGCAATGAACATGTTGTCATTACCGGGCCATTAAGATCAAGCTTTTACTGTCTTGATAGCAAAATACTGAGTGCTATATAACACCGACAGATGTTCAGACAGATCACGAACACCTTAGTTAAATTACTTTTAACTGTGTATCTGAAATAGACATGTGGGAGTCTGAATTTCAGCCCGAATTTACTTAAAGGGATAGTTGGGGGAAAAACTTAAATCCTGTCATCATTTGCTCAACCCTATGTTGTTCCACACCCACATGACTTTCTTTCATCCACAGTGCGCAGAAACAGAAAGGGTGTTTTGTTTCATGATGGTGCTTTTGAGCTAAAAAAATAAAAACAATATAGCACAGGTCTTTTGAAAACCCTCCACTGAAACTCTCGTTCCACTCAAAAATCAAAAGACACGCCACACAGTGTTTAACATCAATACAAAAATCAGTCATATGCAGGTTTGGAATAGCATAAAAGTGAGTAAATATAGAGCGAAGTTTGATTTCTAAATGAACTATTGCTTTAAATTACGTATTTTGGAAAGTCGGAGACACGATGGCTAGTGTAAGAGTATGAGTCACACAAAATAATTCCCTCTCTGACTACTTTTGTCATGTTCTATCTTGTTCACTTAACCCATAAAAACTTAGATAACTCCTCTGTGTTCAGACAGTGTCCAGCACACATGCACAAGCTTTTGACATGCTATTAAAATCGGATCTTTTAATTTCCCAGACACATTCGCTGTAATAGCTTCTTGTTCTTCCTGCATCGGTATCTTCAGTTACAGCAGAAACACGTCTCTCTGCCTTCTGAGGCCTGGGGCTTCTGGGAGAAGCCTGGGCCTGGATTTGGAGCCGGCTATGCGTTGGGTTCAGACCCCTGGAGGCCCGGGTGGAGAGGTTAGGGGAGCAGTAAGCCACAAAGACAACACTACCTCAGATCACCTTCAAAGAGCTTCAACTCTCCAAGGAGAGAGAGAAGGAGGGCTAAACGTGTGTGCACTCCCTCCCTCCCGCCTCTGGCATGCGATCAGCTCAAGCTTGCATGCACTTGCCCTTCCTAAAGTGTAGCACGGTGAAATAATCTGTGGGCCGCAGCAGGGATTCACAGTGCAGATGACACAAAGGCGTCCTTGTATTTATTGTAGATGCTCTGGAACGGGGCGATTCAAGCACTAAAAATTATCTTGGATATCAAAGGATCCAACTATGACACTCTCTTGAACAGTTTGTAATGTCTCGATCTGTGTGTGTGCATGTAAACGTTGTGGCTACAGAGGAATATGTGCAGCCTGGTGCACGCATGTATGCGCAGACGTTTGCATGTGTGCGTATGTGTGCATTATCTACATTATCTATGCAACTGTATCACCCAGTCAGTGGTTCTGCAAGCCTGCATCTGCATTTGTGCATGCACGCTTTTGAGTTAATATTTTTTGCAAGGGGACATGCATGTGTCAGAAAATCCAAGCATTTACATGCATGCATATTTCACTGCTTCACTGCATTTGTGTAGTAAAATGTTTATAAAGGAGCATGCTTATGCAGCCATATGCTTGTTTTGGCTGGTGTATGTATGCTGAAGCGGCTGCATGCATGTGTGCATGCATTAGTGGTGCAAATAACGACATCTATGACACTCGCTCTACAACTGTGCCACCCATGCAGAAGTGCAGTTAGGCCTGCATCTGCATTTGTGCATGTATGCATGTCTCACTGCTTAAAGTGACAGACTAACAGAGAAGCATGTATATTTTATAATATGGCTTGTGCATATATGTGCAAGCAACTGCATGCATGTGTATGCATGGATTAGTGATGGCATTACAGATGACATTTATGACAATCTCTCTACAACTGCATCACCCATGCAGAGGTGCTGTAGACTTATATCTGCATTTGTGCATGTGATATATTTGCATGGTGACATGCGTTCATAACTGCAAGCATATTTTGGAAAATGTAAACATTTATATATGCACCTGCATTTGAGCTTGCATTCATGTGTCACTGTGTTCAGTGGCATACCAACAGAGAAGCATGCATATGTTAAAATACATGTTCAGGGCAGGTTTGTATGTTTATGTGCAAGTGACTACATGCGTGTGTGTGTGTGTGTGCATGCATTGGTGGCAAATCAAATATAGCAACCATGAAGTGGTTCTACAGACCTACATTTACATTTTTGCATGCACATTTATGCATCATTGCATTTGATTGGTGAAATGCTAATGTAGAGAATGCATATGCCAGAATTTATGCGCACAGGCTGTTGCATGTGTGTATCTGCAAGAAACTGCATGCATGTGTGTGAATGCATTAGGGTTAAAATCGAATATATCAGCTATGCAGAGGTCGTATAGGCCTGCATTTGTATTTTTGCATTGTTAATTATGTATACTTGCGGTTGAAAGGTGGTATGCTAATTTTGAAGAATGCATATGCCAGAAGATGTGTGTACAGGTGCATGTATTGCGTGCTGTGCATATTTTTCATAGTGAAATCAACACTTTATGTTTTTGTGCATGTACACTTATGAGTCACTGTATTTGCATGGTGACAAATGATCATGCATATACTAGAAATTGCATGTACAGCCTGGTGTAGGTTTGTGTGTGTGTTCAAGTTTGTTTGTATTTGAGGTACACTCTCGTGCACTCTCTCTACAACTGTGTCACATAGTCAGTAACTTCTATTGCAGGTCTGTATTTGCATTTGTTGATGCACATTTATGTGTCACCGTGTTTGTATGGTAAAGTGCTTACAAAGCAACATGCATATGCAAAAATATTTTTGTTTAGAATGGTCCATGCGTGTGCATGCATTACTAACAGAAAATAACTATAAGTTTATCTACAACTGCAACTGTTTGCATGGTGACATGCTGGCATGCATATACCAGAATATGTGTGTACAGGCTGAAGCATGATGTGAGTACATGCATTGCATGCACATGTGCAGATGTTTGTAGTAAAATTATAGAAAAGAGCATAGGACACTCCCTCTTAAACTGTGTGACCCAGCATGCGGTCCTGTGTCTTCTTATGTGAATGCACATCTATATGTTGTGTTGTTTGCCTGGTGGCATGCTTACTGTACAGAGGAATGTACAGTAATACAAAGGCATGATGGTGCATGTGTGTATCTGTGTGTGCATGTGCTTGTGGGTGTTGGTGTGTGTGTGTGTGTGTGTGTGTGTGTGTGTGTGTTGTGTGTGTGTGTGTGTGTGTGTGTGTGTGTGTGTGTGTGTGTGTGTGTGTGTGTGTGTGTGTGTGTGTGTGTGTGTGTGTGTGTGTGTGTGTGTGTGTGTGTGTGTGTGTGTGTGTGTGTGTGTGTGTAGGACCTTGAGCTGTGCTCTGGGTCAGCAGTTTGTTTAGCTTCAATTAGAGTCTCTGTCTTCGTCAAGGCAAGCGTGAAGGAAGAATTAACATGCAACGGCAGATTCCCACCAGTGTGTCATTACACACGCATCTCATCTGCAACAGCTCCGCTGTGAGTGTGGATGATATAAGTGTGTGTTTGGGAGCATGTCCATTGTCTAGAAAGTTTTCCCTGTCTTATCTTTATATATATATCAGTTTAAAAACTGTGATATTTTGTGACTAAATAAATACATAAAAAACACTATATATTAGACATCTGAACATGCTGAATACTAGTAACATGCCGTAAATAGAAAATCCGGAGACTGCCGTTTAAACAAGCATATGGATACATATTCAAACACACCTTCATTATAAAACAGGGACGCTCTCCTCCCTCCAAACTCCTCTCTGTTCCCCCACTCTTTCTCTCTGACCACAGTTCTGCCACAGATATTTCCCTTGTTCGTCTCTGTGACTGGGGATAGAACAGCAGAAACATACTCACAGCTCTCTGCCGGTTCATGTGTAGAGATACTGTATGTGTTTCTCTAATAAACAGGTTCATGACCCTCGTTGCTTGCTCAGAGAATGCAGTTTGAGTACATCGTGGAACCCTGAAGACCAACTAAAATTACACATTTAACACAATGTATGAACACGTTTGTGACATCAGTTGAGCAAATAGAAATTAAGACACTTCTTATAGTCTTATATACTACTGTTCATTGAAGCTAACTAAACATTTAAGACATATACTTCAGATTAAGACTCAAAGAAAAACTGAAAATGCTCTCATCATTTACTCCCCCACAAGTTGTTCCAAAAGTGCATGCGTTTCTTTCTTCTGTTAAACACAACAAAATATATATTTTGAATAATGTGGGTGTAAGCAAAGAGTTAATGGTCCCATTGACTTTCATAGTGTTTATATATATTTGTTTCATACTACGGGAGTCAATGGGGACCAGCAACTGAGTAAAGTTTGTGATTTTATCTCTATAAATTGAACACGTTTCACTCGAGTTAAAAGCAAGTGATGAAATCTGAGGTCTCAGAGCCTCAAGTATATAACATTAATATTTGCCATGTCTTTCTACAAGCTGTGTCCCGATTAATATACATACTACTTTTATTCTACTGTACTTTGTTCTTCTGAATTTTCCTAAGCAGAAACATTGATATTATCCTTCACCACACCTTACTGTAAAGTCCATAACTTCTTTATTATGCAAAAGACTTTAAAGCTTCAATTACGTCTGCAAATTAGCTTTTGATTAGCCTAGAAAACATGTTCAAATAATTTAAGTTCACTGAGTTCATTTAATGATTGCGATTTTTTTCACATGTAAAACATAAACGTTTCTGGGCCCACAAAGAATGAGGAAGTCCGTCTCAGCAGAGCATGAGGTTTGAGAGCATGACATCCTATTATTAAAGACTCTGACATGCTCCAGCTCTCCGTGGCGTAACCGAAACGTTCACTTGAACACGTCTGTACTCCAGGATCGGGGCTCAGGATCTGCAAACTCGGAGAAGGGAGCCCTTCACTGACTGCGTATAAATAGGTGGATATTTTTACCCACGGGTTTTGCGCTAACCCAGTGCTGTTTGATTAGAGCTCTGCTGGTCTCTGGCAGACACACTTTTTCTTGAGTCTGTTCCTCCCTTTCCTGCTCCCAGGAGAGCTGGGAGAGACACTGGGAGAGAGAGTATGCTACATTGTCCTGCTTTAACTCCTCCAGATGCAACTTCCTCAGAGATATTTCAAGTAAATATTTTATTCTAAGGGTTTGTCTGACAAAAACGTTTGGGAATTCCTGCATAGCATGAACAAACATTAATAAACATGAAAACAACAGTGACATTACACTCCCAAAGTATTCAAAGTGTGAAATATGTGTGTGTTAATTAAAGAATGTACTTTAATTAAGGGTGCTTAATTTTTGGAATATGATTATGTAACCCAGATTACCGATACCTGTAGGCTAATCAGTTACTACCCAGCACTGACTTTAACCATGCAGGAGTAATATCAAAAACATTGTGTACAAGTTTGGCTAGGGCCTCTTGTGCCAAGCAGATTGGCCTCTTTGAATAATTATACATGTTGTGCCATGACAACTATTATAGGCACTGTCTCTATTTATTTTCCTTGTAGCAATTTAGCTGATGAATCGTCATCCTGTGCATTCACTTTATCTAAATATGTTAATTATTGTAAGGAAGTGCACATTGCTCTTAAGGGGGACTTCAAATTAGTATTTTTTTTGTTTTTAAGTTAAAAATAAAAATGCATCACACACACGCACACACACACACACACACACACACACACACACACACACACACACACACACACACACACACACACACACACACACACACACACACACACACACACACACACACACACACACACACACACACATCTTAAATACCTAATACATAATAATATTTATTGTTATTATACAACAATGGTGGGTTTCGTCTGTGATCTTTCTGCAGTAGCATTGTTACGCCTGTAGGTGTACCTGTGTTAATGAATCATTGATTCATTTACTCAACTAATTTGTTTAAAATACATATCTATATCCAAGAAAAAAAACATCACCACTAGTTTGTGTTGTTCAGAGAATGAAGCATGTTTTACTTCATTTGGAACGATTTGTATCGTTGAACAAAAACAGACAAATCTCTGGAAGTGAAATGTCTATACTGTAAGTTACTCAATATTAACTTCTACAGCTTATCAGATCAGAATGTATCATACATGTAAAGCGTGGATATTTAGACGTAGATATTTGAGGTCAAATGGAAAACTTTGTAGTGGATAACTTGTTGATGTTTGCTCCTGTAGATCGCTGTGTTAGTAGCTCTTGCTTTCTTTTTCTTTAATTGGTCTTGAAGCTTTGCACCTCCAAAACACTCGCAGATGTTGATGGCAATGAGCATGTTTCTCTGTAACACAAAACCTCAAACACATGCAACAAACTACTGTGAAAGAGACAGAGAGGGTGCAACCTTCATCAGCACAAAGTGCAGAAAGCAGATCATTACACACTGTGTCCCACACAAATAACTAGAAGAAAGATTTGCTTCAGAATGAATGAATGGAGAAAGAAATGGATGAATGAATGGATTAATTAATTGGATGAATGGATGAATGATTGGATGGATGGATGGATGGATGAATGGATGGATGGATGGATGGATGAATGAATGAATGAATGAATGAATGAATGAATGAATGAATGAATGAATGAATGAATGAATGAATGAATGAATGAATGAATGAATGAATGAATGAATGAATGAGCAACAGTGGATCAGTTAATAAATCAGTCAAATCTAAATTCAAACAATTACTCCACTGATTATCATGTCTTTCATAAAATACTGGAACATGCACTCAAAAATTGAAATTTACATTAGTTAAAACTATATATTTTTTTATTAAATTAAATGTTCAGTTGTATGGTGGCTAAAACTGAAAATGTCTCGTTAAACTTGATCTCTGGCTCCCAATATAAATTAGTATATTTGAACTGTCACAAGTTGCATGCTTCAACGGCTTTTGCAAAGAAAATTCAATAAATTAATCCAGCACATCTGTATATTCACTCTGTTTTGAGTTACAGTATATCTCTCTGAAATAATTGGTACTTATTATTTCTGGAAAATAAAGAGGGGAATTCTGACCAAAGTCATCACTCGGTTTCCTCTAATTTCTTCAGAGTTGTCTGCAGAACACATCACTCTGCTATAATTTAAATGACATACAGAATAACTGCAATATAAATTGTATGCAATAATCAAAACATTGACTACTGAGATTACATCTGAAGGCCAGAATTAAAGCTCCAAGTGGTGTTTTCTGATTACAAAAAATGGCGACCAAGTATGAAAACCTAGCTTGAGAGACAAGGTGAAGAAGAAAATAGATAAAACAAAAATAAAAACTGTACCTGGATGTCCAGGCTTGGCATCACTCATGCTTATGCCAGAGAGGAACTTTCTCCCGGAAATGGTGGAGTGAGGGAAATGTGTTTTCCTGTGATGCATGTCTGGTCTTCCTGTAAAAGTCCCTTCCCTGGAAAACTGCTGGAGTCATGGCTTTACATACTGGAAGCACGAATGTATGCACACGTCACTTTCTACACTTTGATGGTTGTCTGTAGATTGATTGTGAAAACACAATGTTCATGTTGCAATTGATCAGCTCTTTCAGTTGTCCAGATACAAACCTGAGAGTGCAATTAGCAAACAGCTTGAAATATATCAATAGTTATTGGTTTATATATGATATAAATGCCTCGTTTTAAACGTGCAGTAAAGTCTGTAAATCAGAGGCAGTGTACTGGATGCATGCTACCAAGGTAAATATTATAGTTAGTGCAGATGACGAATGAGTGGTGAGATAACAAGAAGTACAGAAAGCGGTAAGATACCAAGAAACTAATGTTGAATTCTGTTCAAGTCGTTTTATCAATTACATGTTTACAGCCGTCATGTGAATTCAGTTTGAATTCTGCTTCCTGAAATTCAGATTAGAATTACACTGAACTGAAACCAGAACAGACATTCATGTACTAATGTTGCACATGCACGTGATTATCCAAACTAAGACAATATGAATAAGACATTTCAATGTAAACAGCATATGATTGACTTAACCTGAACGTTCTATTTGGAATATTTGTATTTTTTATTCTTATTTCAACACATCAAAATGTTGCATTGTCAAAAATATGTTAAAGATTGTTATAACATTGACATAGTCAACCATCAGTGGTTTTTAGAAATGCGGTCTATGTGTTAAAAACCCTAAAATATGTCACTTTTTTTCTGATAGAAAATATATATACATATAGTATCCGTTCTAAATTTCAGTGCGACCCACACTGTCAGGAGTTGATATGACTTTCTGAGCGACATATAATAGCCCTGTGAAGGGAAACTGATATATAAATATTTGAAATACAAGCCAGAGTTAAAGTGGTGAGTGTTGATGCTTCAGTGTTAAGCTTCAGCTTCTCCTTGGCGAGAGGACGATTAGAGACATCTCCTCTGATCCTCTGAGGTGTGAGCTGAGGTTTTGCCGGTGTGGATTTGTGAGGTCTTCTCTGTAGTTATGTTATGACAGATATTGTACGCTGTTATGAGTTAGAGTGTAAGAAGGTATGTTTTTCTCCTTATTTTAATGCTGTATAAATCTGTTGTCCGTATGTGATCTGATTGCATGATTGTTGATATGCATGCGTTTCTGTCAGTCTTCGGTGACAGGCGTTTGTGCACGTGCATGTGTAGTACACATTGTGTACACCTGTTCTACACAAGCACTTGAAAGTCATGCCAACACTCAGGTCTCAGGGCTTTCAGTTGCACTGGGGTCAATGCATTTCACTTCTATCATTCGTTTACCCTTCTACTTACTTTTACTGTTTTTACTTCATTCTTTTGCTCTACAGTATCTTTGTGCAAAGAGACAGAGGAATATATAATAAAAAAATCAAGAGACATTATTTCACTCTACAGTGTGCAGAAGATGCTAATGATTAGAATCAATAACAATTTGTGAGCTTATTGAACAGACGCAACAGTGAGTGTAATTGATTTTTCCTTTTGACACTGAAATGTCATAATAATTGAACATTCAATCCTAAAGAGAATGTAAAAGCTTGGTCTATGCATGTTCCTTTTTTTACTGCACAATTATCTCTGTCGATATTTACAACGATGAAATCTAATTGCAGCACATTTTAATTGGTATTCCCATAACAGCTTACATCATTACAACTATTAATGCATGAGCACAATACAATAAAATAATTATGAAATAAATAATTTGCACTGCATGTCTTGTATGCATACAGTTAGTAATGCAATTATGATTGTTATTATTATGAGTTGCTTATTGGGCAATGATGTGGTCTTTAATGTGTTGTTGTGGGAGCTGTGCTCTTGGCTCATGGAGGAGTCTGGCTCAGGCCTCGCTGCTTTCGCCCTGCCCTTGAGATTGTGCAGACACATGGCAGATAATGTTCTGACACCAGAAACTGAAAACTGTCAGGAAATCCTAACAACACTCTCTCTTGTCCTTCTCATGCTCTGGAGAAGAGCGTTAAAGCTCTCAAAACAGGCTTTGCTTACTGTAAAGACCATAGCTGTGTGATATCGCACTCACAGCGAAACGTTCATCCATGTCTGAACCCGCTTTAACATGGCGCCTAACTAGATGTCTACTTTCTGTAGGCTTTTTTTATTGAGTATATACATATTAAAGATATTCCAATATCCATATGGTAATAATAACAATATATTTGTGTGTTGTGTAATTAGGCTAATCATTAGGGCTATACTGCTGTCAAAAGTCCAATTACACAAATCATTTGCTGTGGTTTTGTAAACATCAAATGTAAAACTGTTTTAAATTAGAACTATTTGTGTGGATTCTGTCCCCCAAACTAAAATTACAATATCATCATATTTTGCAATAGCAGTTGTGCAACAATCTAATAAAACTGACGTACAAGATAAGAGACATCACTGAACGCTATCTATTTTTATAGGCAAAAAGATGGACATGTTCAATAGCTTTTTAACAGTTAGGATTTTAAGGCATGTGCCCATACTGAAATAGATTAAAAATAATATATCGGTAAGACATATGCACTATGGAGTAGCATATAGTCAATAGGATAAACAATGACTATTAGTCATCATACATATAATTACCTACTTACTTTTGACCTGTTTATAATTTTCCGCGTTTTATTACACTGGCCTAAAACCGAATGCGCCTAGTTTTATATTAGCAGATATACAGACTAGTCATTAAATAAATCTGAAGTATGAACATGTTTGTTGTGTGGGGTGTCGGAAGGGTTAATTGTCCTGTTCCCACAGTCTGGGCTTTGAGCGCAAGGTCAAAGATCTCGTTTTACCGAGCACACGTGCGCGCCGGGTTTCTGCAGGCGCAGCACAAATGAAGGCCTGCGCACACACACACACGCGGCGCGCGCACACACACACACACACACACTCACACACAAGAGAGAGCGAGACTACGCACAGCTTCTGCTTTTAGCTTGACCTCTCTCTCTCTCTCTCTCTCTCTCTCTTTTTTTTTCAAATTATGTAAAAATAGGCTAAAACGTCCTTTTATTGCATGGCCTGTTTGAGTAACGCGCTATAAACTGTTACAAAGTATTTCAACCTCTGAAAAAGAAGACGTATCTTAGATTTGTTTCACCTTTTCTCTTATCTAGTAATGGTCTATATGTAATTATATTTAATAAAACGTCGGTTTAAGCCTCATTAACGGGAGCGCATTTCTGCACAGCAAATTCATCAGTGTTAAATTTCAAGTGTTAAGCCAATTCAGAGTAAAGTGTTGAAGTTATAGTGTTAGATTTAGAGAAATTAACACTATCAGTGTTAAAAGCTTGTTTGCTTCAGTGTAATCACTTAGTAACAGGTATCCAACACCACCCAGTGTTATTTTTGCAACATCCGGGCATTAGTTCCGCGATCTCGCTAAAAATATTTTTTTCCAGACGCCATTTTCTTGTGCCATGCGGAGGATAACGACAAACGACAACTGGTGAGTAAAGCTACTTAAAAGTTTGAGTTTGATAGACCTTATATATCAAAATTAGTATATCTTAGTGTTAGTTTTAAATATTTCACATACAGGGATGCATTTACGCGCGAATGTTTTATTTGTCCTTGTTCGCTATACGAGGCGAGTCTTCTCAGGCGATTTTGAATATTGCTCCTCTGCCATTTTTACTCGCTTTCATGCCGAGTAGGAGATAGTTGTGAGTTTCATATAGTTAATGCGTATTATTGTCTTTTTTTGTGTTGCAATTTGAGACCTTATGAAAACGTGTGGCATACCGTTAACTAAGAGTTGCTGTATATAGTGTTTTGGCGAGCAGCTGTTTCGCGGGTTTTGTCTGTAATGTCGCGCGCTGTCTATTCAGCAACGTTAAAGTTAATCACTTCTTGTCACTGAAGAAGTTAAATGTCAGTAAATAAACATGTAAATAAAATACTTCTAATGGCGTTCATTTATTTTTTTAAATAATACATTTGATGTACCTTGTCTTGTTATGTGTAGGAATCAACAGGATCAAGAGGCTCTACTGTAAAAATGGTCTTCTTCAGGTAACGTTAACTGTTAAGTAAGTTAACTTAACATTAGAGGTTTTTAAACTGTAAAGTTGTCATGATGCAAAACATCCATGCAAATTTACATATGTCAAGATTTTCTGTCAAACTCCTAAAAGGAATATGTTTACGATGTGGTGTCTTGTATTAAGCCAACATTGGTAAGTTAGTAAATGCTTAACTTCACACATATATTAATTATCAGCATAAGGCATGTTAGAAAGTTTACAGAAATCTAGAAGTGTTTCATACATATACATATTTTTTCTGATCTGTCCCTTAGCTAAAAATTAGTTGGTATATGCCCAGAGTTGATGGTATTCCACACCTAAACATCCAGGCATTTGGGCAGGTTACTGGTTGGGGAATTTGACAGCCGCCATTTTCTGTCACTCTTTCATCCAGAGTAGCGTTAGGAGAGATTGGCAGAAAAGCAGTGTACAATACAGGTAAAATATGTGAAAAATAATGTTTTTTTTTTTTTGAAGCATGAACCCATGTTGCTGTGCACCTCATAAACCCAATCAAGCCTTTGAAAAAATCCATTAGACCACCCCTTTAATAAAATGTTCAAAAGAGTAGCATTTATCTGAAATAGCCAAATTTAATTGGTATCTATTACTTTCTATTCATACACAGGGCCAGATCAGGCTTGACCGTTCATCATTGGTAAAAGTATACATTGCAACAATTGGCAATCTAATTCAGTGTTATCATCATCTGTTTAGCTCATAAAACAGATTCTCCAAACAAAAGCAGAAGGAACAAAAGTCCTGGAAGAATATGACAAAACTGGGACATTATGCGACAGTACAAGGTGACAAATGATCAACGTTCTTGCAGGGGCATGGTTGAGAAGGAAGGGTAAGGTTATTATATTATGCTTATTTTAGATCTGTGTATTAAATTGACAGCAGCATATACTAGCTGACTATGCTGTTAATATAAATCAAACTACAAAAGAAAAACAGAAAATCACTCACTGCTCTTGCCTGAATGACATTAAGAATACATTACTGCTGTTAAATGCTCTAGCGATGAGATAAACATGGTGGACTGTGTACTGCTTACTCAGGGCAGGAGGTAAGCTAATAAGGCGGATTCTGCTGTCGCGGGCGGGGCCTGTTCCAAAGTGATGTAACCGGATAGAAAATGAAAATGTTGTTTTTAAACACTGTTTATGATTTATGGGAAATGTAAAAAAGAAAAAGGAGTGTACACATTGCCAACCCAAATTTATGTTCAAACACCATATAAAAGTGAATTTCAATTAGCTCCCCTTTAAATCTAAATTTAGATGTTTTTCTTTTTTAATTGTGTTGCATAATACATAAGTGGTTGTCTGAGTTTGGCAGAAAAAATGACAGTAATATGCCTAACTCTCTCTATTGAAGTAATGTGGCAATTGTTCAAGCCCTATAAAGCACAGTGGATTATGAATGTGAGTGGATAACAATTTCCCTATTTTTTTCTCTCTCTCTCTCCAGGAGAGTCCCTCAACGAAAAACAAAGGAAAAGTATGCGTTGGGAATAATAACATTGTTCCCTGCATTAAAAGATCCTCTTTCAGCAAAAGGATATGTAAGTTGTGTATTTATTTTAAAGGGAAAGTTCACCCAAAAATGAAAATCGTGTCATTAATTACTCCGTCATGTCGTTTCAAACCTGTAAAAGATTCATTCATCTTCGGAACACAAATTAAGGTATTTATGATGAAATCCCAGAACTCTCTGACACAGCATTGACAGCAACGCAACTACCATGTTCAAGGCCCAGAAGGGTAGTAAGGACATTGTTAAAATAGTCCTTGTGAGATCAGTGGGTCAACCGTAATGTTATGATGCTATGAGATAACTTTTTGTGCGCAAAGAAAACAAAATCAACAACTTAATTCAACAGTTTCTTCTCCTCAGTGTCAGTCTCCACCGCATGTTCAGGAGAGTACCACGTTGCATGCGTGTGCAGTACTCTGCTTGCAAACAAGTCACAGCGCAGCAGCAGCACCATCGTGGTACTCATGAACACCAAGACTGACGTAGAAGAGAAAAAATAGTTGAATAAAGTTGTAATTTGTCTTTGTGCACAAAAAGCATTCTCGTAGCTTCATTATGGTTGAACCACTGATCTCAGATGGATTATTTTAACAATGCCCTTACTACTTTTTTGGGCCTGGGAACACTTCAGTTACATTGCTGTCTATGCAGTGTCAGAGAGTTCTTGGATTTCATCAAAAATATCTTCATTTGTGTTCCAAAGATGAACGAAGGTCTTATGAGTTTGGAACGACATGAGGGTGAGTAATTCATGACAGAATTTTCATTTTTGGGTGATCTATCCATTTCATTAAATACTTTAACTTAAAATAGGAATGCCAATATCTGATATGCCAAAATTCTTCAACTTATTTTGCTCTAACTAATGCAGATATTGATGTATTTTCTTATACCAATTATCTCTGGTGTAGAGATTATAAACAAATTATTTTGGTTGGTTTTGAGCAAGTACAGTATTAAAGTTCTTTTTTTAATTAGCATACACAGAAACATTTGAAAATAACTATAATAAAATGAATCCTTGCTGTTTTCCCCAGACGGATGCAGTTGTAACCTTAGTAGACTTAACATTTGTATCGCAGATGCATCGCATGCGATAGTGAACGTGATATTGCGTAGCTTGTCCGTGAACTACGGCCCTGTGTATTAAATGCCGCTCCATTTGAAAACAGCTGAAGCAAATTTACGGCTAATCACAGAACCGTCTTCACTGAAGAGACACGCATGACTATCGCATGCAATATATCGTGCAGCCCTAATCCAAAGCGGTCAATCTAATCCCATTCAGGCAAGACTTTGCTCCAAAACTGACCACACTGCTGATGTGATCATATCACTAGCACACCTTGATAACATGTGAGTTACTCCTCTTACGGGGAAGGCATATCTATATATTTTTTCATATCGGGCCAATGACGATGTTCACATTTTAAGCCTTTATCGCCCGATTCCGATAACACTTCAATAATATCACGCATCCCTAATTTAAAATGTATTTTTCACTTAGAAATGATGATTAAGTGTGGATGTACTTGACACTTTACAGTGCCCTGTGACTCTAGGGGATTTTAATTTAAAAATCAATGTAACCGGAAAACTATTCTAACCACTGACTTTTATTAATACTGTGAACATGTTGTTACAAGGGGGCTCCTGCTATATGCTGATTATAAAGTTGAACCCAATTATCTCTCTGTCTTTTAGGAAAAATTTTACGATGCCCAGAGTGGTTCTGGATTTCTTGCCTGGCGACTCAAAACAATCCAGAGGAAGACTAAACTTGAGTGCACAAAAATGAAAATGCAGACCGCAGGAGCAGGTGGTCCAACACAGGAGAGGGAGCTGCTTCAGACTGTTGACAAGTTGGATGAAGAATATTGTAAAGAGTCCATATCCTTGATGAACCACACCACGGACCAGGAAATTGTCATGCAGAAGAAAAGGAGACCTTCAACTATAGACAGCGACTCATTCACAATTCTGATGAATCACACACCATCCTCACCGTGTTTCCAAGGCTGCTGGACACTAAAGGACTGGTAAGTAATGGCATCTTTTTTTTTTCAACTACAATTCATATCTGTAAACTTAATATATGATTGACATAAATATGAATTAAATAAAGTTTCTACTTTTGTTGCTGCAGATAGCTCAAGATTTTAGCCTCCTCTTTGGTCCACAAACAGCTGCCAAACTGCTGGAGAAGTGGCCTACATTCTATAAAGAAAAGGTGATCAGAGAAGCAGAGAGCCTTACTACCACCTCAGTGCTCCACAGTTTGCTGAAGTCTGCCAGGAATCAGCACGATGATGAATCTCCAGAGGACCACCAAGGTATTCATTTCTCTGCACTAATGTGACTTAAAAAAAAGGGAAAAAATTAATCACTGTTTTTATTTCTTTTTAGAGTGGGACAGTGATACGGCATCTGTTCTGCTGCTTCTGCATATTCTGCCACCACAACCTTCCAAAAAGAAAAAACTGAAGATCAGCGCAACTCAGGCCATGAACCATCTAGTTGTATTTCACAAGGTATGTGCCAGGCTACAGTTTGTGATTTTTATTTGATAGCACACACTACAGGGTTTCAACTGGGCACTTAAAAGCATTAAAAGGTTTTTGTAGGGAAAAAACAAGGCTTTAAATAGCTTTATAAGTAATTATATTTTATTCCTGAAGGCATTAAAAATGTTTAGATGGGTTTTGAAGAAACTTTTTGCTAGTTTATTTTGAATATAGCATTCTTAATACATTTTTTTCAAATTGCTGTGAAAATATGTACATTGGTGTGATATACAAGCAGGGTTTGTTCTTAAAAACATTATTAATGGGAATTTATTTTAAATTATAATTTATTCCTGTGATTTAAAAGCTGGATTTACAGTATTATTACTCTAGTTGTCATATTTTTGTGAAACCATAATATATTACCATTCAAAAGTACATTTAAAAAAAAGCTAAGGTTGTATATGGTATAAAAAAGGCATTTATTAAGGCATTAAATTAGATTTCAGGATATTTGCAAAAACCCTGAACTAGTACGAATATTATGTAAACTGATATGTAATTTTTCCCACAGTCAATCAGGAGCTTAGAAGAACATTTTGAGAAAGTGAAGGGACATCGCCAGCCATACCTCCTTGCCTCTGGAACTCTGGAACAAGTGGGCCATCAGCAATTACTACATTGTGATTGACACGATGCTCATTCCATGCCAGGGAACCATGTCGTTGGCAGCCTTTGATGAACTATTCAAAGCGCACTTCGTTTTCAGTGTAAGCTATGATGATGCTCTCAGCCACATGTACACATTCCTCAGACAACAGTCTACGCTATAGATGCTGACACCACTAAACAAAGTCCAAAGATGAAGGAACTGAGAGCCAAGATCATGAACAGGAACTCCGAGTCAGTGAACAATGTTTAGGTGTTACATTTGTAGAGCATTGCATAATGCACCTAGTACATTAATTCAGCACTTCAAATTTTTTCATGGCTTTTATCCGGAAAATGTACATAATGTTTCAGTTGTTGCATCTTGTGACTTGAGGTATTTTAAGCCCTTCCATCTTCAAATGTCTTATGGTACAGACTCGTCGTTTTATATTGTGCCAGACGGCTGCATCATATAGACTGCAAGCAGCAGGTATGAGATTTGTTTTATGTTGTAAAAGGTTGTTGTACATGGAATTTTGAATTCCCTGTCCCTTGTCAAATGTTATATGAAGCCATGAAGAATGTTATACATGAAGCTCTTTGCTGTTCCTATGTTTTATGCTTACTGTTTTATATTGTACCAGACAACTGCATCATATAGACTGCAGTCAGCAGCTATGAGCTTTGTTTTATGAATTTGAATGTTGAACAAGGTCATTGTACAGGGTATTTTTAGTGCCCTGTCCCTGGGCAAATTTAATGTGAAGATAATAAAATGTATTCATTGCAACACTTTATGGTCTGATTATTGGGATGGTAACACTAATAGTTGGTAACTGTTGAATCTATAGTGTAAACCCCAGTGAATTTTGCTTGTATGTTGGCGAAGTGATGACAAGGTTCAAAAGTCTCCATCAAGTTAACTTTGAACACCAACTTTGGTGTTCTGATCATCCATTGTGGTGTTAAAACTTTACACTTTAAGAGTTGGTTAGTTAACACTGTCAGAGTGTTAATAATGTTAACTCTTTCAAAAGTGTTAATTTAACACTTTACCAGTGATTCCCATATGTACTCTGGGCAAGTGTTAATTTTAACTCTGAGGGAGTTAAATCCACTCTTTAAATTTTGCTGTGTGCGTCTGGGTCGTTTGCGCTCAGAGTTCAGCAGGACACCCGCTCAGACAACCCCACGGAAATATCGTTCCTCTGACAAATGTTCAATAAAAGTTGATTGATGATTAATTGATTACTGGATTGCAGTGATGCGTGATGACAATGCGGCATACAGTTAAGCCGAAGCGTTGCGTAACTTTGACAGACACAGGAA
Source organism: Ptychobarbus kaznakovi (assembly GCA_027422405.1). NCBI lineage: Eukaryota > Metazoa > Chordata > Actinopteri > Cypriniformes > Cyprinidae > Ptychobarbus > Ptychobarbus kaznakovi. The sequence continues at coordinate 22,890,666 of CM049794.1, forward strand.
TTGACGCATAAAATGCCATTTCACTGACTTTAATAAGCAAAATAGGAAACCATTTCTTCCAAAAACAGCAAAAACGAAACAGAAACCAGCCTGAATGGAACAGTCCGAATTGAACTCTATTATTTTTCCATTTATATAAACAGATTTGAAAATTGATCCCCTCATAATACATGAAATTAACAAACAAAACAACATCCCGCTGCTGCAGTTTACAGTTGATTTCAACACAGTTGAATCAGTAATAAACACAAAAGATTGTTAAATGCATAACTTTTTAACAATATTTCTTAGATGCAAGCACCATGCTTATTCAATATGATCTGACAGCTTGTTAATTTAATCATTAAAATAAAAACTATGCATCTGGCCAGCAGAACCAGAATCTCGACATAATAATAAAACAAACAAACAGAAAAAAACTGAATAATAACATGAGACATATAATTTTTCATTTTGAGATTATGCATAACCTGAATCCCTTATTTTTTTACTGACCGGCAGAAAAATAATAATAAAGGAAAACATTTAACATTGATCATTGAAACTCTCCATTGAAATACATGCGCAGTTTTCATGTTAGGCAATAATACATAAACCCCTGATTTAGGAAGCCTACACCCTCGAGCTGGATTATAATAACTACATTTTGAAATGTTGGTTTATAAAACTGGCAGCTCATATATCTCCAAAAAAAAAATTAAGTGTGAGCGTTTGTTGAAATCCTACCCATCAAAAAAGATGCGACCTATAAGTATTGCTTATGTTATAGAATAGCAATAGATTATGCAACAGCCTGCATGAATAAAGAGAAAACTACAAGCACACACACACACACACACACTCTCTCTCTCTCTCTCCTGTGTCTTGCTACAACTAGACGCGAGACTATGAGCACCAGTTAAAATGAAAGGCGTGCTTTAAATTCACCTATGACTAAAGTTGCGTGTGCGGTGTGTCTTCCTCGAAGGCGGTTTCTGCTAAAACAAAGAAACTATCAAAACGTCGAAATGAAAACTGCCAATACCAAAATCATCCCCCCAAATGTGCGCTTATTTTACTAACTTTACTTGCTTTAAATGCGACTGCGAAATGCCCGTCACTGGAAATCCATTCCCAAAGCATGAAGCAAACCAGAAAAACAATCAGCTCTTCGGTGTCGGTTTGTAGGCTTGCTGTTGCATATATTTACAAGTCCAAATGAACCCATACAGAGAGCGACCGGAGAGCCAGTCTCATATCCCCAAAAAACATGCTATTTATGATACATAAGAAAGAAAGAAAGAAAGAAAGAAAGAAAGAAAGAAAGAAAGAAAGAAAGAAAGAAAGAAAGAAAGAAAGAAAGAAAGAAAGAAAGAAAGAAAGAAAGAAAGAAAGAAAGAAAGAAAGAAAGAAGACTGTATAAAATAGAAATTATTACCATACATGTCCAGCATGCAGGATTAATATCTTAATGCAGATTTATGTGTTTGTTTTTGTCGTTTTTTTTTTTATTTGTATATATATATATCTATATATAACCAAGCAGGCAATAAACCAATGAGATGTTGCATAAAGTTCCCCGTGGCCTCACTCGGGCGCGGTGTACGGGAGAAGTAAGGGAGGTTTGCATATTGTGGTGCTCTCAACTTTTCTGGCCAAGTGGAAAAAAAGTCCAAAGTTTCTCTCCCCGCTTAGCACAAACATTTGTTTTCATCTCTTTTTCCTGAACAACCGAGAACAAACCAGACGATGGAAAGAAGTTTTTATCTGAAGTTATCCTGCATACAAAAAGCCAGTTCTTCGCATTTCTTTTTGTTGTGAGATCTCTACGAAAGGGGTAAAAGTCCTACTACAAGCAACTAATCTACATTTCCCAGAAACACTCTAACATGTTCTTCGCATTTAGTTGCCAAGATCGGTGGCGATGATTACATAAGCGATTATTATTTCTTGTGGATTATTCTTCTAATATGAGTACTGCTGTTAGCTGAATGAGCGCAAAGTCTCTCAGGCATAGGAAACACACACTCACACACTCACATGAAGAACTCTGGAGAGGACGGGTTGTCGCTGGTGGATCCTGCCTCGCGGAACCCGTTCGCTCCGCTCAGTTTCTCGCACTTGAGTTTGTAGGCGTCTCTCTCTCGGGCCAGCCGGTTGATCTCTTGCTTAAGATGCTCTACTTGGTTGACGAGCTGCGTCTTCTCGCTCTCTAGCACGTGCTTCTGCTGCACGCGCTTGTAGCGGCACGACTGCGCGTAGCCCCGGTTCTTCAGGGTCCGGCGTTTCTGCTTCAGGCGGATCACGTCGTCCTTGGTGAAGCCCCGCAGGTGTCGGTTCAGCTCGCGCACGGTCATGGACACCAGCTGATCGTCGGAGAAGCGGTCCTCCACGTTCAGGCCGCCCCCCGCGCCGTGGTGACCCTGCTGGCCGAGGTGGTGGTGGTGGTGACGGTGGTGGAGCTGCTGGTGGGACCCAGGCGAGGTAGGAGAGGGGCTGTCGGGGTCCTGACTGTGGTGGTGGTGGTGGTGATGGTGGTGACTTGTCATGTCATCGGGGTGATGGGGGATCGTGCCGTATTGTTGGTGTTGTTGTTGATGGTGGTGGTGCTGCTGCTGCTGCTGCTGTTGTTGCGCATGGCCGAGGTGGTGATGCGCTCCCCTGTATCCCTCGTAGCCTCCTGCTTGCAATTGCTGCTGCACATGAGGGGGCGGAGGATGGCCGTGCGCCGTGGCTCCGATGAGAGCCTCCACCGCGTCTTCAGGCGTCAGGCTCAGCGTCTGCGGATCTATCTGCTGCGGATACGCGCCGCTCGGCATCCAGTACAGCTCCTCTAGATGGTTCTTCTGCTCCGTGGGGCTGAAGCTCGGGGAGGACGGCACCGAGCTGCACGGAGTGCTGATCGGAGTGGAGGACACGGAGCCCTGCGGCTGGAGGCGATTGCACTGCCGTATATTGGAACGGTCGAGCCCAGCCATGGCCTCTTTCTTCACCTCGAATTTCATTAAATCAAAGTCATTGACATATTCCAACGCCAGCGGGCTGGTGGGCAGCTCGGGCCCCATAGCGAGATCGGCGCTCATCGTGTCCCTGTTCTTCAGCAAAGTGTTCACCAGCGTCACGAAACCAGACTTTTGCCTTTCTTCCCCCTCTTTGCGCATGCAGTTTTCTGGATGGGTTTCCGAACACGACGCGCTGGAGCACTGGAGCATGCAGAGTCGCTCGAAATGTTCAAACGGGAGAAAGCTAAATAATAAAAGGCCTAATAATTAAAAAAAACTTTCTGGGCTAATGCACTGCGAAAGACATTTGCCTCATATGGACGCGCAGAGCGGTCTTTGGACGTCGACAGCTGCAGTCTTTGGACAGGACTGGAAAAAGTCAAGTCTCTCGAGCGCGCGTCCCGTCTTGAACTCAAAACATAAATAAAAGACGAAAATGAGTACCGGACAAGGGCTCCCGTCCCGATCCCGGATACTCCAAAATATGTCCTTAAGCCAGTGAAGCAGCGTTGAGGTGGACGTGTGCAGTGTTTGTCCAGCTCTGCACCGCAGAGAGTTCAGCTCGCACTCACTCCTGAGTATTCAGACTGTAGCAGGACGCCAGAGCCCTTTGCGCTGTTATAGTCTACGCGTGCGTGACGTCAGAGGAGGCTGGCGACCAGTCAGAATTAGCATAATGATCGTTGTTTGTATGTCGTCAGCTAACGGAATGAAGAAAGAGAGAGTGGCATTTCGCGTATTGACTGACTGGATATGCGCGTTCATAACGAGAAGCCGTTTGTTCTGTACTACATGCAAATTCAAGCATACTGTAACTGGGCATATTTTCAAAACGTTAAAAAATATATATATTTTACTCCATTTATTGCATCCAGATCTTTTTCTCTTTATTTGAATTTAAAACCACATACATGCTCTAAATTAGTTCCATTGTGCGTTTAAAATGAAAACAAACCTCTTTGTGAAAGGGTTTTATTCAAAGTATAGACCAAGTTTAAAGCATAGGCTACTCTGGGATGCAGCAGCAGGTTGTTGCATCAACCAAGGTTTTACGCAATAGCCTACTTCAATAAAATTGTCGATAAATCCTGATAATAGTAGCCTTTATTTGCTGTCAAATTTACTCAACTGAACAAACATGTACACGTTTGTGCCATTTACTAGAAAACATGTTTTATTACTTAGCATAGACTATTTATTAAAATATATAGCCTATTGCAAAACTTCATGGAGATATTCAAAGTCGTCGTTGTAGATTGTGTTAATGAGGATGGTGCTTTGCGTGAACGAGGACGCCCGGGATGCATCAGGTGCTTGTGTTATTACTATATTTATTGACTCGTGTGTTTTCAACACGCAAGCTGATTTGAAGTCTGGAGCTGCGCTAGATTCAGGAAAAGTCACCCAACGCTGCCCTCATGTGGCGCTCCTCTCGTGCGCTGCGTCTAGCCAATGAGATAAACGCGTTTACCTGTAAACAAACTGTAAGGAATGATGAGAATAAATCAATATTTTGCATAACTGTGAACTGTGAAAAGTTGAGAGCTAAAACTGTTGTGTTAGAGTAAAAGACGCATTGTGTATCAACGAGTATTTCGATCATACATCTTTCATAACAGGCGTTGTGTTAGGCACAAGTCATATTTACAAACACATTAAGTATTTATTAAAACTGCTTAAATATCGGCTATTTCTGTAAGTATAATGCTGATGTAATTAGTAGGCTGCTAAAGAACTATTGTTTTTAGTCCTGTTTCAAACACATTTCATATTTAGGCTACATTTCTTTCTCCAGTTAATAACATTTTCTCCTTCCCTTCTTTGGGGCTATTTGTATTTGACTCTTAATGCAAAATGCATTTTAGGATTCGCTGTTTAATATTACGTCTTGGATCAGGTATGATTATAATTAACTTAAAGAAACAGCTGCAGAAATTATCCCCCAAAAATGACGGACACAATCAGCGCAGTCAGTTTATTCCGCAATGTGCACTAATCAAATATGCACAAAATACATGTTTATATTGTTCAAGCGGCACTTACCAATACCCAATAATCTTCACATGTAATATAGTATGTGTATGTATATAATTGTGTTTGAATTATTCATGTATAACATCTTTCCCCTCTGTCGGTTATTGTGAATTTTACTCACCCGTGTCACAAATAAATATCACTGCATCGCACCTCCACGTCAACTACAATGCCAACTGTTAATTATTGTATCCATGTTTACTATCACAGATGTCACACCGCGTCAGAGATCACAGATGAGTCGAGGACACCTGTTCAGTCTGCCGGTACCGGGCCCCGTCACGCGGCACCGGACCCGTACAGTCACGCGCTCTGCTTCTCTCAGACTCTCCGCTGCTGCGTTCTCTCTCTCTAATGGAGACGAGATGCTGAAAAACTCTCATGTCAGCAGTATATTGGTGGTTAATGATCTATTAAGTGATCCTCTTGCTTATGGACAGCGGAAAAAGTGTTGATGCACGCTTATTTGGCTTAATGAGATTCGCATCCTACACTTTTAGGAATGAATAAGAGAAATAAAATCAGCTCAGAGATGTTTCATAGAGCAGTTGTCGAAGGGAGACGTTATGGACCGCATGCCGGTGAATGTCCCAGGCCTCAGAATACACCGGGCTTGGGAAGGATGCTGTTTTTGACTACCTTAATTTTTTTTACCGCTCGAAAGGACATATGACGTTCAGCCGTGGACATTAAGATAAGTATGAAACATGCATGACTTTTATTGTAACTCATGACTGCGTTTTTGCAAGTGTGAAGACAAGCCCAGTTGAGTGCGGTGTTTTTTTTTTTCATAACTTTGCAGAAGACTTTTGTGGGAAATGCACGTTTAATATTGAATGATTTGATCAGATCAGTGCGTGTGTGTGGGACAGACTCTTCTCTCGTGTCCTCTGCATCCTCCTCTTGGGACACACACAGGTAATGCGCGGTCACGAAAAGACTTGTGCTCTGCTTTCTAGAAGAGTGCAGTGGAAAACAGAATACATCATCTATTAGGACAGGTGCTTATCAATATATAAACGACACGAATATAAAACCTGAACCGATTTAGCGTTACTAATATCAAGACGTGACAAAACAACATGGACGATTCATATTGTAACGACCAGTCAAAGTTATGTCTTGAAATTACATATTTAAAAGGACAAGTAAAATTAGAAGTAAAATGTACGTATTTTAGTCACGTCTCAAACCAATGAAAAAGTGATGTATAATGGATTATCAATGGGAAGCGTTTAATACTCGTTTAATACAAACAGCCCACTCGTGAAATTCAATGCATGTTTACGCGAAAGTGTTTTCACTATACAACATTATCAACGTATAAATGCGCATTACATGTATTTAACTGTAGCATAAGACGTCTCTTAACATAGAAACAGCACAGCAGGTTTTGTAATAACGATATAGGACTCAAGACACATCTTTAGACTTACATTGCCCTGATACATGCTCCGGGTCCGAGTGCAGTTGATCAGATGTGTCGAGCAGGGACACTGGATGAAATCAGACAGATCCACGTCATACAGTCAGTAACTTCACAACCTGAAGCCGAGAGATGTACAAGAGTGTGACGCCCCTAGAGGACCAAACCTGCTGGCTTTAATACAAACGAGATAGATAGATAGATAGATAGATAGATAGATAGATAGATAGATAGATAGATAGATAGTAGGCTACATATTTCAGGTTCCGTGAAAAAAGTCCCATTTGTCATCGAAAAGTAACATTTAATATTACACTTCCACTATTTGAGACCAATTTGACCCCAAAATCAATGTGTTCTTTGTGATTGCATTTTAAAATAAATATGAATCTATTTGAAAACTGCATGCATTGCCATCCGTTTTATTATCGGACAGTTTGTTCTGATACTGTGCCACATGAAGGAGATGAATAGTACTTCGCGCGGTGGGCTATTATCAAACATGCACGACTGTTAACACAAGCACATACTTGTTCAGCTGAACACAGTTCAGTGCTCGTCTATTATCAAACATGCACGACTGACAGAACCACAGACTTGTTCAGCTGAACACAGTTTAGTGCTCGTCTATTATCAAACATGCACGACTGTTAACAGAACCACAGACTTGTTCAGTTTAGTGCTCGTCTTTCTGAAGCACGGCTCTGTCGCTCTATACGGCTTTGAGTTGTGCTATCCATGTGACTGATGAAGGGAAAAGTTAAGGATACAGCTATTAGACACGGAATTATGGTTTATTTCTGCTGTAAGGATTCTGTCTGACCTACATGTTTATCACCACCCTATTATCATCAATCATCGTTATTTACTGTCTTTATTATTAATATCCATAATTTACTATATGACTGCACGCAAAAGAGACCTAAAATACAGGGGTGTTATAAAATACAAATGATTGGAAAACATTATTTCAGATTGCGACTTTTTCCAGCTCGACTTTGTGCCAATTTAAGTGGTCATTATGGTCTGTATTCTTCGTATAATCTGACGCACTTTATATGCACTCGGTGTGATTATATGAAACGAATAAGCCATGCGTTTATTTCACAGTGAATCTCAAAGCGGTGCAATATAAAGTGCATAGATATTCTTTATATTATCAATTCAAGATATTTGTGTTATTCGTGACATTTAGTAAATATAGCTCCACATTAAGCCTGTTTTGACTAAACCTGATCAAACGAAAGTGTTATGTGCTGTGTCCGTTGTCGCAACAGTATAGGCTAATATGCTTAAATTAAATTTAATGCAAAATTATCTTTTATGAATTATGTACTTTATATTTTGCGCCTAATCCAAAATTCAGTGAAATGTAGATACATTATAGCATTGGATAAAAATAATATTGTCTGCGTAATAATAATAAAAAAATCACTTTATTTTAAACATGGGAAATAGATCAGTATCAGATGGAAAAGCGCGGCTCGCATTAAAGCGCACTTATCTCTATATAGTGTGTGGATTAGGATCATTTACTGTGCCTCTCCAACACTTCCGAAAAACAAAAGCGATTTTTTTTACATATGCTTATAACACAGATTTGCTATGATCAGTCTAGTTCAGCGAGTCCTGCTGGAGTTTGGCAGAAAGGTCCGCCAAAGTCTAACGCAGGCTGCGAGGAAAAGCGATGGGAAATGAGAGGGAAGCGCAAACTCTCCAATAAGGAGAATCACTCTGATCTGGGAGACAGAGCGCGCGGATGAGCAGACGAGCAGGAGAGGTGCATGGTGGAAATAAAACAGAAATGCATTAATCTTGCCGGGATCTGTCACGGCACGCCGGCGACACAAAGAGGGTCCAGAGAGTCGGAGCAGTGGAGTCAGTGACCCGCTGCCAATTGCTTGTGAAAAGCCCACCAGCCTTTAATAGACTTTTGCTGATCCGACACTTGTTTGCGGGCCGGCACAAAGGGCCGATGTGAGCACCTGACAGCAGCCCGCAGGCCCCGGGCTCCACTCCTGCCCCGTGATGAATGACCCTGAGCCCGAGAGGAAGAGGAGGGTGGGCACAGACGGGCTGGGGCTGTGAACAGAGCTAGGAAGCATGGACGGGGATTTGAGGAGTGTAATGATTAAAAAGAAGAGTGGACAGGGCCAAGGATGAATTCAGATTTTACTGAATTATTAGGCAAGATTACGAATAATTTATTATTTATTTATTTATGTTGAGTTGTACATTTTTATACATAAGTTGTTTGCTCAGTCAATCATGTTTTGTTTTGTTCGTTTCTTTTTATTTATTTTTATTCCCAGTATATTTGTTTGTTTGTTTATGCTAACTTGTAAAATAATTACTTTGATATGTTATCTAAACTACACTCTTTAAAAAATAAATAAATAAAGGTGCACAGCAATGCCATAAAATAAATTTTTGGTTCCCCAAAGATTTCAATCATTATGTGAAGAGTTAAATCAGAGAAAATGAATACCAAATTAATCTAAAGAAATAATGAATTAATATGCATATATATATATATATATATATATATATATATATACACACACAAACAACAAACACATTCCCATGTGTTGGCATAGTTACTTTTTTCACAGTATTGTGATTATTTGTTTTTTTATTATGATTTGTATTTGTTAGTTTAAGCCTGCTTGTTGTGATAATCTTGCGATTTAGTGGGAAACCCTTTGAACTACAAGATGATCTCCTCTCAGATAACTGCAGAGAGAGAGAGAGAGGGAGAGAGAGAGAGAGAGAGAGAGAGAGGAGAGGAGAGAGAGAGAGAGAGAGAGAGAGAGAGAGAGAGAGAGAGAGGAAGAGAAAGTTATTTTCCCACCCCTTACTCAAAGACAAGGCCGTTTATACTTGATATATTGGAGTCTGTAATGGAATGCACTCCATTCTCCCCCACAAATTAAAATGGTTTGATCCAATCCTCACCAAAACGTGAATATCGACTGGTCCATCACACCAATATATTTCACTCTTCCTCCATTACAGAAAAGTTAGAAGGTGGAGTTAAACAAGTTATGGTTTATTCAGTATTAATGGATAATCCAATCCTCATGTTTTAAAAGCAAGAGGATAAATATTTTTTTTTTTTACTCAGTGCTATGCATCTGTTGGACTCGGCATAGTGCATCTGTGCCAAAGTGATAGAAGATGTAGTTGTTTTGGGAAGGGGGATGGGGAAAGTGAGGACGTGCAAATACACACACACACACACACACACACACACACACACACACACACACACACACACACACACACACACACACACACACACACACACACACACACACACACACACACACACACACACACACACACACACACACACACACACACACACACACACACACACACACACACACACAGATGAACGATGTGTGCATGCCCTCATCCTCCATCATGTCTGATTAATGTTGGTATGATGTTGTAAAAGGCAGGCAGTGAACTATAGCGCTGGCTATTGTTTGACTTTTCTGTATAATGCAAAATCATTAGTTATTGATACACATGTGCTTTTCCCACATGCATACACAATATACATTATATATATATTTTTTTTTTCAGATGTATAAAACATATACGCATGCTTCATTTACTGTGACAACAGTTTTTAGAAATACGATACACTCTCACTTTTCAAAAGGTACCAAAATGGACCTTTCAAATACTAATATGTTTCTTTAATGTATATATATATCACCTCAGCCAAGTTCATTCATATTCTAATCCTTTTCAATTTCTGCAGGATCATAAACCTTACTCAACCTGAAAATTATACTAACCAACAACTCCATTATAACTATTCAAAAATGATCAGACACATCACTTTGTGTGAGAATACAACAATAGCAAGCAGTAAAAATGAACAAAATAAATAATGAGAAAAATGAAAAGGGGTGCAAAATGTGTCACTGGGGCAGTACCTTTACTAATATATACCATGTAGATATACTAATACGTACCTTTAATGTATACGTATATAAAACAAATACATCAACTCAGTTAAGCTCAATTATATTCTAATAATTTCCTATTTCTCGATTTCTGCAGGATCAGAAACCTTAATAAATGAATGAAACCTTAATGAAAATTATGCTAACAACAACTCAATTATACCATCCATTATATGTACTTCACACAATAAACAAATGAATTCAAGCAAAGTAATTGTGAAAGTTAGCAGACATTTCAGTTAGTGTGAGAAGAATATAAAAATAGCAAGCTATCTAAATAATCAAATGAAAATTGTTAAAACGATACAAAATCTGTCACTGAGGCAGCACCTATATGAACACGTAGCATACGTGTCTTTAATGTGTTAACATGCTCTCATTAGCTGTCAAAAAAGCACTAAATTGTACCTTTAGAAAAGATGCCACCCCAGTTTGTATCCTTTTTACTGAGAATGTACAATACTGTTTTCCCCTAAACGACCCTTCTGCGTATGCAGGACCAGTAAGTGATCTCATTTACTAACCACAAACATACATATTCATATCAATTCACCTCCACACACAAACAGAAATTCTCCTGCCGAACAGATACAAATATGAAGACCGTACTAAAGAAACCAGCGTCCAATTGAGAGAGAGATGATACCAAAAAAAGAAACTGCAAACAAGGGGGGGTTGAATATAGCTTGTAAATAAATCTGTTTGGGAATTGGGGGTGTACGGATGAAATATGGAGCCCGTGATGTAGAGCAATGTGAAAAACTAGGGAACGCCAGGGAATAACAAATCTTCCCACGTAGCTCCCCGGAAAAATAAATACGCGGCTCTGTAAGAGCCATCCATCTGGGATACGAATCACAACAAAGACGTTCCCCGAACGCCCCTCCTCGTCTACTCCTCTTACTTCTGTTTATTTATTCACTCATTTTTTATTCCTATTTATTTATTTGTTTGTTTGTCAAATCAAATGGAAACTGCCGGTGGGGAAGTCAGGGGGTTGTTTATTGGTTTTATAAATGAAAAGTGATTTTTCTCTCTCTTAAATGGTTTCGGTGGTGATGGGTGTGTGTGTGTAGCTCTAAGTAATGACTGCACACAAGGGATTTTATAAACAAATACCACCGGTGACCATTTTAAAGTCTTGCTGGTATATTGGATTGAACTAGTCCAACTGAAAAAGATGCTTCATAAAGCCAGAGCCTGACACACAGTCATTGTGTCCGTTACAGAGTGCAGCATGACTCTGCATCATTGCCATGCCGTAAATGTTTATGGATATTAAAGATCTGATAGGAAAAGCATGGCCTTTGATGCCTATTGAGAAAAAAAATGGTAGATTTGTCCTAGTTTGTAGCATTGCCTGTCAAAAACATTGCCTGATACATTTTACAGCAATCTTCAAACAGAATACGTTCACATGCACAATTTCACATGAATGCTACGTTTGAGACTTAATGCATTTGTGAAATTCAGTGCATAAACAGAAATTAAACAATTTAAAGAAAAATATGTGTATTTTAATGCTACAATAAATTACATTGATGATCATGTTATATAATAATGAGAGATTAGAATGAGAAAACATTTAACCAAATTAATAAACTCTAATTCTGACATTGCATAAAAATGTATACATTTGTATTTTTATTTTGCAGATTATGTAAAGTAGACAAAGTTAATGTGACATTGGTATGTGCATTTTTAATAGTCATAATTGTTTTATGCAACTTGTTAAGTTTTGTACATTGTACTCATGCTAATTTAAAAATCTAATAACATTATTTTCCTTTTTTTGGGGGGGGGGGGGTAGAAGTGTAAGAAGCAGAGTTAGAATATGAATGAGCTGAACTGGTGATGTCTTTTTTATTTCAGCTTCTGTGATCTGTATCTTGTTCTCTTTTTATTTCTTATAATTGCTTTCTAATCTGGCAGAACTAAGCACCTGGACCTGTGTCCTAAGAAGGAAAAGTGAACGTCCCATGCTGGTTTACTGCTTTGGTTGAACCATGCACTGGATATATGTGAGTCTGAAGTGTTGAAGATTGAAACTGTGTAAATGAATGTTAATAACACATTGTATTGTGTTTAAGAGTGGGAATCTTTAAATGTCCTAATTGCAATAATTTATTTTATTTTCTCTTGTTTTCTTTTAGTTGTTGTGTGTATTTTAATTGAATCAATTAAAAGCTGTTCACAATCTCTTCCAGATTTCTCTTTAGTAGTCATTATTTGGTTTATGTTTAGTCGCTGTATCACGTGGAATGGATGTGTATTAGTCATTGTTGTTTGTAAATGTGTGATGTATTGCACCCTTATCTGCTATGGTGAATGTTTCCAAGAAATTTCCTCTCTTTTATCAATCGTTGAACCAAACCATGTATCACTGCCATCCCAGCCCACGTGCCACATGATCTAAATGAGTTTCTATTTGTGCTCTCAACAGCATGACTTTGTTGCTATTTCCAAGCCTCAGTAATATCATCACTAAAACATGCTTTAAAGAACTCTAATATTGTACAACTGTAACACTTCTTCCAGTCCTGTGTCTCTGAGTTCAGAGTTTGTTAATAGGACATATGCACCTATTCTTTTCTACCAGTTTTCTTTTCATCTGGAGTATTCACCCACTCATTTCTCTTCTCTGTAAATGGTGAAGCTTTTCTAGGTCATATTTTTCATAATAATGATAATAATAATACATTTCCAGGACCATTAGTTATTTTTTGCATTATAACATTAATTTGTAATGTTATATTTTATCTTGAGTAAAGTTGCAATTGTTGTTAATGATGATTAATTTAGTATACATATATTGATTGTATATTCACTTGATTGGCTCTATGACTCTCTCTCCTCTCCACCTGTAGCTGGTGTGTGGTGAGAGCATACACTTCATTGGCTATATGTCTCTCTCTCTCCTCTCCACCTGTAGCTGGTGTGTGGTGAGAGCATACACTTGATTGGCTCTATGACTCTCTCTCCTCTCCACCTGTAGCTGGTTTGTGGTGAGCGCATACACTTGATTGGCTCTATGACTCTCTCTCCTCTCCACCTGTAGCTGGTGTGTGGTGAGCGCATACACTTGATTGGCTCTATGACTCTCTCTCCTCTCCACCTGTAGCTGGTGTGTGGTGAGAGCATACACTTGATTGGCTCTATGACTCTCTCTCCTCTCCACCTGTAGCTGGTGTGTGGTGAGAGCATACACTTGATTGGCTCTATGACTCTCTCTCCTCTCCACCTGTAGCTGGTGTGTGGTGAGAGCATACACTTGATTGGCTCTATGACTCTCTCTCCTCTCCACCTGTAGCTGGTGTGTGGTGAGAGCATACACTTGATTGGCTCTATGACTCTCTCTCCTCTCCACCTGTAGCTGGTGTGTGGTGAGAGCATACACTTGATTGGCTCTATGACTCTCTCTCCTCTCCACCTGTAGCTGGTGTGTGGTGAGAGCATACACTTGATTGGCTCTATGACTCTCTCTCCTCTCCACCTGTAGCTGGTGTGTGGTGAGCGCATCCACTTGATTGGCTCTATGACTCTCTCTCCTCTCCACCTGTAGCTGGTGTGTGGTGAGCGCATACACTTGATTGGCTCTATGACTCTCTCTCCTCTCCACCTGTAGCTGGTTTGTGGTGAGCGCATACACTTGATTGGCTCTATGACTCTCTCTCCTCTCCACCTGTAGCTGGTGTGTGGTGAGCGCACTGGCGCCTGTTGTCCTGTGGCAGCCGTCGCATCATCCAAGTGGATGCTGCACACTGGTGGTGGTTGAGGAGAGACTCCCCCACATGACTGTAAAGCGCTTTGGGTGTACAGCAATACACAATGAAAGTGCTATGTAAATGCATCATTCATTCATTTAATCATTCATATTGACTGTATAGTGTTCCAGTCAGACCCATTGCACAGGTGTATAAAATCAAGGGGATGGGTCGTTCTGAATTCAAGTTTGGTACTGTTATAGGAAACCACCTTTGCAAAAAGTACATTTGTGAAGTTTCATCCTTGCTAGATATTCGACGGTCAGCTATTGGAAAGTGGAAGCATTTAGGAAAAGCAACAACCCAGCAATGAAAAGAAGACCATGTAAAGTAACAGAGTTGGTCACTGGGTGCTGAAGTACATGGTTTGAAAAAAGTTGCATAGATGAAGAGTTCCAAACTTCCACTGGTTTTAATATCAGCACAGAAACTGTGTGGCCGGAGCATCCTGGATTGGGTTTCCATGGCCTAGCAGTTGCATGCAAGCATCACATCATCAAGTACAATTCTCCTCTGGCCTGGCGAACCAGCAGTTTGTTCCAACTGCAGTAAAGTCAGATTGTGCAGAGGACTCATCTGGTTCCCGTGTTCTTGTCCCGATGGCCATCTAGGAGACAAGGTCTTCACAGGGATCTGTCTCTGGGGCTCATCTAGTTGTCCTGATTTCCACTGGCACTCAGGGATGTGGAGGTAATCTCTAGTGTAGTGGAGAAACAAATCATGCTTTTCTGTTTGGCAGTCTGATTGGTGAGTCTGGGTTTGGCGGATGCCTGGAGAACATTGCCTGCCTGACTGCACTGTGCCAACTGTAAATGCCCAGGTATACTTATTTTTCAGTGTTCCACTCCATCTCAGGCACAGCTGTGTCCGCAAAGATTTCAAAGTATACTCAACTGCAGATGAGCATGGATGATGTCTTCACCACATGTGCAGTACCACCTAGTATACTCGTCCTGTTTCAACATTCACCTTGCGCCTGTGTTGTTGAACACACACTGTCTGCATGGACAGAAAAAATGCATGCAGATGGTATTTACATTACTGTGACCCAGTGCACAAAGCAAAGTCCATAAAGACATGGTTCAATGAGTTTGGTGTGACAGAAATTGAGAGAGCCCTGACGTCAACCCAACTAAAGATCGCAAACCAGGCCTCCTCGTCCAACATCAGTGCCCAACTCCACAAATGCTCTATGGAGGAATGGCCGAAAATTCCCATTGAAACACTCCAATATATAGTGGAAAGACTTTCCAGAAGAGTGGAAGCTGTTATAGCTGCATAACTCCATATTAATGTCTATGTATTTAGAATGCAATGTCAGGTGTGATCAGGTTGTGTTTTTATGATATTCTCTCCGGCTATCTTTATCATACTTTAACAGAAAGGGCTTTTAAACGATTTCCCTGTATATGCTTTCAGCACTCTATCACCACAGAAAGCATATAGAGGAATAAAGTGAGAGAGAAAGAGAGACAGATATTGAGAAAGATAGAAGAAGTTAATGTGGGACTTATCTCTTGGTTTGGTAATTATAAGGGAGAGTTTCCTGCTCTGGTTTCCTGTGAAATTGTTTCCCAAGACTTAGTATAAGTAAAACATAAAAAAAATAAAAAAAATGCTAAAATAAAACACAAACCTACACATGCTGTGAGCTTGCCTGTCTGAACCACTGAACCAAATCTGTCATAGATCTCAACAAGTGAAAATGAGTGCTGTAGAAATAGAGAGGGAAGGCAGAAGCTTTTAGAGCCCATCACTCCACCCACCCTCTGGAAGTAACTTCCTGTAGTAATGGACTCCTCATGGGAGTATAATATGTGAAATATGGTGAAATCCAAACATCACCTGTAACACAGCCAACTCAGTCTGTACCTTTTTTATGTTTAATTTTGTGCATTTACATTTTTTTTTAATTATAACAAGTATTTTGCACCATGGCACTATAAACTCTCAATTACAACATTCCAGTTTATTCCCAGTGAACAAATTTGTTCCAGCACTTGGCTAGAGTGTTGTAAGGAAGATGGACTGAGTCTGTTTGGGTCATATTTACATCTCACACACGTGTATGTGAGAGTGCATGAACAATCGGAGGTAAATACGGGGCCGACAGCCCATTTGTTTTTTAGCCGATGGTGATGCATGGTTGTGCAGCATGTAGCACATTTGTTCAAGAGAAGGCCAGGAAAGGGAGGTGAGTAATGAAGCAGTGCTTTCTGTCCACTCTCAATGCTATTTTTATTAGTGTCTCTCTTATGCTTTCCATTTTTCATACAGCGTGGGCTGGTTGACAGGATGGACATCGTAGGCTCTTAAGAGCACAGGAGACACGGCAGAGCAGAGGTGATCGTGGCTCAGCATGTCTGGGTTTATTTCCTAATGTCATCATCGGTCTAGTGTCTCCGCCTGACTGGTGGTAACCGCCCAGAATGCACATGTACATTGCTGAGACATCGGTGAAAGAGCAGATGAAAGGTGTAGTAATTATTATTATTATAATTGTTTTATGTTTTGCTGTGGAGGTCTATATTATGTGGTGAAAGCTGTTTGTTAACATACATCTCAAACATCTCAATGGCAGTTGCTTGGCTAACACATGCAACCCTGGAAGTACAGTATATGACCACGCTGCCAGCTTTGCTCTTTGGCATTCAATTCCAGGAACATTTTTGCTGCCTGTCACATCATAGCTCAGAATAATTACTAGTTAAGGATCTGTGCACATCCATGTAGTGCTATTAGCCAAGCAGCGTTGTCATTATGTTATTTTCCTGTGGTTAACGAGTAATAGTCACATGGCATTTAACGCTTCTTTGAATGATTCAAACACTCACGTGGGTCCAATGAATGGGGGAGCATCCTCATAAAAGAGTTTTAATTAGGCCACTAATATGACTCATCATCTCATAGGAATTTTTATTAAAAAAATTTAGTGGTAAAATTACTTTCTTTAGTAGTAAAATATTTTTACAGTAGAAAAAAGATTTAATCCATAACTGCTTGGTCTTGAATTTCAAGATGTCATTCATACATATTCACACGATATGTTAAAACTCCACTGACGGTTAGGTTTAGTGGTGGACCTGCGTGCTAACTTTTTTTCTAAAAATGTTTAGTTGTCTAAAAGTTTCAATATGAATCACATTGAAACATAGTTATGTTTACTCATGAAATCAGATTGGATAAAACATTTCAAGCTGTATTAAAAAAGCTGTTTGTGTAAATGTGAGCAATGTGTGTAAACTTTGAGAAAGATGACACATGTAAATATGTAGTTTTGTGAAAACTGTGCAAAGCCAATTTAAAATAAACCAATTCCCAAGACTGAAGATTCACAAATTAATTGAGATTATATGCTTTTTCATGGCCCTGGGGATACATAGTGTTTATCATCCTTTAATTTAGCACAGGCTTTGAAACAGGCAGATCTAATGGGGCCTCTTAATTCGGATGACAGGTTTAGCGGCAGTGAGTTATAGCGGCACAGCATGTTCACTTGTTAAGACCAAGTGAGGCCTGGGTTAATGTAATGCACAGTTTTTTTACCTTACCTGCCTCTCCATACCTCTCTTTTTTTCTCTAATCTCGTTTTCTTCAGTGTCATTCACATTGAATGAAAATCATATGTTTGTGAGGCTGTGTCAAGAGACGAGCAATACATTCTGTCACAGGAAAGATTCATGTGACAAGTCAGAATATGATCATACAGAAATCACCTCCACTACATTAGGGTGTTGTAACCAAGGTTATTCTAAATTATTTTTAGTGCACTGCTGTGCAGTTGCAGGTGTAGTTCTAGACAGCTGGTAGGTGGTCAAAAGAGCCCATCCCTATTAAATGCTCCAACCCTTAGATATGACTCTACTTCTTCAAAGGTTTACCCATTTTTTAAACAGCACACCTTTCCTCAATAAACCACAATTAGAGATAGCAAATGGTGTGCAGAATGAGCAATGCCTGGAATACACTAAATTACTTTTGTTAAAAAAATGTTTGTCACAATTTGTAGTCTGGATAATTCTATGCAAGTTGCCAAAAGTCTCAGCCAGTCTTCAGATTTGGCTAGTTAGAGATAAAACGTAGTGTATGATGGGCACAGACTACTATTTGTTTAGCTTCAGTATATGATTCCATCCATTCAGAGGATATTGAACGTGTTTGGTGTTTTGGGCATGGTTAAATGTGCATGCATCCACAAAAAAATTGTATAACAATGTTTCACATATCAAGTAAATCAGAGAGTTGCATGTTATGTTCAAATGGTGATTTTAGCCTCATATTTGCATTCTTTAACTACACCCTCCCTGCTTTTATCTCACTCTCTTTGGAGACTCTAGTGGTCTGGTCAAGCGTGGTGATTCATCTCTGTCAGCACGCTAAAATGATAATGCCAATTAAATGAGACGGGTAATTGCCCTGGATCCCAGCAGAGCCTCAAAAGAGCAGCGGGTGTGGAGCAGGAATGAGAGTCTGACCCGTGGGACCCGTGGAGCCAGTCATGGAGCAGAAGAGAGACCAATGGGTGCAGAGATGTGATATGTAATTTTTAACCTCTACTGATCACCATTGGCCTCTATTGGGAAGAACTGGAGACACATAGTAGCACATGTACACCATATACTCAGACGTGGACGTGGACCAGGCTAGTTACAGGCTTTTTGCAGAACTAACCACAATGGAAAATAGGTCCCCATTAATTAGGTTTCCATGCTATTATTAGACACTCTCGTTGACAAGACAAATAGTTGTGTTTATTCACTGTAATTATTTTAGCTACTTTATGCTTGCATTGTTGAGCAGTACAGAGCACAATGCAAAAAAAGTCAAATATAGTTTATACACAACTATACATACACAGTGTACATCAACTGCAAAATAATATAGTGTACCATAAAACGTGGTATGCACATATATTAGTGCATTAACTTTTAGTAATTAGTAGTAAATATTAATTAGTAAGAATTGTGCAGGTGTCATGAGGTCCACTTGTCTTTAGAACAATTGCTGTCTGTGCAGTCCAGTTTGTTGTTCAGCTGTATGTGGTGTCCCTGAATAATTATCTGTCTTATTGGTTCTGTGGAACCCCATAAATCCCCCACCAATTTGTTTTTCTTGATGATGATGATTTCTTGATTATTATATGATTTGCATGCTGCTGTTATATGGGAATTGTTACTGGAGACTACTTCTCCATTCTCCATTAACTCCATTAACTACTTATATTGAGATGTTCCATGATCCAGGAAACTGTGGCGGCATCTATTTAAACAGATGGGGTTGAATGCACTGGAGTATGTGTATTCAATGGTGCCAGCTTTGTCCTGGTGAGTGTAGACTCCACATGGTCTGGGACAGGGGTGTCAAGTCCTGCTCCTGGAGAACCAGCTTCCAACCAAGTTTATCTCCAGCCCTAATTTAACACATCTGAGCAAGCTAATAATACATCTTCAGGATTACTAAATTTTCAGGCTGATATTTGGGAGCAAAATTCTGCAGGAAAATGGCCATCCATGAGCAAGATTGGACACCTTGGTCTGGGATGAGAGGTTGGAGATGGACCATCTTCTCGAAAGTTGTCATAATGTCTGATTGCAGCTAAATAATAATTGAGGTTAATGAGATGCCCCTTCTTAACCATCAATTGATAGATTTCCCAAAATAATTGTTGGCTTAAGTTAAGGTGACTAGACGTGCCACTTCCCGGGTACACGTTCTACACTGGATTTCTAAATTGCCTAAAATAACCAGGTGTCCGTTGTTTGCGCTGCGCCAATTGATTGTTGGATGACATCAAAGTACCGTGAGAGCTATAGAGAGCAGAGCATATGGCTTCTTATTCTTTTGAATCACTCTCGCGGTACTTTGATGTCACACAATGATCGATCAGCATAGCGCAAACAACAAACACCTGGTTATTTTAGGCAACTTACAAATCCAGTGCAGAGCGTGTCCCTTGGAAGGGACACATCTGGTCACCTTAGCTTAAGAAGATCAACCATTGCCACCAGTGGCCTCTACGATCAACTTAGCTCACAATGCTTTTGAGAAACGCAGCCCAAAACAATACAGAAATCCATGCAGAGCTACAGCAACTTCTACTGCAGGGGTGTCCAGTCCTGCACCTGGAAGACCACATTCTTGCATAGTTTAGTTCCACCCTTCTCCAAAACATCTACCTGGAAGTGTCTAGTATTTTGAAGATGCTGATTAGCTGTTTCGGGTGTAAGAGTTGAATCTAACATCTTCAGGAAGGTGGCCCTTCAGGAGCTGAATATGTGCCCCTAAAGAGTGCATGTCATCAAAAACATGGCTTTGTTCTGTTAGGCCTCTCTGCATTGCCTATGAGGAATATCAGCACTCCAAATAGTCTGGGACTCACAAAATCTAAAAAGTTAAAGTAGAAGATTGTCCCAGTAGAAAGCTGGTGGTGTCATCTCATTTACTCTTTCCAAGTTCTCCTGTTTTAATAAGTTACCTCCCCATTATAGCCAGTGATGCCCCAAATTTTAACAGTGGTGTGTGTGTGAGCAACATCTTCAGGTCTTCCTTATCTCCACACCTGAAGGTCCATTTATTGTTTAGTAGTTTTTTGTGATCCACCGCTTTTGTTGCTGGACCAGCACCTTTGGTTTACATAATGTATTGATCCACAAGTTGATGTTCTCAGTCCCTCAGTGTCCTCACAATCGAAGAACACTAAACAGTTAGTCTCCAACGGTCAATCCTGCAAAGTGTGTACTTGCATCCTTTGCCCAGCAGCTCATGCGAACCCAACCCAGCAGCCCAACTAACAGGCACTGATCCATTTCATAAGTAGCTCCTTAACCATTATCAAAGTGGCCACTAAAACAAGGACTTCGCCAACAATGCTTTCAGCTTTGTTAACGAGATTTATAGCACGGGTGAGCCAAAATGCCCATGCACACATTGTATCACAATGTCTCTTCCCGCAGCTAAAAAATTATAACAACAATAATAGCAATAATAAAAGCAAGTCATTGATCCTCCGCCGTAACCTCCCTAGTCGTTTTCTTGCACTGCTCGCTGTTGACTTATTGTGAAGTAGCAGTGTGCCAAATCCATAATTAGAGTCTTTTGTTGCCCCCATTGTTGTTGGAAATGTAATTATGAAAGATGAAACACAGCTTTCAATGAGATTGCTGTAAAATAGCATAATTAATATGGGGTTTTGTGTGAACAATTCCACTTTATGGCGGCCCCTGCATTGCCAGTGAAATTAATTAAGTGTGCCAGGATTTATGAGAGAGGTGCCAGAATGAAAAGAATTAATCGGAGGTGGAAGATGGATGGGTACTAGAAAATGATGACGCCCAAGCGCAGGCTAAGAGCTAACTGCTTTAGGGGCGAGCTTCAGGGGATGGCCAAGACGCCACTGACGCAATTACACTCCTCTCACCAACAGCTGCACCAGGCCCGGAATTGGGTAATTTTTTTGGCTAACCCAAATAACCCAAACTAGACAATTACTCTTGCATGTCTCTGATGTACCGCAATGTATGATTATTTATGTTTTTATTACACTAGTTGCAGTGATTTCTTTTAATCCAATTTTTTCACTGTACACTCTTTTTAATCACAGAGTACAATGCTCTACATCCCATTGTAATTAGTTCCTGAAGACGAATATGCAAACTACACAGAATATGTTTCAAGTAAATCAGTGTCGTGACTGAACTAATCACAGACTACATTGACAAATGTCAACTCGGATCATTTGAGAAGGTTTTCTAGTGAAAAAGCAGAGATCTGCAGTGTTGAGCAAAGTTACATTTAAAAGTAATGCATTAAATATTGTGCTACTCCCTAAAGAATAACTAATTGTAAAAAGTAATATGTGACTACTTTTGTGTTGCTTTTAAATCATCTGGTCTGGGCTTGCTTGTTAGTTTTTAATATGAAAAAAGTTATATTTTTTGGCAAAGGTAAAAACCCTTTCACACCCAGGCTGAGGAAAATTTACATTAAAAAGCTCAAATAAACCTTTCAGCTGTGCTGGCATTATGGATTGCATGAAGGATGCAAGAGAATAAAGTTCAGTCTCGAACTAATCACTTCCGATTTCTCTCAACATGGGGACAGAAGAGCCATCAGTCAATAAATGTGAAAACAGAGTAACTGGCATAGCTTCTTTGAATAATTAACTCTTGTAAATGAAAAAAGTAATGCAATACTTTACTATTTACTTGAAAAATTATCTGGGTACATAAATCATGTTACTTGCGTTACCCCGAAACTGGAGATCTGTTACACCCAAACCAGCAATTCCAACTAGTTACTGTACTTTTTTATACAAAAAAATTAACAATTTCAATGATGAAGAGAATACCTAGTGACTTCAGGTTCCCGCTGGGTCTTCAGAGGAGGTGGGAGGGGTTTTTAACTGACCCCTCTTGACTCTCTTCATCACAGCCAGTGGAAATATTATTATTGACCTCTCCTCCTCTTTCACCCCTCCCCACAGATTAACCGAAGCCGCAGACCCATATAGCAGATTATTAGGCCCTTCAGTGCACCGGTGCCCTGAGCTGATGGGAGGCTTGCCAAAGAGCTGTGATAGCCTTAATGGAAGACTAATTGGCCAACTCCTCTGTCCCAGACCAGTGCCATGGCGTCTCAGGAAAAAGACAAGCAATGGGACACTGGGTGTGTACGCATGTGGAGGGGTGTTAGCAGCGCAGTAATTAGCCCCCCTACACTCAGACAAGATAAATGAAGTGTTGGTAGGCGCCTGGCTGCAAAGCGGTTGATTGGACAGGTACGACGGGAGTATCTGTGGCCACTAGAGCATGTCCAGCCTAGGTAATTAACTACACACCACCCAGCCGTGCGTTTAAGTCAACACTCCCAGCACGGAGGTGCCCTTACTTACAAATTGGCGTCCTATTGTCAGCCTCGTAGAGTGATTATGAAATATTGTTTAATTTGTTGGGCAGCAGAGTCTGGAGTTGATTTTGATGAATCACACGTTTTTATTTCATCATACATTTATTGTCTTGTGGTAAGAGACCCAGCACCAGGGGGTTAGACTTGTGCTGTGTGGTGCTTAGGAAAAGAGAGTGGGAAGATTGAGATGGGTATGTGTTTGTTTCAAATAACTCAATGACGGCTCATCCTAATAGTCATCTTAATGGGACACCTTTATTTCAGAGTCTTCTGCAGAGAACAGAAAATGCGTGAACAGTGGTGGCAGAAAAGCTTATATAGATAGATGGATGGCTTAATAAAACATTGAACTTTGTAATAAAGCACAGTGTTTTCATTTGACATGGATTTAGAAAGAACTGTGCTTGCTCAAGTTTAAGTTTACATGCTCTCTGTGTGCAGTTACAAATATATATAACTAAGACTGGCTATCACAACATCTCTGTTCTTTTGATTAAATTAACCATATATATGGGAAGAATAATACAAACACGATGCTTTCAAAGATTTTTGTTATTCCCCGTAATGAACTGCTGTCAAAATAGGCCTAAAAAAGCAATTTAATGGTATCAATCATAATTACATGGAGTAGTCTGGGACCAGCCAGAGAAGGTAAGTCCATAACTCCATATTACTATTTTTCATATGACAAATGGTGTATAGCATGACAACCAATTTACTTCATGTTTTTTTGCCTCAATGGACTATTAATTAAAAATCATGAAATTTAGATTTAAAAATAAATCTATTATATAAATGAATATATAAGATAGTGCCTTATTAATCTACATATGATAATAATAACTACATTACAAATCCTATGAACATTTATATGTTTTTTTTTTATTTAGTTCAGATTTTAGTGGAGCAAGAGCAGATTATACGTTACAAATCTGCCAAAATATATTTTTGTAAAATACATAAAATACAACTCATGTCATATGTGAGAACTCATGGAAAAAAGTGTTTTTCTGAGTCTATATTATTATTGAATCAGTTGATCTAGTTCACAAAACTGATATGAATGTTTCAGTGATGAACTGAACTGATTCAGTTCTTGAGTTCAGCTCTCTGTTTGTGTTTTTATGGTTATTTTAGGTAGCTTCTGCATCACTTTTGAAGCTTCAACTACTGAATACATGCTGTTAAAATAAATAAATAAACAGCTGAGAACATGTACGCCTATAGGCCACTGCACTTTTGCATTGCTAGATGGATCGCTAATCATCTAGTCACATGTTCCTACAGCAACCGATAGTGTGATATTGACATCATCGTGCCACCTATCTAATTTCCAATAACTAAATCAGGACAGTTAATCACCTCTCCAATTATTCTGGCTTGTTTTACATGGACTTGCACAAGCCCTGACTCGTATCCAACCTTAGATCTGCCATGACATCATAATCATACAGCAATCCTTCTATCCCAAGCGGCACTTGTGGCGATAACGTCAACCGATAACGAACCATACGATCACTGTTGGAGCTCTTGTCAAAGATTGTTTGAAGACGTAGCAGGGTATCAGGTTGAGCTTATTGAGTTATGTCATGACCTATTCAGTATTCAATATTCAAAAAGCGTGCTTGGTTTCCATTAATGTAATATTCACAAGCAGTCAGGTCCTGATGATATGCATCTCCATTGATTTGTATGATAACATAGTGAGGAGCTTTCAAATCAAAGGCAACAACACTTAGTAAGCATAAATACAATGTTCCATTTGCTAATGTATAGCTTATATGAATACAGTGGGACACACTGGCCACCACACTGAACATCTGGGATTTTTGCTTTAAAGCTTTTAAACAGGTATGACATGTGCAGTTTGGTTATGGGGCACATGACGGAGGACATTTTATTCAGAGACACACACAAATATGTCCTTGGCATGTCTTTCTGGACCTGAAAACGTCAAACTCAACATGCACACAGATCTTCTCCATGTCATGTTGTAGGTGAGATATGATAGGACTGATGGATGGGTGGAAACAAATCCAATTTGATTTAGTCAAACGAGGGCTCTGGTTGATCGGACTGGGGTGGTGGTGGTAGGGGTTAGAGGGAGTCATTCATTCATCAAAGTAAAACAATTACCAGTCGATAGTGCTTTTCAATTTGTAAGAATCAAAGAGCACAGAGAGGCACCTTATCTTCCATTCATTGTCCTTCTCTGTCAAAAAAAGACACATTAAACCTACTCCTTTGCCCCGTTTTCTCATCATTGAATGTTCGTCCGTGTTCTTTATAGGACTTTTTAATTTAATTAATCATAATTCATGCCATTTCAAACCCATATGAATTTTGTTCTTTCATGGAACAAAACTAAAGAGGAAAATATTCTGAACTTCTTACAATTGTGTGCTTTAGAAAGAGTCTGGAATTAATTCACTGAAAATCTTGAAGTAGCAATGTGTGATTCCAAAATATTTTATTATTTTTTTGCTTCAGTTCTCAAAACTGGTCTGAATGCTTTGTTTATGAATCAGATTGCTCTGAGTGGCATTTCAAAAAGTCACCATAAGCATAAGGTCATATAAACAACTCTCACCAATGGTCTATACAGTCTACTTGAGCTTGCAATGCTTTTGGTAAGCACACAAAGTGTGTACAGTTTGCAAATATTAGATATGCCCAAATTATATCCTAAACAAGCAAAGGATAATCTGTTATGAAAAATATGATTGATGGACCAACATTGATCATTGGCCCATTTAATAGTTTTGGTAGTTTCAGCTCTTATACAGAATAATGCAATTCACTTGACATGGCCTTCCATTTCCAGTGTGCCAAAGGAACTGAAAAAAGCAATCATGATCAAACCAACAAAAGATTGCATACGTTTTACACTAAATTAAAACATTTTATATTGCTAACATTTTTAAAGTCCTAGATGATATAGTACTGTATTCCAGAAAACAGTCAGAAGAATAGATAAACTACAGTCTTCCCATTTGGCTCTGCTTTGTGGCTCTGAATTTATATCACCACAAAACGATCGTTTCACCACTTGTGCTTATGAACACATGGTCATATATGTAAACATGTCTGAATCAGGGATTTTGTCATGGGCAACATGTACGTATGAAATACATTTCTGAAATGAATATGAAAATTTGATGTTCATAAACTTCAAGGGTTCAGCTGGGAAAACTCTGAGAGGGTGCCAGCATCAATTCTAGGTTGTAATATTTCCAGTGCACTGTATTTCACCCAGTCACTGGTCCATCTGCAGTAATATGCTGTTAATCATCGCGTGACTGTTATTGGCACGGAGTTAAAGTGCACAGCCAGAGCACTGCTCCTGACGACCCATCCAGGAATAAATAAATCAAAACGGAACGACACACGCATGCCTGTATGCAAATAGACACTAACAGCAGCACACACATCTTTAATCACAAAGGCCGGTGTAAGCATACATTTCGCCCCGCTGTGACTCCAAAGACAAATAGCCCATAAAAATGCCAGACGTGTTAACATATATGTTTCCAGCACAATCAAATCAATTTTCTCTAAGTAGCCATAAATGTGTTCGCTTTTAAACGGCCCACGTTGCCCTCCCTGGCCTCCTCCTCCGGCCCGGAAACAAGGGTCACAACTCTTTTCTGATATCTCTCATTACCCCTTCCAATTCATCTTGACCACTGCTGATGAAAACAAGGAATGTGAATTGAAATTTTTAGCAAGGTTTTTGGGGACCGTGGGATGACGTCTCATTAATCACTGCTTCCCAAGAAGCCCCTCGACAAAGAGAGCGAGGGGGGCAGCAGATCAGTAGCCCGGCAGGGGGGTAAGATCCAGAAACCTGCCTCTGTTCTACCCCAGGCCCGGGGCTGCCCTTTGGGCCTGTGGGGCTACGACATACAAAAACGGGCTTGTACCTACAATAACTGGGTGTTCTGAGTTTGAATTCTTTATGGTTGCTCTTGTGAAACGATAAAATGCATCATCCCAATGTCTTGCATTGACTATATTTCCTTATTGTTTGTACCCCTGTTCCTAATTATCATGCAGTAGCTTGAGTTTTTAAGGGGAGGTACAGTGACACCAATTGAAGTTGATATATCCCCTACTGTGGATGATTGCAATTGTAATTGACTAGAACAATTCTTTACAAATGAAGCTTCTGTAGACCAGCCCCACCCCGGTTTGGGCTAAGCCTCGCGATCCATCTCTTTCATGGGAGATGGCACTTTGCCCGAAATCCAGTTAATATTCAATGGCTCATTAAAAATAGATTTAGGGGCTATAAAAAAGGAAAGAATGAGAGAAAATCAGGCACATATGAGAACACGAAATCCCCGCATTTATTTTTAATTATTCTTTATGTCTCAAATTCGGCCGGACGGCTCCCCTGATACTCGTTCTCATCCTCCAAGATATAGACAGCCTAAACATTAGGACAAAAGGGTCATAAAGAGTGAATCGTAGCAATTCTGCGCTGGATTGGTCCAGGAGGAGCATAGCTCATTTCCACTGAAATATTGAAGAGCTACTTAGTGCACCCAAAGACACCGGAGAAAGTCCCAGGATTGACGAGGTTCCTATTGCACACCCAGGAGTGTGTTTCCTAAAAGCATTTTGTTAGCTAACTTTGGGCACAAGTTCCGTCATTACCAACAAAGTTCAATGATTTGGTGTTTCCTGAAATGATAGTTTCCCGAAACCGAACATTCACAAACAGTGTCTCAAACTTGCGTGGTTCGAACTTTATCTGTCGACCAGTGGTTAGAAGCATAGTTTCTTGTTAGTAAGACATATGGACTTTACAAATGATTATCTTGGGTATAATAAGCATGCTAACATGCACTGCAATCTATATTTTCTATTTCATCTAAATGTATTTTAATCTATATATGTTTGCGCATCGTCAATAATCACCGTTTTTGAAGAGTGTGCAAGGGAACGTAAGAGAAAACCCAAATAGCAGAATTATAACTCCACCACATGCATGTGATGTCATTAACAATGGCCCTATATTGTTAAACCAATGTGGTTCAAGGGACGTAGATGTGACTGCGTGTGTGAAACATGAAGTCGTGAATAGCTAGTTTGTTTCCACAAAAATAAATCGTACCATGGTAGTTAATCAGTGAGATACACCGCTGTATGGGAACCCCATAGACCCCAGGTTGTTGGTCAACAACCAACAAGTTCTGGCTGATGCCTCTACACCACAGGTGCTGGATTCACACGAGGACTCCTAGGCAGCATAAAAATGCAGAGAGCGAACCCTCGTTCCTGGCTACCGCTGACCCATCCTACCCGACGTGCTCCTGGGAGATCACAACAGAGACAGTGCAAACACAATTTCTCTAATGTCATTTGCGGAAGTGAAGCAAAACCCCAGGCCTGTCATCGAGACTCAACTTAGAGCCAGAAAATGCAGACTGACAGATGATAGATTCTTGGGTTTCTGCAATCAGACAGCTCGCACACCCCCACAAACTCACGCCTTACCAACACTGCCCCTCGCCCCCACCGCCTCTTATGTCAAATGGGCAAAAATGTATGCATTATTAACTCACCAGAAGAGGTCAGGTCATCTCATGATGGCTAATCAAGTCAGGCGAGGCATGCATGATTTCAGCAATTCAGAGAACGGACTTGTCTCTCTGCAGAACCAACACCCATCCTTGAGGAATTTGCCCCAATTAAGGGTCTGAACCCTCAATTTTTAAACTTCCACACTTGATTGATCACTCCATTGATTGAATCAGTGAACTTGAAGAGTTTAAACTCAAACACACGTGCTGAAGGTGGTGACCTCAATAATAACTCAAATTGGAAGTGTACAAGGATTTTTCTACCTGTGTAACCTCTGTAATCATATTTGCCCCTTCCGATACTCAGTGTTTTAGGGTCAGGGAGTTTTAAAAGTGATATTAATATAGGACAAATGCTATGCTGCTAATAATTTGCACAAACAAATAAAAAATAAGCAACCTTTGCCTTTGTATTTCCATGTCTTTTTTTCCAAACAGCACAGTGACACGTGTAGCATTTAGCATTGGATCGAGTTCTGTTGTTTTAACAACAATTTCCTTTTCCATCCAAGATTTTCATCATCAGTGTGCACATTTAAACGGAGCCCCGCACATGACATGCAAGAATTTTTTTTATAAATCGTGTGCACGATTTACTAAAACTTGCACACGATTACTATTTCGTTCCCTCAATTTGCTACATCGTCCGCTCGATTTGCTAATTCATTCCCTCGATTTGCTACATCGTGCGCTCGATTTGCTAATTCATTCCCTCGATTTGCTACATCGTGCACACAATTTACTAATTCACTCCCTCGATTTGCTACATCGTGTGCACGATTTAGCAAATCGAGGGAAAAAAATTGTAAATCGTGTGCACAATTTATAAATCGAGGGAACGAAATAGTGAATCGTGCGCACAATTTAGCCTACTATTTTTCTCTTGCATGTCATGTGCGGGGCTCCGTACATTCACATTAGCATCCTTTTTGGGCACATAAAATGTGAAGCACATAGTCAAAAAACAGTTTTTTTCATTTTCCTTGTCCTCTTTAATTGTGAACATATTGTTATTCCAGTCTGAGCAGGAAAGCAAAGCATGCATTTTGTAGTTGTTGATTTATATTATTCAAATTAGCACAAGCCAGCATTTTAGGTTGCTGAGAAAATATGGCAAACATCTAATGTGGTCAGAGGAAGAAAGCTGTGACACTGTGTTATGATATGTTGAGTGAATGTTTATCACCATGAAGCTGATTACAGTTTTTCTCAATTGATTTGACACTTTTCTCCAATTAAAATTACTTGTTCTCAAAAACAATTAGCACAGCCATCCAAATATAAAAGTATCTTACATTTTACATTTATCAGACGCTTTTATCCAGAGCGACTTACAGTGCATTCAGGTTATACGTTTATTGTCAGTATGTGTGTTCCCTGGGAATTGAACCCACAACCTTTTTGCGCTGCTAAAGCAATGCTCTACCACTGAGCCACAGGAACATCTTAACCAAATAGTTCAACTTTACTGTAAAATGAAGCACTGATCATACACTACAGTATCTCACAGAAGTAAGTACACCCCTCACATTTTTGTAAATATTTTATTATATATTTTCATGCAACAACACTGAAGAAATTACACTTTGCTACAATGTAAAGTAGTGAGTGTACAGTTTGTATAACAGTGTAAATTAGCTGTCCCCTCAAAATAACTCAACACACAGCCATTAATGTCTAAACCGCTGGCCACAAAAGTGAGTACACCCCTAAGTGAAAATGTCCAAATTGGGCCCAATTAGCCATTTTCTCTCCCCGGTGTCATGTGGCTCGTTAGTGTTACAAGGTCTCAGGTGTGAATAGGGAGCAGGTGTGTTAAATTTGGTGTTATCGCTCTCACTCTCTCATACTGGTCAATGGAAGTTCAACATGGCACCTCATGGCAAAGAACTCTCTGAGGATCTGAAAAAAAATAACTATTGCTCTAAATAAAGATGGCGTAGGCTATAAGAAGATTGCTAAGACCCTGAAACTGAGCTGCAGCACGGTGGCCAAGACTTTACAGCGGTTTAACAGGACAGGTTACACTCAGAACAGGCCTCACCATGGTCAACCAAAGAAGTTGAGTGCACTTGCTCAGCGTCATATCCATAGGTTGTGTTTGGGAAATAGACATATGAGTGCTGCCAGCATTGCTGCAGAGGTTGAAGGGGCAACAGTTTGCTGAAGACAAGCATACTAAGAACATGGATTACGGGAACCATATCCTGTGGTCTGATGAGACCAAGATAAACTTATGTGGTTCAGTTGGTGTCAAGCGTGTGTGGCGGCAACCAGATGAGGAGTACAAAGACAAGTGTGTCTTGCCTACAGTCAAGTATGGTGGGAGTGTCATGGTCTGGGGCTGCATGAGTGGTGCCGGAACTGAGGAGCTACAGTTCATTGAGGGAACCATGAATGCCAACATGTACTGTGACATACTGAAGCAGAGCATGATCCCCTCCCTTCGGAGACTGGGCCGCAGGGCAGTATTCCAACATGATAACGACCCCAAACACACCTTCAAGACAACCACTGCCTTGCTAAAGAAGCTGAGGGTAAAGATAATCTGTGGGGAATCCTCAAATGGAAGGTGGATGAACGCAAGGTCTCTAACATCCACCAGCTCCATGATGTCGTCATGGAGGAGTGGAAGAGGACTCCAGTGGCAACCTGTGAAGCTCTGGTGAACTCCATGCCCAAGAGGGCTATCTATCTATCTATCTATCTATCTATCTATCTATCTATCTATCTATCTATCTATCTATCTATCTATCTATCTATCTATCTATCTATCTATCTATCTATCTATCTATCTATCTATCTATCTATCTATCTATGTGTATTATCTATAGTTGTCTTTGGACAAGAATTGGTACACACACACACACACACACACGTGTGTTTGCTGTATACATGAATTATCCTGAATTATTTATATTGCCTTTCATTTACATCTGGAAGAGAATTTCATTTTATTTTATCTACACTACATATTTGCTGTGTTGTTCCAATCAAACTACTGGTTCAATAGTTAGATAGTAGTCCACTTCCTCTCTGTCCATATCTTCTTACAGTTTCTTCTCATGCTCTTTTCACTACACCAGCGTCCTTGTCTCTATTCATCTCGTCTCCCTTTTCCTGTAATTGTCTTCTCCTCTTTTCTCCCATATTCCTCTCTGCTCACCTCTTTCTACCTTTTCCTCTCTTCTTCTTTTCTCTCATTAAACCCCTTTCTCTGCCCACTCCACTACTTATAGACTTGCACCTCTTTCTTTACCCCCCCTCCCCGTTTTTTTCATTTATTTGTATTTATTTTATTTGTATTTATATTTTATTATTATTATTATTATGCAAATTCGTTCTTACTCTTTGTTTACTTTCCCTTTTATTATTATTCTAAAGTAATTGTGATACATGTATAAACGATTAGGAAAAATGCATTTCCTGTGTTGAGTGTATGATTAACCGAACAGTTATCAGTTTAGGGCCAATTGAAAATATACTAGGTTAATTTGATAGAATGAAAAATGACAGAGTTTTGTTTGGACAAAAGGTACATAGATGTTTGTGATTTGTGTAAAACTTTTTTTTTCAGATATGTTAAAATATTGTTTGGTTGTATTAACTATTTACTATTTAGAGTTTTGTGCACACTGTTTTGAGAAAATTATTTGCATGATTTGTATGAAATGAATGAAAATGTGCAAACTGTTTAGGACAATTACAAGGATTCAGATCATCGGGTTAACTGTTTTGAGAACAGTGACCTGAGTTTGGAGAAATGTGTCAAATCGATTGAGAAAAACTGTAATAGCATCAAATCACAAAAAACATACTGATAGATATAAACAAAATATAACTTGGTTAACTAATCAGAGTATGCAATGTGTTTCAAATGTGTAATAAATGAGTTTAAATGTTTTTTTTATATATAATAATAATACAAATAAACAATACTTTTTTTAACTTTCTGCAGCTGAAGTTTCAAACACAGAGGTATCTATCTATTGTAATATAAATGTGAAACAGTGTAATTTTCTTCCATAATCCAACATACGTTTTAAGTGGATTTGTGCACTAGCTGAGAAAAAAATGTAGGGCAGTACATGGGTTTATCCATCTGGAATGAATTGGATGGTGAAAGTGTCTGTTTCATTGCAGAGTGGATCCAGGTGGTTGGAGGGGAGGGGTTAAAAGCTAAGAGGGGTTTGTGACATCAGCCGTGTTATGATGTTGTTTAATTTCAGATTAAAACTTCATGTCTGCTCAAAGCTGAAAATGGCACGTGCCTGACTCTATCCTCCTTCTATCCGCTGTTTGCTTGTGACACGCTAACAGAGCCCTGACCTCCACCCACGCTGGCCCATGAGCAGGTTCACCAGCAGATGAGTGCAGTCAAAGCATTGACAGGTGAGTGGGCGAAGGTGGGACGGCCCGGGACGCAGGGCTCACTAACTCTCTGCCAGTGAGTAGGAAGCCAGCGGGTTAAAATTTAACCAGGCCCTTTCCAGCCGCGATCCCCCAACCCTATGTTAAAGACGGCCATGATGGATAGCCTCTGTCACTGCATTCAGTAGAGGGTCTGGGGCTCAGTGGGGACAGGGCCTTAATCTGACATCCCTATTCCTATCTGGACAAGTGAGAGTAATGCTGTGACGACCTCCAAAAATGTGATGCAATAGTGAAGGACAAGATGGAACGCTCAGGCCTGCACGGAATCTGAACTCCAGGCAGAATTCCAGACATGGAATTCCAAACAGTACTGGAATAAAATGGATGAATCCTTTGTGTTTTGTTTTCTTAAATACATGCAATGAGGGACTTTTTTCATTTTTATTATTTTATACTTTTTATATTTAATATTATATTTTTTATTATAATTGTTTTAATAATTGTATTCAAAATCTGTATTTATTTAAAAAAAT
Source organism: Ptychobarbus kaznakovi (assembly GCA_027422405.1). Taxonomy (NCBI): domain Eukaryota; kingdom Metazoa; phylum Chordata; class Actinopteri; order Cypriniformes; family Cyprinidae; genus Ptychobarbus; species Ptychobarbus kaznakovi. Next base: position 22,924,250 of record CM049794.1, read on the forward strand.
ATGCATTTGTTACAATATGTATTTATTCTTTCACCATTTGATAGATAGATAGATAGATAGATAGATAGATAGATAGATAGATAGATAGATAGATAGATAGATAGATAGATAGATAGATAGATAGATAGATAGATAGATAGATAGATAGATAGATAGATAGATGGTGGAATGATACATTTATACACATTGTTTTCACACAATGTTAGATGCTATTTATGTGTATGATTATAGTTTATCATAATTTAATGCAAAAAAAAAACTATTGCATTGAAACATTTTAAAAGATGCACAAATTAATATTAATGTTTGGTATGTTTTTTAAGCTTTAATGTAACTACGCAAAACTAAATAAAATACATTATGATATTAATAAAATAAATTATTAGTTTAAGTAAAAATCAAGCCCTGGGACAAAGTGCCCGTAGTTGAATAAATATTCTTCAATATATAAACACATATATTTGTTAATTTGAAATGCATCCAATTATCTGTCTCTGTCCCTAAAAGCCATACTTACGTACAAGCTTTTGAGCATAGGTCAGCTGGAAAGTGTTGCTCAGAGGTTGTGTTTGTGCCCAGAGGGCTCGTGGGGAGCAGGAGAGAGTGAGAGAGAGCTAAAAAGAAATATCCACAAACCCCTTTTGCTTTCTATGAAAAATGTGCCCTGTGTGGGACAAATCCATGTAGACTCATCCATCAAGCAGACCCAAATACAGCCCGCACCACTGTTGACGTGAGGTTAACAACTTGACACTGACAGCTAGTCAGGCATGGCTGCAGAGCGAGGAAAGGCCAAGATGGAAGTGGTGATCTGTCTAAAAATAAACAGGTAGAAATCTGGCCACAAACACAGAGCAAACCATCAAGTCTTACTTCCTTACTTTCAAATCTTGATTTCCTTTCCTTTGAAAATGTGCTGCGTTATATATGCCACTGAGAATGGGTTCAGACGAGGAGGTAAAAGCAGGAGTTTGACATGAGTGCTGATGAGGTCTCGAACTCACGGAGACCCAAAACACAGAGGTAAATTCGGTTTAATCCAACCCCTGCTTCTTCTATAAAATGAGATGTGGTTTCAAACGCAGGCCCAGTTTTTAATTGCACTTAAAGCAGAATGGCAGAACATCAATCTTGATGAGTAGATCTGCATCCCCACTCTCCCCGGCCAATTTATCACCATCCACGCCCACACACACATTACACCATCCCATCTGCGGATTTCCCATGAACTCCCCCCCCTCTTCGGCCCCCAAGTCCCCATCGCCACCAGCATACTGCAAGCTTCAGTCAACCACCAAAATATCCAGTCCAGTCACATTTTAGATAAAGGATGAGCAAAAATAATTTCAGACCATGCAGGAAAGATTTCATTGCCAGTCTAGACTGGTCTAACTTTGCTGGTAGACCCTCAAAGTAATTCTATTAAACAGCTAAATTAATTTGGTGAAGCCGGCTGGTTAAGGCCGTTCAGAAGTCTGGTTGTAACACAACATACTGTGCTGCAGGACGGAGATTTCACATCTTGCTGTGTAGTTCCACATCCAGGTGTGAGGATCTGTTCAGGTATTTCACTCTGGACTCTCAGGGTGAGTGTGAGCCGTGGACACTGCAAGGAGATCAAGCTATTGTGAATGTGGAACCAGACTGAGAAACCTGGAGCGTTGCTGGCTACCAGCAGCACACATTGTGTTTTGGATGCTGGTGCCTCATTCAGCTTTCTTTCAGTAGTAGATTAACTCGCACGGCTTCTTTAGAGAAGGTTAAAGTAGATTTTTGTGGCACCTGTAAATAGTGTGGGTGACTTTTTCAGTATTACTTACCACCCAATTATACAGTATTTGTTATTTTATTATTTATATGTTTATACATATTTATGCGTATGTTGTAGAGGATTATATATCTAAAAAAAAAAAATTCTTGCATTTTAGTAACTAATGGTGCAGATCATTGGGTCGTGGAAGATGAGTCTTTGTCCATCATGTCATAAAAATGTGAAGACATTAGACTATCTATCTATCATCTATCTATCTATCTATCTATCTATCTATCTATCTATCTATCTATCTATCTATCTATCTATCTATCTATCTATCTATCTATCTATATCTATCTATCTATCTATCTATCTATCTATCTATCTATCTATCTATCTATCTATCCTATCCATCCTATCCATCCTATACCTATCCACCTATCCATCCATCCATCCATCCATCCATCCATCCATCCATCCATCCATCCATCCATCTATTTATTTATTTATTTATGTATTTGTCATTAATTTAATCTCTCTCTCTCTCTCTCTCTCTCTCTCTCTCTCTCTCTCTCTCTCTTTCTTTCTTTCTTTCTTGCCTTTTTTTGGATTTCAGGAGCAGGAAAGCACCATAAAGACAGAAACGTCTTAGATAGAAACGATTGTAGTCCTAAACCTTGGACAATATATTTTTTTATAATATTTTTTTTTTTTTTTGTTCCCTCTGGATTTTTTTAATGAGTCTGTGTAATAAGTTATTATTATTATTATTTTATTTTTTATATAAAAAATTAGCTAGCTAAATAAGGACTATGTCAATGATGTGAGTTTACATGCTTGAAAGTTGATTATCCTAAGATCTTGCTTTACTAAATAAAAAAACAGTATTCATAAGGGAACATATGGCGATTGGCCTACAAACTGACGTCATCCCTAAACAGTGATCGTTGCTGGGAAACTTATGATATCGTAGACACAGTAAAATACATTTTCAGACTCCGGTTTATGTCACTCACTAAAAACCCAATTTTAATTTGCATTTGGCACTGGTGACGGTTAATTTGTTCTTTTGGAACCTGCTGGTCAATCAGTGTCACCAGGGTTTCCCGGTGAGCAAGATTTCCCGGTGAACAACATGGCTATGCCGGTGTACAAAATATGTATATGAAAAATGCATTTTCTTTAAGAGGTGTTGCCAAGAGATGATAAAGACTAAGTGAAGACGTGAAGATGGCAAAAGAGGTCCAAACTTAGGCAGGCAAGAGGACGAGGGCCGATGAAGAATGAGCGGAGGAGAGGGGTGTAGAGGAGTGGGTGGGTGAGTGGGAATGAGAGCTGCTCTAGTCAGCTCTTTTGAATAGAGCGAACATGACGGAGTGGACAGGTTATATAGGAAACCATGAATGGGGCTTCTTCCCCCTTACATGATAACTTTGATCCCTTGTGCCTTACACTGCAGTCAGCAATATTGACTAATGGGTCTGGGTTAATACTTCAACCAACACACCGCATGGGGCAGCTGGGGATCTCACTGCCCTTAGAGATCTGCATCTCAATCAGTGTAGCATTCCCCAGTTTACAGTACACCCAGTCTCCACACGCAGGGGCGTCTTGCGCTGCTCTGGAAGGGGTTTAGGAGAATCGATGCACTTTGGCGTTTTGGGTGCATGTAAAGCTTACTTTACTAAGAGTGAAAACTGTGGGGAGCATGTAAAAAGCACTTGCTGATCTATACATAAGGAATTTAAAACAAAAAGCATATTTATTTATGCATGTCATTTTTCCATTCAGAATAATTAGTTGCCAGTTGACTAAGTATACTTTGACTGCATTGTCTTTTATTTGGCTGCATTGTAATTTAAACATGAATGAAAGTATAGATAAACTGACAGAAAAAGAGACAGAGAGAGAGAGCATGACACATCAGTTCTCTGACAGCAGGGGGAAATCCTCACTTCCTGTAGATGACAGGAAGCACAATGGTTTCACTGGCCATCCATACAGAAGACAGAGCGAGGCAGGTTAATGATTCAGTCCCCTCAACTGAGCCAGAAAGAGGGAGAGAGGAAGCCATGTAAACCATCAATTATCTCCACTTACAACGTCATTACATAAGCTCAAGTTAAGCTTTTCCATTCAGAGACTTCTTCTCAGAATCGGTGTAGAATTACATGTGGTGTACAGCAGGCATTTCACATAGATGAAGCCTTCATCATCCGATGATTAACTCGTTATGTCATATAATTAACTGATTTCATTAGAGCTGTAGTTTGTACTGAGTAATACAGTCCTTTGTTTCACCAGAGGGACAAAGTTAACCACCATGACAAATTACTGACATCAGCATATTTTCTCACGTTCTTTTCCACACATGCACACACACACACACACACACACACACACACACACACACACACACACACACACACACACACACACACACACACACACACACACACACACACACACACACACACACACACACACACACACACACACACACACACACACACACACACACACACACACACACACACACACACACACACACACACACACACACACACACACACACACACACACACACACACACACACACACACACACACACACACACACACACACACACACACACACACACACACACACATAAACACACACAAACATAGACGCACACACACACACACACACACACACACACACACACACACACACACACACACATATACACAAACACACACAAACATAGACGCACGCACACACACACACACACACACACACACACACACACACACACACACACACACACACACACACACACACACACACACACACACACACACACACACACACACACACACACACACATTAAATGTTTCCACACACACACACACACACACACACTCTCTCTATCGGGACACTTACAGGCAAACATGGTTAATTTGTATTGCTCGTTTAAACTGTGCATGGAAGTGAGCAAATTAAATCCCTGATCTCATGTCACTGGACAGTGTCCAACTGACCTTCACCCTCAGAAGTGATTGAGCCAAACGCAGGGTTATTGGATAATTTAGACGATCAAGCATTCGATAAGGTCAAAGTCAATTAGTCTGATTATTAACCTACAATCTCCATTACCAAATCCAGCACAGATTTCTGTCCATCCGGAGGGTAAGCAAACATTTACACTGGCAAACAAATGCCAAGGATAGAAATACATTTACAACACATGCTGTGCATGATATATGCTCTTATTCATAACCAGAGAAAACACCACTGCACTGCCGTGATATGCTTCACAGTAACTTGTTTACAACTTTTTAGGAATTTATTCTGTAATTACAAAATTTAAATTTAAAGATTCTGTTCAGCCCTATTCACATTCTCAAAGTACATTATTAGTTCCTGTGGCAATGCTTATAATTCCAAATTATAAGTTATAACTAATAAAAAAAAAAATAAAATAAAAATAATTCATGAGCAGCTTTATCAGCTTCAATCATCACGATTTCTACATTAACTAAATTTTTTGCAAAAGTATTGAAGAACAAAAACAAAATAAAAACATTGCACTGGCCAATACTGTCTATAATAAAGTCACATATAAAATGAAAGTTAGTTCCCACAGTTAAGTTTCCAAATATTATTACATTACTTTATTTTGTTTTGTATATTTAAGTTTAGTTGATTTTTTATCTGTTTTTGTCTAGTCTATGGATATAAAAAAGATAATAATAATATATAGATAGATAGATAGATAGATAGATAGATAGATAGATAGATAGATAGATAGATAGATAGATAGATAGATAGATAGATAGATAGATAGATAGATAGATAGATAGATAGATAGATAGATAGATAGATAGATCAAATAAATTAGTAGTATTATTTGTATTATTATTAGTATATCATTTTTTTATTTAAAATGTAGCTATAGTTAAAAAAGGACTACGGCTATGACAATAATATGAGTTTATACTTTGCTTGTTATGCTTGTTTTTATGAGTTTATTTTTATGAGTCTGTGGTTAATATATTTAATAATTAATATTATTATTATTATTATTATATAACTGTAATGTAAAAATGTAGCTGGTTAAATAAGGACTATGACTATGACAAGGATATGAGTTTTTGCTTTGCTTGTTATCCTTGTTTATTTGATTTTATTATTTCAGATCTTATAAGATCTTCCTTAACCACAGACATTGGCAGATGATTTCACACACAAAAACAAATATAATGGGGCGGGGGAATCCCCCCCCCCCCTCTGTATTGCTGTTTCTTTTTAAACAAGATTCATTCCAACACCCACACAGTCCTGAGCCATAGCTGGTCCAGAGAAGAGGGAAGCCCCTGTCAGCGAGTGCGTTGACATTCAGGTACAGTGTGTGTGTGTGTGTGTGTGTGTGTGTGTGTGTGTGTGTGTGTGTGTGTGTGTGTGTGTGTGTGTGTGTGTGTGTGTGTGTGTGTGTGTGTGTGTGTGTGTGTGTGTGTGTGTGTGTGTGTGTGTGTGTGTGTGTGTGTGTGTGTGTGTGTGTGTGTGTGTGTGTGTGTGTGACAGAATAGGATGTGCTTCATCACTCGATGCAAAGAGTAGACGCTTCCTATACATGGCAGCTGCAAGACACCAGTAATGTATCATGGTCAGCAGAATCATTGATTACTGCTGGGGTTAATCATTGATTGAAGGGGGGGTTAAGGAAGCCTCCACAGGGACACCCTCAGACCGGTGAGGGGGTGGCAGCCCGTGGCACTTCCATTAGTGCACTGTGGAATTGTGGGTATATTTTCTATCAGTCCTCATTGACTGTCACACCGTATGTAAAATAAAGACCACTCCACATATTGACATGATCGTCCACCTTATAAGTATATGTGGGTGTATGTCACAAAACACTCATATTTCACTCCAAAATCACCTGTAATAGGAAAAAAAAGAAATATCATTAATGAAATGTGGGACAAGTATAGTAATATTATAATAATACGATATAAAATGTAATAAAAATGTATTTTTATAATAATAGTAAGTAAATAAACATGGTTACACTTTATTTCGATAGTCCACTTTAGACATTCTACTAACTATAAGTAACTTTGTAACTACATGTCAACTACATGTCAACTAATTCTCATTAATTTGCAACTACATGTCTACTAACTCTCAGTAGGTTAGGTTTAGGGTTAGTAGAATAAGTTCACATATACTTGCACAGTTTCTCACAGTCAGTATATTGTATGTTGTGGACCCATCAAAATAAATTGTAAGCAGATATTAAGCAGACAATCTACTAATACTCTAATGACTGATAGTTGACATGTAGTTGCAAAGTTACTTATAGTTAGTACCGTTGTCTAAAGTGGACTATCGAAATAAAGTGTTACCATAAATATTTTTTTCATTACAGTATTATGCAAAAACTTATGCAAATCTTCATTAAGAATAATGAGAACTACAAATAAAATCAAAATAAGCATTTAAAAGCATAAGAATTAGACTTTTTCATGTTACAGTAAAATCAAAAATAAAGAAAAAAATCTTAATGACCCTAATGGGATAACTATAAATGAACAGATGAATTAAACTGGTCAAATTATATAATTATTGTCGTATTGAATATTGATACAAAACTGAATCAGATTTATAGTCATTGTTACGATCTCTTCTGAATCGCAACAAAATAAGGGAGTCACCACACACCACAGCCAATTAATAAGTGAATTTATTAATCGGTATAAGTCAGGACAACATTAAAGATCAGTATAAATGGTTATCAGTGTGTCAGCAGATATGTGCAAATTTTTAGCATTAACGAAAGACAACAGTCCAACCATTCTCAGTCCATGAACCTCCAAAAACAACAACCATCCCAAAGGAGATGGATCAAAAGGTGGCGATGATCTCCCCTATCCCTCACAGCTCATGAGTTCTCCGATAGCCTCTTGACATGAGACTCACGGTACAGAGCAAAAAAAAAAAACAATCTCTGCACAAGCTCAGCCAGCTGCCAACGCTCATATCTCTGTCCCAGTCTTTTATAGAGCATCATGATTACATTCAGATGTGCAACCACTCCCTTCAGCCAATCACCTGCAACTCAGAAATAATGGGTTAATCACTGAAACCGTCACATCATTTAAAGGAAATGTTAATTTAGTATTGCACTTAAGCATGATATAGTGAATTAAATAAATTGTGTACTTAAATGTAATAATTGGGAGGAAAAAACCCACACATGAAATAAGTGTAATGTAATGTGATGTAAGATGTTCAATAAGAGATAGTATTTCAAGTCTTTCTGGCTGAATTTTATCCATACTATATAATGGAGTGGGGTGGAATTGTGCTGCATATTAGCAGTTGTAAGACATATTTTTCTCAAGCATGCACACCTCATTAAACCTCATGTCTGTCCCTCCAGGTTACAGAGTGTAGCATAAATCTGCCCTGGGTGCAAAAAGCCATGCACAGAGAACAAAAAGAAGAACATTTCCTGCCATATGTGTGGATGAGAAATGCTTCCTTTTGCTGAATTGTTTATACAAAAAATACCTAGAAATTGATGTTCCTCCGGATATACGAGAGCAAGGTTACGCTCTCCCCACATCAGTGTATATGCGTCATTAAACGTGATGGGAAACAATAGAGTAAATGAGCAATGATTGATTGTACTCATTGTTACAATTAACATGGATATATATATTCTGTATTTATGGCCTAACCTATAGATAGATAAATATACAGACAGACAGACAGACAGACAGACAGACAGACAGACAGACAGACAGACAGACAGACAGACAGACAGACAGACAGACAGACAGACAGACAGACAGACAGACAGAGACAGACAGACAGAGACAGACAGACAGGCTGATAGAGACAGACAGACAGACAGACAGACAGACAGACAGACAGACAGACAGACAGACAGAGAGAGATACAGACAGACAGACAGACAGACAGACAGACAGACAGACAGACAGACAGACAGACAGACAGACAGACAGGCTGATAGAGACAGACAGACAGACAGACAGACAGACAGACAGACAGACAGACAGACAGACAGACAGACAGACAGACAGACAGACAGACAGACAGACAGACAGACAGACAGACAGACAGACAGACAGACAGGCTGATGGAGACAGACAGACAGACAGACAGACAGACAGACAGGCAGACAGGCTGATAGAGACAGAGATACAGACAGAGATACAGACAGACAGACAGACAGACAGACAGACAGACAGACAGACAGACAGACAGACAGACAGACAGACAGACAGACAGACAGACAGACAGACAGACAGACAGACAGACAGACAGACAGGCTGATAGAGACAGACAGACAGACAGACAGACAGACAGACAGACAGACAGACAGACAGACAGACAGACAGACAGACAGACAGACAGACAGACAGACAGACAGACAGACAGACAGACAGACAGACAGACAGACAGACAGACAGACAGACAGACAGACAGACTGAGAGAGACAGACAGACAGACAGACAGACAGACAGACAGACAGACAGACAGACAGACAGACAGACAGACAGACAGACAGACAGACAGGCTGATAGAGAGACAGAGAGACAGACAGACAGACAGACAGACAGACAGACAGACAGGCTGATAGAGACAGACAGACAGACAGACAGACAGACAGACAGACAGACAGACAGACAGACAGACAGACAGACAGACAGACAGACAGACAGACAGACAGACAGACAGACTGATAGACAGACAGACAGACAGACAGACAGGCTGATAGAGACAGACAGAGACAGACAGACAGAGAGACAGGCTGATAGAGACAGACAGACAGACATACAGGCTGATAGAGGCAGACAGACAGACAGACAGACATACAGGCTGATAGAGGCAGACAGACAGACAGGCTGATAGAGACAGACAGACAGAGAGACAGGCTGATAGAGACAGACAGACAGACAGGCTGATAGAGACAAACAGACAGACAGGCTAATTGAGACAGACAGACAGACAGAAGGCTGATAGAGACAGACAGACAGACAGGCTTATAGAGAGAGACAGACAGGCTGATAGAGGCAGACAGAGACAGAGGTGTAATGGGTAGAGGGGGTTTACTGCAGGGGGACGGTCCACATAATCCTCCTCAGAATGGCCGGACTTCCTAAAACAGAGGCAATGTGGAGCCGGATCTTCTCTCTGTCCACTCAGCACAAGGCATTCAGTCCCCTGAGCTGCAGTTAATAATTCAATAGAAGAGAAGTGAAAGAGAGGATGTGTCTGGCTGACAGCACAGAGCTGCGCAGATGAGAGCGTTTACACAGGAATCTGACAAATATATTTGTTTAATCCTAAATAAAAGTGGAGAAAATACATCTAATAATAATTATAATAATAACTAAGACAATAAAAAAACATTTTAGGCAGTAAGAAAATATGGTCACACTTTATTTTAAGGTCCAGTTTTCACTATTAACAAACTATTAACTACGACTTTTGCATCTTTTTACAATGAATAGTAAGGTAGTTGTTAAATTTAGGTTTGGGGTTGGATTAAAGGTTCTAAAATATGGTCATGCAGAATAAGGCATTAATATGTGCTTTATAAGTACTAATACAACAGCCAATATGCTAGCAATTTGCATGCTAAAATAAAGTGTTGATGAAAAACAAACTACAAAGGGCTACAAATTACAAATGTTTACAAATTCAATGTTAAAAAAGTATTACAGTGCTTTATGGACTGAATTCCATAAATTTTAAGTACCTGGAGCAGGGCCACAATAAGCAATTCTCCTCTAAACAAAACTGTCCCCTCCAGGATCCAGTTTGGGCCCCCTCAAGCCCAGGCCCGGGACAAAAGATCCAGTTGTTCCCCATTCTTGGGAGCCCCGCCTGAGTATCATGCAAAATACAATGACAAATTAATATAGTAATCATTCAGTACAACGGTGTATATACAAGTACCATGGTATTAATATCCAATACAATAACTTTACTATGACACCACCACATTTTCACATAGCAGATCCACAGTCCAAAGGTTTGTCTTCTGTTCTTGCATTAACCTCAATCGCAGTAAACAAGTCCATTAATCTCTGACACTAATACACATATTAATGAATGAATAAATAAGCCGTGTGTAATGGGTAATGGCTGTTTAACATCAGTCCCTGTGATTGTTGCGTGGTCTGTCCTCACATGATGTCCTGACGTTTCCCTGCTGTCCTCTGACCCAGAGCCTGTGCCAGAGCACCTTCCTCTCTTTCCGTCCCTCCGGGAGCACGCTTCCCCTTGGCCCGCTCGGCCATTACGGGAAAACTTTAAAGCCTAGCTTGTTTTCCCCTCTTATAGAACACTCTCTGAGAAACTTGTGATGGGGAATGCCAAAAATGTGCAGCTGAGAGACACGTTTGGGTAAGAAAAGACAGAAAAGAAAGAATTGTATGAGCGAGGGCTGAAAAACACAGCCATAAAGATGTCAAAGAAAGGAAAGAATCTGCTGATGGTACAAATAAATGCAGGGCAATGAGGAGTGCGCCCCGTTATTGTCCCTCCACCTGGATAAGGGTGTCCTCCGCCTGGAGGGGCAGGAGTGATGTTAATGTTTAGCCGGGTACCCCAGCAAAACTGAAAGAGCTTGTCTTCGTTGACAGCGTGACAGAACTCTCATCAAAGAGCACCATACTGAGCGATCGAGATTTGAGAGAAAAATAATTCATTGTGATCCCAAAAGAGTTTCAGGCTTTGTTCGCACAAATTGATTGGTTGAATTATACAGGATTTCCGGGAGACGTGTGTGTTGCGTTCTATAACATTCCTCCTGGAAACAAAGATGTTAAAATGACGCCAAACCCCCTTCAGGATCAACTAAACGCTGGATTTTCAAAAGTTTGTGAAATTTTTATAGTTTGGTACATATAATCTTTAAAATATATCTGAGAGTTTTACATACCGGTCTGTTATTGTGGTGTCATTTATACGCCCCAAAATGCGACGTTGAATGAAACGAACTGTGATTGGTTGTTTGACACGTCAGTCAAACAGCCTCATGCCTCATCAGCCTCATCAGCCTCATTGGTCAAACAGCCTTGCCCAATGAAAGCTGTCATGGATTCCAGACCTTCAGCCGTCAGTCTGAATGCCTGGCGGCGAGACTACCTTATTACATATCTTATTGCACATTTCAAAGGGAAATTTCCAGTGAGCGGCACTAAAACTTGTATTCAGTCAGTAACTATGGCTATGTTTTTATTACATTGTTACACATACTGAACCGTTTTTACATTACTTCATGTACATATTGAGGCTGTTCAGAATTCAAATGTCTGAGGAGTGTTGCTAAGGTTAATGATCTGTATATATATATATATATATATATAAATAACAAAATAACGAACCCACTACACCAAATCCAACCCTAAACCTACCGGATAATGTTAATGAATGCAAAAGTGAGATAAAAATGCTTTCCCTGATACAAACGTGCTATTTTAACTAATACTAATATGTGGGTTTAATCTGTTTTGTTGAACCGTAGTTTCTCGGGATTCGTACCGGTGCACTTCACTTCAAAAGTGCAACACCGTATCATGTGAGCTACCAAGCAAACCTGCTGTGCTATGTGACGATATTTGACATTAACATTCAAAAATATCAAATACCGCATCATATTAAAATTGTGAGTTTTATTGCCTCTAGTGATCATTTCAACAGGAAACTGCAGCGATTTGTACATATAGGTATGTTTAATTGTTTAAATTAAAATTAAAAGTTGTTTTTTTTAGAAATGTAGTTAGAGGCACATATTTCCAGTGAGCCTGGGTTCTATAGACTGTAAAAAAAGGATAGACTACGCACCTTCACTCACTTCCATTGAAGAAAAGTGAAGCCGCCATTGTCCCAATAGGACTTGGCCATATTGTGCTGATTTGGGACTAGAGTCTGCGCAGTAGTGAGTGAATTTGAGTCGCGTCCTACCCACACTTCTGCAAACACACACCCCTGACCCTTTTTAAATTAGCCTGACTTCTCCAATTTTTGTCTATTGATTGCCGTATAAGAGGCTTGTGTTAAAATAAGATAAATATAACTCAAATTTCTCCCCGAAGATCCCGAAAAGTCTGTTTGCACCTCAGTTCACTCAGAGAACCTGTCAGTCTCAGCTGTCAAACATGACGTCACACTCCCATTTTTATAGCATCACTTAACTAACTAAAACCAAACTTAAAAATGAACATCGGAACTTTCATCAGCATGATCAAATATAAATCAAATGACAAAAACTATCTTTGAAAACAAAATATCTGAAGTGAAATTTAATAATTGAATTTGTCTCACGTCCCATTAGATTACATGGAGAGGGCAGGTTTTATGACCTATACTGGGACCAGCAACCTGGGTGCGATCAAAACTCGATGGTTTCACTTTTGAGAACTAGTGAGGCACACTTGCTATGTACAGATATCATGTGTGTCTTTGGTGTGCCACACCAGTGGTTCCCAACCCTGGTCCTGTACTACCAACTCCAAACGGAATAAATCCACTTCAGAAGTGCATTTCGGTATTAAAGACTCATGGCCGCCATATTGAAGGCTCGTTCCAAACCAAAGTTTTCAAATCTGTCCGCTTCAAAGGTTCCTTCGGAATGCAGGATTTAAAAGAGGACTACCGATGGACTAATCACTCCCATTATTCTTTGCTCAGGTTTAGTTTGTTAAACCTTAACTGGATCTGCAAGATGATGCAGAAGTGCATTCCAAAGGACTTTTTTATTTTAACCTTTATCCTTCCCATGCTCTCACTCTAAATGGTAAACCTTTCCAAGGGATTAGGGCATGAGGATAAGTCCTTCAAAGTGGAACGCACCCTATGATTCCGTAATCAAACTCACTTGAATCTACTCCTCAGCTCATTAGTAGAGACTCCAAATGTGAAAGTCCAAAATGTGTACCTTTGGAGGTACTCCAGGACCCAGGTTGGTAACCACTGGTCCAGACTATCAAAAACTTAATGGATTCAGATATGCCAAGAAACATATTTTTGCTGGCTGTCTGAATAAAGCCTATATCTGCTAATGTGAAGCCCCCGTTAAGGCGTAATAACACCCACGTTGATCTTTCCAATGACGGCTCTGTCAAACCATCAAACCCACCTCAATCAAAAATCAACAGTCATGCCTACCCGTCTTCAAAGCCGTCTACCCTAGGCCACCTGTGCTTCATCTCAACGACTCCCTACCTTCCTGGTTAATTATTGAGCAGATCCGAGAGGAGGAAGGTGTGTGGCAGAAGTGAAGAAAAGAGGAATGACAGATCTGCCTGCGTCGTCGCTTCTCAAAAGAAGGGAAATAAACTCCACCGTAGACAGCTGAGCTCTAAGAGGGCAGAATGGAGACGTTCAGTCGAAGAGCTCAGGGGTGGTTCGTTATTGTGACGTGACAGTTTGTTTCGCGATCACGCCCTTGAGGGACACCGTTGATCATACCAGTTATTTGTATCTTCCATCATAACGTAAAGCAGATATGCCGTCGAAGGAAAGTGCTGCATAGAAAGTTGCTGCAGTCACAGAAAGCCGTCATTTTCTTTTTGTTCTATGACAAATGACGTGTAACCGTGATATTCAAGAACTTTTTAACACATTAGTGCTTTGATTCTACTTCCCTTTATATTTATAAATCTAGATAATTTTTTATTATCACAAAGCCTAAATGACACTTGCAACCATGCGTGAGTGATCTCTAATCACACACCAGTCAAAGGCGTCACACTCTTCTGTCAGAATGTCTCAGCTGTCACTCAGGATTCCTAAAGTCTTACATGACGAATATAGAACGTAATTTAAAAGAAACAGATTTGCACAACAAAAAATGGCAATTCATTTCTTTTTGGGATTAGTCTTCTGCAATGTGAATTTTTTTTGTGTTAAATTTATGGTTCAGAATTGGCAGCTGTGGTTGCCAGAATTTTACCGTAAAGAATAAATGAACAGGGCTTCAGACAGCACGGGATGACATTACGGGGACTGTAGATATACAGGTCATATGTATAAATACATGAAATCGACTTTTTAAAAAGAGTGCTTCTAAACTAAAAGCATACTTAAGTGCAAATTAAATGTGATGTTTTTGGACACTTAATTTAATTCTAATTACCATTAAATGCAACTATATTATGGTTTAAGTTCATGTTAAATACAATTAGCTGAACTTTAAAGTGCTTTTTTGGTCCATTTTAGTATGATTTTAGATACATCTTTATAAGTAAACTCATTATTACATGTGTGGCTTTTTATTGAATTCATATTTTATTATCTGCAAGTACAGTTGTTTTGAAAATAAACTTTTATGGTTTGAAGTACTCTACAAATGCACATTTAATACAAATAAGCCCATTTCCTATTCAAACAAGGTTAATAATAACAGTCTCCAAAACAAGTAAAATAGAACTGAATGTGCTATCAAAAGTTTCCAAGGACTGCCATCAAAATAACAAATGAACATAATTCAACAAAATTGTACTTTTCTGTTTTTAATAAACAAAATAAAATGTGACGGATGTCATCTGTCATCCTTTTACAATATTTTACAGTAAAGTTGTCTCATTTTAATTTGACTGTTTATGGTGAAGTAACTGACAATACAGTTAAACCAATTAATAGGCTTATACTGTATAATTATTTTATGTTTAAGTCATCCTTTTACAATATTTTACAGACAAACATTTAATTCATTGGTTTGTCTCATTTTAATTTCTGTTTATGGTGAATTCCTAACATTAATTTCCACACATAATTTAAAGGTACAGTTAAACCAATTAATAGACTTATACTGTATAATTATTTTATGTTTAAGTTAAAATGACAAACATTTAATTCATTGGTATGCGTAACAATCAATTCCTGCATTAATTTCCACACATAATTTAAAGGTGTACATTTACATTTCTGCATTTTTATATTTATGTGTATTTATTTAATCAGATGTGACCCTCTCTCTGAAATCCATAAAGTCTCAAAATCTAATTATGAGAAAACAAGCATCAAAGTTTGACTTCTACCATTCATTTCACTATAATTTCAAAATTTGACATGACCTTACTCAGTCAATATTAAAGATATAAAGATTAACTTGTCACACAATGTTCTTTACCATATGAAGGATGATTTTTGGTAGAAAACAGCAAATCACAAAAAAATGACTTTAGCTGGGTTTTCACAGAGAGGGTCACGGATGTAGCCCAACATTTTACCTTGAGTGGACAACAAACAGCAAATTTTCTTTCTAATACATATTATAATATGAATAATTTTGAGAGTTAGAGGGGAAATGCCCCTGTCCCTCCTGCATATCCACACCCCATTTATACAGTAATACTGTATGTGTTTATAAACTTGCTGAGCAAGAAGCAAACTTTGGGCTGGTGATTTCATAAATCTCTCTCTTAAATGGTGATATCGTTCTCTCTAATGGCTTGGTAATTGACGTCACACCAGGCAGATTCAAGGTGCTTTCACTGCTTTGACAAGTTAAGTGGGGGGTGGAGGGGGCATGGGGCCATTGTCTTTCAAATGAGCTGTCAAGAGGGGGCGTCCCGTCAGCAGTTTGCCTTAGTACCTGCCCGTTAATAATTGAGCCGCGAGCTTGTGGAGGTGTATGGCACGTAACAGACAACTTATGTGCTTTGATTGACAGATGAGCTAACTGCGACTTTTTTCTCCTATTGAATAAAAACAGAGGCAGGAGACACACAAGTGATTGAAATCAAAGAGAAACGGGAGGTCTAAATAGAAATGATGAGAGAGTATCTGTGTGTGTTCAGATGGGTTACTTATTGTGTGGTGTGTGTTCTCAAGGCATTGTAAGCAACTTCCTTTTTGGAGATGAGTGTAACTGAATGTGTCTATGACGTGTGTGAGTGTCTGTGTGACTGTATTTATAACTTCTTTTCAATGCAGAAAGAGGATGATGCATCCAATGTACCCAAGGCAGCATACGTTTCAGAAGCCGGGTGTCATCAATCACCGGATGCGATGTGTCCACACTAACCTGGTTTATGACGGCCAGAACAACATTACACTAAACAAACCTGTTTTTGGCACTAGTGATTGATTCCCTCTCTATTTCCAAACTGTCCTTTCACACGTCACGCATGCCAGAAATCACTGTCAAAGCAGTAGACTCAACTGGTGCTTATTTGAACCCGGTTCTAATTTGAAATATATTCCAAATATATTACATATACTCTGCATATGGTTGTATAAAATGTGTGTGTGTGTATACTTTATAAATGTGTGTGTGTGTGTGTGTGTGTGTGTGTGTGTGTGTGTGTGTGTGTGTGTGTGTGTGTGTGTGTGTGTGTGTGTGTGTGTGTGTGTGTGTGTGTGTGTGTGTGTGTGTGTGTGTGTGTGTGTGTGTGTGTGTGTGTGTGTGTGTGTGTGTGTGTGTGTGTGTGTGTGTGTGTGTGTGTGTGTGTGTGTGTGTATTACACATATTACAAGTTAAAATAAGAGTTTTCTATTTTAATGTACATGAAAATAAAATAAATAATACAATTAAATAATTTCTTCCTGTGGCTGAATTTTCAGCATGATTTATTTATTTATTTGCATTAATATTTCAGATTTTAGATTTTTCTGGAACCCGTGATTTATTCAGGATTATTTGATTAATAAAAAGCTTAAATGAACAGCATTTATTCAAAATAGAAATCCTTATCACTTTTTTTTCTTATTAATGTAACATTTTCTTACGGAATAAAATAACTTATTTCCAAAAAAAAAAAAAGTATTGACCCCAAAACTTTTGTTTTCTAATTTGAATTAATGCTGTTCTTTTAATTCATCAAATAATCCTGAAAAAGTAGCACAGGATAATAAATGTCTCTAAGATTTACTGCACCACTTCTGAATATACAACACCACATCAAAATAAATTATGATTTAGATGAGTTGGAAATTGGCCGGTGTGGTCCGATTCAGAAACTGATTATTTTTAAAGAATCAAATGGATTGAAAAAATGTATTAAATAAAAAAAAAACTCATGAATGCTCAGCTGAAATAAACCAGATAACCCACCAACTGAAATGATCAGACTGGTTCTTGAGTTTTACTCTCATGACTGAATGCTGTTCAAATGACAGCATTATATGTTTAAAGAAGCTTTCTGTCATGATAAAAGTTAATGTAAATAAATAAATAAAGTTTTTGTATATTTATTTAGTACTTAGTACCTAGACCGATTATCCTTCAGGTATTAAAATAATCATTATGGCATGGACCTGCTAACTAAATTCCTTATGATTCCCATCCTTAATCAGAACAGCAGCATGCTGCATGAAAGAGAGAGAAGCACAAATATGTTTATAAAGGAGATGTTCTGAAACGTAGATGGATCCTAATTAACAGGAACACGTCTGGAGGCGGTGCGGAGGTTGGAGATGGCTGGGAGGTGGACTGGAGGAGCTGGCAGGATTGGGGATGAGGGAGGGAGAGAGGTTTTAGTAGGAGGCAGATGTGAAAGACAAAGTTAGATGGTGTTTTGGGAAGTGAAATTGCCTCCCCTGTTGGGCATTAAAGCCTCTGCAGCTCCCTTTCACAGAAAGCCTGCAATCCCCCGCGTCCCATGAGCCCCTCCCGCAGTCTTTCCCAGCGAGGCTTGAATTCAAATAGAAAAATTAATGTGGGAATAATAGCCCTGGGCCTCGCCATCCCGAGATACTTTCATACACTCCCTTTTTACACATTTTACAAGAGGGAGGTGAACAAAATTATCTTCCACTCTTTTTTTCTCTTCCATCTTCCATTCCTCATCCAGCATCCAGCATGTATTACATGATCCAGAGATGTCAAAGTCACATTAATGTGCAAAACTCAGTCACATATAGGAGAGCTAATCTTTCGGTACATTACCGTGTTAAAAATATGATTAATTTGGCATATGTGTGTTCTCTCAGACCATCAATGCTGTCTTTATAAGCCTTATACTATACACTGTAAAAAGTTTGCTGTCAATTGTACAGTAAATTACTGTTTTGATTGCTTTTAAAGAACTCATGAAATTGCTTTTTCCTGTGTTGACGCAGTTCCCATTATTATAGTTATTAGAAAATAATTTGCAATAAACATAAGACCCCCCCCCGACTTAAGTTTATTGCAAATAATTTTATTTTTTTACTTATTTGATTTTTGGTTAATTTCGTTTTTTCCAAACAGAAATAAAGAAATAAATATGTTTTGTTAATGTAAGAGACTGGTTACTGTCACTTTAAGAATGAAAATCTGTTTCTGCACTTGAAAACTGGCAACAGTGAGTTAAAAAAAATATTGCAAAACAATATCTGCATCAAACAATCACAGAGTGACCATTAAACAAATTGCTTTTTGAAGTACACCACTGGTGAATCACTTGTCATTTTACCACAGTAAAATATAGACTGGAAAAGATGAACTAAAGAAGATGGCATCAGTAAACATCAGTTCCTACAGCATGTTTCCAGAGCCACAGTGTTGTGACCCAATACCCCAGTGAGGTTACTGGGTATATTTACTGTCCATCTCACTCTGATATGGCCATTCCTCTGCATGAATCTGCTCTTCTCCTTCCTGGCAGTGAAACATCTCCTTACCCATCCATACCCAGACTCCTCTACCACAGAAACCACCGTAGCATTTGCAGTCACCACTGCCACAAGTAGCAAAAAAGACGAAGGCTGCAATTATAATCAAATACACAATCTGTAGGCCAAATTCCATGGCTCTGATTCAGAGTGGATCAAATTAATTCATGCTGCTACACAGTATCATAACAACTCAGACAGAAACCTCTGTTCCCACAGCAATGAGCCTTTACTCAATTAAACAATCCCTGTCACCTTTGCACGACAAACCTTTTTTTTTTGACAGTAGAGATACACAAAATAGAAACAGGACCCAGTGGTCTGGATTTAAACCCTTGTTTCCTTGCCCTTGAGATATTGTGTAACGGTTCTGCACTATGTTGAATGACTGAAAAATTCCCAAACAGGGACAATTTTATTCCCTATAAAATAACCATCGAAGAGATATTTAAAATGAACATGGACACCATAAAAATATGATGAGAAGAAATTTAGTACATCTTGAATCTTCTGACTTTGGTGCCTTATCACATCTGCGACCAGTTATGAGACAAATCTCTAGCGGAGCAGCATTTGATATCAATGAGTCTTTTTCTCAGGCGCAATACCAGAATATCAGGATACTTCTACTGATAGATTTTAATTGCTATCATTTTTACCCACCCTTGTATCATTCTGAACCAGCTTGTTGTTGTTTTACAATGAGAAAGAAAGAAAGAAAGAAAGAAAGACTTTAGATTAGGGAACACATATTCATATTAATAGTTGTCTCTCAATAAACTCCTAATTTGCTCCTTATTGCTAGTAAGTAAGGTTGTTGTAGTAGTTATGATTAGGTATGGAGTAGTGTTACGGGATCTAGAATATGATCATGCATTAATGTGTGCTCTTTAAGTAGTAATAAGCAGCCAATGCGCTAGTAATAATAAACATCTGGGCCCCCGACTGAGCCTGGTTTCTCCCAAGGTTTTTTCTCCATTTCTGTCACCGATGGAGGTTTCGGTTCCTTGCCGCTGTCACCTTTGGCTTAGTTGGGGACGGTTGACCGATTGCACAGACTCTATTGGAAGAGAGCTGAACTTGACAATGAATTTACTTTAGCTGGAAATATGACTCTTTGTCATTGTCCTCTTGCATTATTGAAAAAAATATTTTCCAGTTGACACTGTGAAGCTGCTTTGACACAATCAGTATTGTATAAAGTGCTTGTATAAATAAAGATGGGTTGACTTAAGCAACTAGAATACTGTTCCCTAATCGAGATTATGTTTGTTCTCCATCAAATGCCTTCACTGCCTACAATATATTGATAATAATAATAATAGATATTGAAGAGATCTCAGTACTAATGTCTTTCCTTTGGGCATGCACTTCCTTCATATTTGGAGGTCACTTTTATTGTCATTTCATGACCACTGGGGTGAGGAAGGTTATCGTGGTTTCAGAACGATACCAAGGCATGGCATCTCTCTCTTATCCCCTTCCTCTTTCCCTCTTTAATGCATGTGAAGGCTGGCGTGGAGCACAGGAAGCTAACGAGTGTAAACCTGAAAAGCCTGGTGAGTGGTAGGAGCTGATTCAGTGCCAGGTTGGTTTCAGGCGTTATAAAATCAAAGACAGGACTGCTTCCCACACACAGGCACCCACACAGGAAGAACTGCAAGTTGGACGGCAGGAGTTTAGCAGCGGAAGAATCGTGCAGACTGGGTCTTGAAGTCGGGGATGCCCGGTGGCCATTTCTGTTCAAACATTTGAAAGGATTAACCTGCCGTGCCGCGTGCGCATCGCCAGGGCATGTGGCAGGATTCCTGTTTTGGGCTTCCTCTTTCTCCTGACGTTGAGGAATTTTGGCGGAGAGCAAACTCCCCATGCTACGATCAAAACGCACAGATATACCTGGATCAGCAAAATACGAAGAAGAGAGAACTTACACTTTCCAGGCACAAATATAAGAAGATAAACAGTACACAGCCGCGAGTGAACACCATGTTAATCGGAACATATATTAAGAGGTGAAATGCCGATGTGAAAGAGAGTTCAATGGGTGCTGGCAATACAGAGTCAAGAAACATGTAATGATACACTGAGGAACACATCTGACAGCTGGCTTTTACGTGATGTCTTACAGAAAATATATTTTTTAAAGAGTTATTTTATTTCCAGTTGTTAACGTAATGTGGTCAAATCAAGTCACTATTATTTGTATAGCGCTTTAAACAATGCAAATTCTGTCAAAGCAGCTTTATATCAGCTTTACAGTATTTAGATGGGCAAATACACTCTTAAAAATAAAGGTGCTTCACGAAAATGGTTCTAAATGGTTCCGTAAAGAACTTTAACATCTGAAGAACCTTTCTGCTTCACAAAAGCTTCTTTGTGGTGAAAGAAGGTTCTTCAGATTATAAAAAGGTAAGAAAGAGACGTTCTTTAAAGAACTTTTGACTGAATGGTTCTTTGTGGAACCAAAAATGGTTCTTTATGGCATCGCTTGAAGCACCTTTATTTTTAAGAGTGTAGTGTGTCAAAAATTGAACCTCATACTGACCAGAAAAGCAGATACAATGATTCTTAAAGTTGGGTTACATTTACTGTTGTTTGTCAAATTTTCATGGCCAAAATCCAGTTATTTTAACAGGAATCCATGCAATCTGGAATTTCTCTGGAGAAGTCATCTGGAAAGTGACTTCTGTGCAAGCTGTACTTCATACAAGCCTGAAAAATATGGCTGAAATGTCAATAATGTTACCACAGCTTTACATGACAAGAGGACAACAAAACAGGATTACAATTTGTTTTAAATAAAATGTAAGAGAAAAAAAAAACTTCTGCGTTAAAACTCCACATCAAAATGGTAGGATGTGAACCTAGGATCATTGGAAAAACACGCCTGAGGCAACATTTTTATATTGTCTTGTCATTTCTATATTGATTAATCGATATAATGTTTGATGTGCTTTGCATGTTTTGTGACCCTTTTAAAATGTCCAGTGAGCAGCACTAAAAGTGCGTTGAGTTTTTTCCAAAACAGATGCTTATGAATCTGGTAACGTTTAAGTTTGTTGTTGCACATATCACAGCAGTTTCTAAATGAAGTTGCTGGTACTGTAAATGACATCAACAGGTTGTATTGTATGTAAAGGTTGTGCAGATAGTATTTACAGAAGCTAACGTAGGAAAAACATTTACTGAAGCAAACATGCCATTTTAGCTTGACTCTACAGGTCGTCTTGTTATGGGACTCATACCAAGCACGTCGCAGTTCATGTGCAATGCTGTACCAGGTGAGCTACTGAGCAAGTTTACTAGTTTAGAAAAGCCACATATATGGACCTTTTGAGGTTATAACATAGTATTGTGCAAGGAACTGCATGGAAATAATCTAATAATAAATTTTAACCATAACTTGTGTGAAAATAAATAAAAGGTGTCATTTTAATTGGAAACTGCAGTGAATAGTATGTAAAGAGATTTGCAAAAATGTAGGTACGTAGCTGAAATCATTATAAAAATTAACTTAAATAAGGGGATGTGTGCATTTGTGAATGATGTCTGTTCAAATTCTCTAAAAACCTGCAGATTTCCAGCAGGCACAGATTTGGGCCTGTAGTCACACTGTCTGTTTAGTCAATTTCAGTTCTACTTCACTGCCAGAGACAATGGCTGTATCTGAAATCGCCCCCTATACCCTCATTCACTATTCCCTACATTAGTCCACTCACACAGTTCACTTGAAGGAGTGACTGAGAACGAGTGAGTGAACTCAGACACTACGTGCACCGGAAGGACTGGCGCTTTTGCATAATTTGCTTGCTGTTTAATAATCATTTGAAACTGGCCGCTCCAGTAGTAAGTTTAAAGGATTTATCTTGAACTCGGTCACGGAAATAATGTATAAAATAGTCAATTTACAGTTAATGTGTACCTGTGTTGTATTACGCCGTGGACGAGCGCTTCTAAAATAAACGAATGGATGATTCAGCTGCGGGCGCCATCTTCTGTCGAGACGCAGGAATTAATTCGGCACACGACTCTCATAGTGCATTATGGGGATTCTCTAGCTGTTGTGTACATCGGTCGTACACTCATTTTTGCGGTGCATTATGGGATTGAATGAGTGCACTCGAGAACATCCAATATGGTTTCGGACACCACTTAAAATGGCTGTTCCCTCAAATGGTTCACTATTTGAGGGTATATGGGGCGATTTCGGATCCAGCCAATGATGAGTGCTCATCATCACATTCATTTCCAACAGGTGATGATGATTCCTGAGACTTCGTGGATGACTGAAGAAGGGAACATGAGACAAGGAGGTATGAGTATGAATCTAGGCATGACACATCTGAGGAAAGCAAAGCCTTCGTCTCTCTCACGGCACAAGCCTCCAGGAGGAACATGCTATGCTAATTGCCGCTTCTACACGGCCCTGAGACTTAACACCATTTCACATTCTCTCATCAAAGAAACCACATGCACAACTTTATGAAAATTACATTCAGTATGTTCACCACCCCCCCACCTCTATCTTCCCTTAAAACAACTGCCACCAAGAAGGGGGGAGACAAAGAGACCATTTCCTTCCTGCCTGGAAGCCCTACAGTAACTTGCTGGATCAAACTTAGACTTAACTTCTACAGCTGCCAGGAGCAAAGAAAACTAAATAAAGGAAAGGGGGGAAAACACCAGGAAAAAAGAAAAGAGAAATCTTACATCAAGCAGGTTAGAGAATGAACTGCGTAGAGGCAGGAGACCTGATGGAGATCTGAAAACTAATTACTGAAACAGTGTGTGGGAAGGAAAGACAACAAACGTTGAGTTCAAGCATCTTCTGTCCCTATGGACCATGTAAATACACTTGCTGCTCTCCACTGAATGCCGGGAAGAGTTTCATCATAAATTCCCCTGTCACTCACAAAGAAGTCCAATTAACACTTTATCCACACAAACTCCGAATAAATGACTCGAAAAAGCAATATTGGGGCATACTGAGAGCTTCCCTTAAAAATAAAAAAGGTTCTACACAGCATCTTAGGCTCATTAAGAAACATGTTTAGCTATCAAAAACTACTTCCACTCTAAAGACCAATCGTGCCCATTGCGCTTTGGAGGAGTTGGACTTGTTTACAGTTATGAATATTTTTTTTTATAAATAAAAATAGGCCAGACTGCACAGGGGGCCAGGGTGGGCCAAACAACAACCGATTTCAAAATTGGTGATGTTCAATTCAGCTCCAGATTCATGTCTTAAATTGCATACGGATTAGGTATGTTCTATATCGCATGGATATGGGTATATACTGCATCCACATACTGTGACTGTCACATGATCTACCTGCATCAGTGTCACTTCACTGCTATTCATAAATGCTCTCCTGTGGTCTCATGGGATAGTAAAGTGTCCATCAAATGCGCACGTCAGAAGTAGAAGGTCACTTTTCATGTAAACTGTTAAACACAGTCTTAACTCCTAATAAATGTAAACACTCAAATCTGCTCTTGACTTTAGGACTTCGTTAGCTTTACTACTACACACAGATAATTATCTACTTTTTCTTCTCAAAAAGAATAACTTTTATGATTTAGTATAATAAGAACTGTGACGCAGCACAGAACTTTCGGCCCTCTAGGGGTCAAAAAATAAAATAGCATGTGACTCACAGAAGCACATTGTTTTAGATGAGTTTTGGCTCTACTCATCTGTGTATGAATGCGGTTCCAGGCACAGGTGTACTCAGCAGGGATGCACTAAGTGGACTGATGAATAAACTACATTTGTGTGGTTTTCAGTCCTAGTGATTCCTCAGCAGTTTGGCGGTTTGAATGACTAAAGGTTAGTTTTCATTGTTCGCTGTGACAACAAATGTTCAGCTTCATGCTACCCACTTGCATGCATTCATGTACGTATGCAATTTCCCATAAAATCTCTCCCGGCAACTCTAATATATATGATTACTATATTTTTATCAGTGTTAATTAATATAAAGACTCTACTCCGTTTGAAGTGAGAACACCATTTCAACAGCTGAGCACTATTCAATGTAGCACACCTCTACAAGCTTTTTACTACAGTCTCCACATTGACAGCATAGGGGTAACCAAGTTCGGTCCTGGAGGGCCGGTGTCCTGCAGAGTTTTCAGATTCAGTAAGGAGATTAAGGTAAGATCATGATCAGTAATACTACAGCAAACAGTGAATATATATTTGTGTTTGTTTTTGGGATATATATTGTGGAAGTCAATACAGGGACGAGCAACTGTTTGGTCACGTACATTCCTTAAAATATCTTCTTTTATGTTCAACAATGTATACAGTTTTGGAACAAAACGAGGGCGAGTAAATAATGACAAATTATTATTTTTGGGGCAAACTATTCTTTTAACAAGTGTATAAGGAACTGAAAAGGGTTCACCTACTGCATCACATAAAATGTCCTATCATACAGAATCATATCAGGCTGAAAACCACTTGTATTTCCAGAATAATATGCATTTTTTTTAAATGAGAAAAAGGTTTTCTGGAAAGATCCTGTAACTGTTATATAGTGTGTAGTGTTTGCTCCCCCTCCATCAGAGAGGTGGGTGTTGTTTCTGGCCCAGCATGTCTAACGCACCGGTTTAAATCACTCCCAGTGGTTTCAGGGTCCAGTGTTTAAATAATTAAAGAGCTTTAATTTATCAGGATTTAGCACCTTCAGAGTGAGAGCTGACAGTCGCTGGGGGACAGGGAATGAGCAACAGTAGAGTTAGATTTACACCGTAACACAATTGAATGCACATGCATCGAACAAGTGGGGGGGGGGGGGGCAATATGTGGAGGGGGAGAGCAATAAAGTGTGTTTTTGAACATGCTTCCGGTAACACAATCAAGGATTGAGACAAGATAATGATATAACTGTATATAGCTACATTTAGCAGACACTTTTATCCAGAAATTAGGACAATAGAAGCAATCAAAACCAACAAAAGAGCAAAATATAGCATATATGCATGCTATATTATGATTGTTTCAATAAAAGCGTCTGCTAAATAACTAAATGTATAACAGTTTTTGAGAAAAGGTTTATTAATTATACACAACCATTCACCCAATGAATATACAGGCCATTGTATCAGTACCATTAAGCACTGATAATAACAGCACATGAATGAAACCGGCACAATATATGATTCATCTTCACAGTGGTACAATCTGCGTCAAACAGCACGCGACACACGTTTATGGAACACAACATTACATGTTTTGTTCAAAATATTGCAGGATTTCAGACTAATGCCAATTAAACAGACAGTTTGACTGCTATATACGCTATCAACAAAAAAAATAAAAAAGGACAGAAAAAAATAAAAAAGGAGTAGCTCACCATCTACTCACCCTTCATTCTGTCATTCTGAACCTGAATGATTCATTTTCATGTGAAACAGAAGATATTTTATTATCTATATAATGAAAGTCAGTGTGGTCCAAAACAAGTTTCACATGGTATAGAAATGCATACAGGTTTGGAACAACATGAGTGGGAGTAAATAACGACAGGATTTTCATTGTTAGGTGAACTATCCCTTTAAGGGCAGATCCCATCAGTACATACCTCTTGATAAGTCAAGCCATGGACTGGCCAGTAGCTGAACTACACTTAGTGACCACTGCTTAGGTCAGAGAGTGCAGAGATGGTAAACAATATGGCGGACTAATGATACAACACTGCCCCCTACTGGTTTGAGCAAACTCATTTTAGTACATAGCTCAACACTAATCTCAAAGTGAACGGTTTCAGCTGCTTCTCGGCTTCTTAAAAGAACAAAATGGTGCAAAACACAGTCAGAAAAAGCTTTCTTTTGCTTACCGCTAAACTACCTCTGAAGCAGCGGTCACTCTCACGATAAAAAGATGATTAATGATTCAATATCAATATTTTCCACACTAAAGCATCTGACAAGCCTCACCTTATTACAGTTCTTTACAAGCTCATATATCAGACTGTTCTGTTCCAGTGTCACAACATCTGCTACGCAAATTATACTCTATAAACTAACATCAGTTATATAGTTTGAATTAATTATAGATGGGCAGAACATGTATTTTTACAGCTACCAATGTATATGGAAATATTTTATATATGAAGAGTTCATTTGCAAAAACAGTTTTTTTAACAATTCTCAAAAATCATGTTTTTTTTTCATTGTGCTCTCCAGTTAATCTCAATCAAACTGCAGTTGGGTTATTTTGACTAGGTTAAACAAATAACTTTAAAACAGCTAACACACACAATAAAAACATGATACCATAAAAAACATGATTTTTGAAAATGTTTAGAAATTGACATCTGTTTTTGCAAATTGACTTTTCGTATGGAATATATTAAATCACCAAAATTATACCAATGGCAACTTTGGCATGACCAACATTAGGCAGAACAATATATCAGACTAGCCCTGAATCTCAATATAGTTGAGCAAAATGCATTTTGAGCAAAAGCATTGATTTTGGTTGTGTTAACTTCAGCTGAGGATCCATGTGTCCCTCATATCAGTTTTCCAAGAGAGAGCGCTGTAGAGCTTCCTGGATCATGGCTTGCTCATCTGTAGAATAATCCTAAAAACAATACAATATATATATATATATATATATATGAAGGTATTTCATTTTTGAAAAACTGTTTTGGTCAAAAAAAGGGTTGCAAGTGGAACATTTCTGGTAAATTTACGGAAACTTTCCAAAAATCCCAGGAAGATTAAAAAAATTCCAGTAAGATTTCCAAAAATCCCAGGAAGAATCCAAAAATCTCAGGAAAATTAAAAAAAAATCCCAGGGAGATTAAAACAATTCCAGTAAGATTCCAAAAATCCATGGAAGATTCCCAAAAAATCTGGACAGTTTACTGGAAATGTTCCAACTTTTTGCAACCCTAGTCAAAAACAGGCTGAGGCTTTACAGGGACATGGACATATTTGTTATTCAAAATAAATAGTCACAAAGTAATTCATTCCATTTCTCCTGCTTAAATATTTAGTCTATTCAGTTTGTTTTGGTACATATTCAATACGGTTTCTTCATTTTTCCAGACTAAACTACCAAATACACAAATCACAATTTTTTTTTTTGCAATTCATGATCTTAATTTCAACTGCAATCTA
Source organism: Ptychobarbus kaznakovi (assembly GCA_027422405.1). Taxonomy (NCBI): domain Eukaryota; kingdom Metazoa; phylum Chordata; class Actinopteri; order Cypriniformes; family Cyprinidae; genus Ptychobarbus; species Ptychobarbus kaznakovi. Next base: position 22,952,763 of record CM049794.1, read on the forward strand.
TTTTAACTTGAAAAAAGTAAAATAACACATTACAGGCAATTAATAATAAATAAATAAAACTAATAATAGACTAATGCTGGTTGCTCTATTTGTGTCAACGTTGAATACGCTGGACCAATAGTAGCAATAGACAATAAATACAGCACAAAACAACAACAAACCTGCAGATAAAGAGGGTTCTAGACTGTTAAACAACTTTAATTCTCGCCCCCTAAACAATTGAGGTATACATGGCTAAAATATCAGGGTAAGATTAGCTTGCGTTTAGACCCCATACCAAAGGTAATATATAAGTTATGTGTATTTACTCATTCTTAATTTGGAGAAGTGAACCCATGTTAAATCACTGAAAAAGCAAAGAGCAAGACTGATACGTGTTAAAGGAAAATATAAAAGGAATATGAATAATGTGTTTTTTTGTGTGTCAATTTTGAGATTCTTTTAACACTGGAAAACCAGAGCATGGAAATGTTGTAATCTTCTTACCACAAAAGTGTCATAGGTAAAGGCATGTCTTATTCTGAGGTGTTGAAAGAAGTCAGCGCTCCTGTAATTAGGGTCGCCCCAGGGCATGGAGGCACATATTGGACACACCTGCAGGAGTGGAAACAAGGGTCACAGCGAACACATATGTGCTGATATCTATTCCTTTTCAGTGATATTCAAAATGCATCTAGCTATACATAGATACATGAACTTTAATATAAATGACCTTAACCAATCAAAGCAATGCATTTGGCCACTTCTAGGTGTTTTAACAACCTCTTTAAAGGGTTACTCCTCCCTAAAATGAAAATGTTGTAATTAATTACTCACCCTCATGTCGTTCCAAACCCGTAAGACCTTCGTTCGTCTTCAGGACACACATTCTGAGAGCTCTCTGATCCTCCCATAGACAGCAATATAATTAACACGATCAACGTCCAGAAACATAGCAAGGAGATCGGTAGATCTCCGGAGATCTCCAGAGAGCTCTCAGAATGTATCAAAAATATCTTAATTTGTGTTATGAAGATCAACAAAGCTTTTACGGGTTTGGAACGACATGAAGGTGAGTAATTAATGACATTTCGTTTTCGTTTTGGGGTGGATTAAGCCTTTAAAGTTATCTCAAAGGCAATCTCTAACTCAATGGAGTCCAAGAATCTCAGAAATGGCCTTGTAAACTATTTAAACTTTTCACCAATACAATTAACAGCATTGTAAATGAGATCCATCAGAAATCCTCACCACTGAACGTGGGTCGCGCGCGTGCTTTGAGGTGCAGTGCTCCACCAGAGCATCCTGGTCAAAGTTCTGCTTGTGACAGTAGGGACAGGAGAACGTATAACGGTTCGGCACTGAACTAAAGGACCAGGAGGAACAAGAAACCAGTCAAGATGAAAATCAAACAATACATGAGCGATTATTTTAATTAGGGGCACTTTTGACTAATGTAACTGTTTTTTTTCTCTTATTCACACTGGAATAAAGATCTGATTATGACTTTGTTCAAGTGAATTTTGGTGTAATGTAATGATGTTTGATGGTAATGACTTTTTTCATATTTTGAAGGAAATGTTTAAACACTGAAAACAGTTATATTACCTGTCAATAGAGGGCTGGTTCTTTAAAAGGGCCTTCATACCTTCCTTGATAAAGTCTTGATATTTAGAGCAACCCACTGTGTGGCTTCTCATGTCAGACAAAAGAACCTGACAGAGAACAGATGAAATCAATTAAATATTCTAGGAACAGCTTATACTCCGACAGCGAGCTCAAGCACCTCTGTTCACGGACCGTCTGATGCACACTGCAAAACTCTTATGAAAACCGAAAGCTCCGAAACGGAACGCCTGATAGTTCACAGATTCTACAAGTCAGGGTGAACCGGTTTTGATCTTTCTGACAGAAGCATTGTGTTTAAAAGGAACCAGGCTGTAATCATGAGTGCTAACTAGTTGCTTCAAACAAATCTATGTTTCTGAGCAAATTGTTTGAGTGAATGATTCAACTGTTTTCTGAAGACACTTGCTTCATATCTGAATAAATTATTTTTAAACAAATAATTTAAATGAATGATTCAAAGACTCGCCTACTGGCACTTTTAGTTTCATATTTAAAAATAAATAAATGTCATATAATATTAAAAAAATCTATTTAATGTTTTAAATAATATCAATCATGCAATTGTAGTGTACATGCATTCATGACACCTACGAGGCACATTAAACAGACTTTATAAATACATCTAAATGCCACTTAAGAAGCAGTTATGTGTCCCTTGTGCAGTTTACAGATGGCTTTTGTTCTGTTGATTGATTTAATTTATTAATTTGACATATAAACAACACATATGTGACCCTGGACCACAAAACAAGTCATAAGCAGCACAGGTATATTTATAGCAATAGCCAAAAATACATTGTATGAGTCAAAATTATTGATTTTTCTTTTATGCCAAAACTAATTAGGATATTAAGCAAAGATCATGTTCCATGAAGATATTTTGTACATTTCCAACCATAAATATCAAAACTTAATTTTTGATTAGTAATATGCATAGCTAAGAACTTAAGTTGGACAACTTTCAAATAGTTGTATCAAATATTGTCATATCCTAACAAACCATAAATCAATGAAAAGCATATTTATTTCAGATGATGTCTCAATTTTGAAAAATTACCCTTATGACTGGTTTTGTGGTCCAGGGTCATATATTTATAACGGTTAGAAAAAAAAGCACTTAAAATAAACTTAAAAATGCCCTGGAAATCATTTTCAGCAAATATCAAATATTGACCCTTAATAAAAAAATAATGATATATACTACTAGGGCTGTGCAATTAATCGCATGCGATTCTCATGTGCATCTCGTCAGTAAAGCCGGTTCCGTGATTGGTGCTAAATCTCCATCACCTGCTTTCAGATGGAGCGGTAGTTAATTCACAGAGCCGTAGTTATATATTTAATATATAATACATAATCGCAGATGAATCGCATTCGACTATGAAATACGGCTCTGTGTATTAACTGCTGCTCCATCTGAAAGCACGTGATGGAGATTTACCACCAATCACGGAACCGGTGTTGTGCCCAATTCTGACCCCTACCAGATTATTACCCCCTAGTATTAGTAGATTTAGGTGTGGGGGAAGGGTTAGTATTAAGCAATCAGATAGCGAGTTCAACGAGAGGGGTAATAATTTGGCAGGGGGTCGTAAATGGGTACAACACCGGCTTTACTGGCTAGATGCGCATGCGATTAATTGCACATCCCTATATATCAGTACTGTTAACTAATCACCACACAGACAGAATATGAAGAATGTGAAGCTCTCTGGGAGTCAGATGTCCACAACAGGCCTAAATCTGCCACGGTTTCTTCAGTATTTCCTGCACAACCAATTCAAAGCGCTATACAAATAATCTTGAATTGAATTGTAATACAATGCCCCTAATGTGACTGATCAATTTATAAATAAGTCTGACAATCTCTTTCGGACTAAGTGGGAGGTTCTTGGCCAGAATAAGCACCACATTTCAATATAACTTACACAGTTTGATTCACAAACAAGCACCCACACACCTCATTTTTACAGCCTTTGCACTTTCCGATTGATCTTTTCATCTCATGTTGTACATCATCTGCTTTTGTCCAGTTGTGCAGATCAGACCTGCAGACTGCACACACAGGTTTCTGAGGCCGCAAGCACTCCTTCAGACAGCTTTCACAGAATCTGACCAAAAGAAACGGTTATGCTTTCACTAAAACATATTTCATATATACATATATGATGATATAATACATATACTAAATCAATAATATATATATATATATATATATATATATATATATATATATATGTGTGTGTCTTTTTTGTCCCTTGATCAAATATACACATTTGCTACACATACATGCACACACAAGTCAGATTTCCCCCAATGTAAAGTAATAAACTGTTCCATAAATAATAAATAAATAAACAAATAAATACTTGTCAATGTATCTTATCAAGGTAGGGTATCAATAACTTATCAAGCTATTTTTCTATGCGTCACTAAATTACTAGTGTTATGTTTGTCAGTAATGTACGAGCTTTAAAATCCATACAAAAAGTAGGCCATTCATAGAAGGAGCGTGAGTGTTGTGGTCTGTTCAAGTAAAGGCGTAATTAAGTGAGCAGCACTACAACTCCCAGCATCCCACGCAGCACAAGTTTAGTACACAAGAAGCAAAACTGAAAGTAACCCATTTCTGTCTCCTCAGAAACTCTCATCACAACTGCATTTATCATTGATTGCTCGACACGATCATATTAAGCTTACATGACATGTCATTGAGTCTGAGCGTCGGTTTCACTTGATGAACATGAAACAGATTAACATGTCAAACGAGAAGTTCCTGCTGCGAGGCACGAGACGGCGAGGATACTCACGTATGTCCGCAGTCTGTGGTCATCGGGGAGATGTATATCTCCAGACACACGGGACAGCGGTAGTCCTCATATTCTGCATCGATCACATCAGTTTGAGGGTCTGTTTTGAGCATAGCCATGTCTGCTGCGCTGTGTTCCGTGTTCATGAACTCCGCTGAGGTTCACTGTTGGGATGGGAGGAGCCAGAACTCAGCTGATCTCATGCACACGCACGAGGAAATACATTATTACAGCCTTATTAATCTGACAAAAATAGTCGTGGGTAAATAGATGACTGCAATGTAGTACCTAGTGTGTGCGTGCAGTCTTTTAATGAAGAGGTATGAGTGCGACATGGCAAGTGGGATCCGATTCTTGAGTGAATCACGTAATTGGACCGATTCTTTTAAAAGATTTGGAAGGCGTGGATGTGAAAATGAATCACTCGACCGCGAGATACAATTCAATTACAACAAATACAAAGATATACTATTGGGAGATATAAACAATATTACAGGAATACATTAAGACTCGTAAAACTCGAATAGCTTTTTGTTTATTTGAGGGCAATAAGGACTCAGTATGCTTCACTTCATTTTAAATGCTTAAATTATTATTTTTTTTTCATAAAATTTACATATATGAAAATTAAATAGAAAATGCAATGGATTTAATGGTTATAATGGTAATTGCATTGGTTTTAATGGAAGCTATAATAGTGTCTGGTGTGTGATGGATTATATTGGTGGGATGTTAAATCCTATTGGAAAAATGCCCAAAACACACTACAAAAAGGAATTTTGTAATGGTTTTACTGAAAAAAACTAATGGTTTATGATGGTATTTTAGAGGAAACCATTTGAATTACTGTGACGGTTTCTATTGGGCTTTTCTTGTTTGTTTTTTTAGCAGGGATCATTATTAGAACAATATGATAAACATGTTTTACCAATAGGGGTGTGTGAGAGTTGTGGGAATTGCTGAAAATGTTATATTTTTTGCTGTTTAAACAACATTTATAGCTATATTAGGACTGTGCCAAAAACATTTGTGAATTTGGTGGTATAGGAAAATTATATTTTGCAAATAATGAATGTAAAAAAAAAGAAGACCATCTGAATTAAATAATTGTTCCACCAAAGCAATGCTTTTTCACCTTTTTAAGCGTGAAACTCTGAGATGGGTGATATATAATATAGCATGACCCTGGACCACAAAACCAGTTTAAGTCACACAGGTATATTTGTAGCAGTAGCTAAAAATACATTGTATGGGTCAAAATTATACATTTTTGTATGCCCAAAATAATTAGGATATTAAGTAAAGATCATGTTCCATGAAGATATATTTTATAAATTTCCTTCCATTAATATATCAAAACTTCATTTTTGGATTGTACTATGCATTGCTAAAGACTTCATATAGACAACTTTAAAGATGATTGTATCAATATTTATATTTTGTTCAACCTTCAGATTCCAGATTTTCAAATAGTTGTATCTCAGCCAAATATTGTCCTATCATAACCATACATCAATGGAAAGCTTATTTTATTCAGTTTTCAGATTATTTACAAATCTCAATTTCAAATAATTTACCCTTGTGACTGGTTAGAAACGTAAACAACAGTACATTTTACAGAAGAAGATAAATATTAGGGCCTCTGGAAGGACAGCAACAAACTGGAACGCATTGTCACTGATTACTCAAACCTAATGAGTTAAGGTAACTGAAAACAGCACGGTGTTTAAGCAAAGATGTATTTAAAGTTCACAAAAGAGACCGTTGAATGCAGCGCGGAGACTTCTGGGAACTGTTTTGGGCGCTGACTCCAATGACTCGAATCATTTATGCGAACCGACTCGCTGATTGAATCGAACGATCCAGCGCTAGTCCCGCAGCCTGCAGCCTCGGGAGCGCGCAGGGGAGGCAGTGCGGCGCATGCGCAGTGCGGCGGTGGGGATTTCCAGCGGAACATGAAGGTAAGAGGCGCTGGATGATGGGGAGAGGACGGCTCGGTAATGCTGTTGCCCAGCACTGCATGACACTCAGCGGGCATGTTTATATTCACGTCTTGTTCTTATTGAGGTAATCAAAAAGTACTTGCAGGATGGTGTACGGTTAAAATGTGTGGTGTGTGTGGATTTACAGGGCCCTGCAACTGCGCTAATGTTAGCAGTGCTGTGCTAGCTGCATCTGATACCTGTCACAGATGATGTAGAAACGAGTTATAGTCGAGTAGCAACTTTATTAATGTCTATCCCTTTAATAACGACGACTTGAGAGATCAGATCGGACTGCCTCGCGCGTTGACAGATGTATTTACTGTGAGTAAAGGAGACTGTCAGATTAGCTGTGTGGCTAACACTAGCAATGCAATGCAGATATAAAATAATTATGTATTAGCACCTAACTGTGTTCTCGTTTAGGTGGAGATTTTTGCTTTGCCATGTGTGCGGTGTGGTGTTATGATTATGATATGCTGCTATCTTGATGGATGGTGGTAGTGATGGGTATGATGGTTATGTATTGACAGGCCTCTCTGATGAAGTAACGTTACATGTAAATACCTGATGTTTAGTGTTAGTATGAATTCGTCAGCTTGAAATTACAGCCTGAGTTACACCATTGAAGGTAAACACTGGGAATAGTGTGCAAGTGTGTACTTGGCAACCATCTAGATAGAAGAATGAAGTGCTTCATGGACCTCACTGCAAACAGTCACTGCTAGAAATAGAGACTATGCTCCCATATTTTGTGTACATTTTTGGCAGGTTCAATAGGAAATCTATGCCTGCAGAGTTTTGCGAAAAGTTATGCATCCCTATCATTCACAGATATGACAATTCATGAATCATTCCCTCTTCCTTAACTGTTTGTATATTAAATATGTTGGCTAATTTGCTTGTGATTTCAGCCAAGGACGTCTATATAATAGAATATACATTAGCATAGCTATTCATCTCAATGCATGCAGAGACCCCTGGAAGTACTGCTGTGGTACATGGCCACCATTAACTCAAACATGCATGGCAGTAGACAGGTCAAAGTTTAGTCCAATTATTAATATATATTTTTTAATTGTCATAATAAAGACATGTCATCTTTATTATAGCTAATGAAACATTTGCAGTGTAAAACTGATTTTGTTCTTCTGTCGTTGCAGCAGCTGGCAGTGTTGAACGCTCCTCTCTGCAAAGCCTGGCAGTAAGGGCTTAATAAGGTGAGGACTCTCAATCCAGCACCCAAATCAACTACCGTCTCATGTCACGTTGAGGTGTTTTGGCTAATGAGGAACCCAGAGATGCCCATTACAGCATGAAAGAACCCTGGGCAAGGCGTACGCCCGAATTAAACCAAGCACATCTTCACTTTCATTATTCCATATCGCTCCTTTGGAGGATGATCGCAGCTTGCTGATTTTCCCCACCACACTGCACCGTTGTCCCAGGTCGTCCGGTGTCTAGTGGGAGAGAGGTCTTGAGATGGCAAGAGGTCCCGTTTAAAGAAACTCCTGGATTGTAGGATAAGAGGTTGCAAGCTACGCAGCCCACTGCCACAAATGGATGCCAAGTTGCGAGAAGATCTATTCCGTAGGTATGTGGCGTCTTTGGAGAATCGGCTCGAGGAGGGAGCCGGTGAAGATAAGCAAGGAGCTAAGACTGAGGAGGCACTGGTTTCTACTGCAACAGCACTGCTTGGCTCATACCAGCCCGATCCAGGGCAGCGCTTTCGCATGGTTCGGTTCTATGAAATAGCTGAGAACTCCCTGAGGACTCAGAGAAGCGCAAACTTGCGGACATTGGAGACGGCCTTTGCGACGCTGGAAACCATCTGTTCCAACTTGCTGCTCTTTCCTTGGAAGAAAGAGTTCCGTTGCATAAAGGTGAGTCAACAGATCAAAGGTGATGTTTCAGTAGGGCTGGACGATTCATTGAAAAGAAATCGTAACTGAACGTAATTTTCCGATATTTTTTTTTTTAAATCTTACTAATACTTTCTAGAGGTCTTCTACCCGACCCGAGCCCACGGGTCCCAAAATACTTTCTGGGTTTTGGGGTCGGGTTAATGTTTAATGGATAGCTTCGGATGGATTATTAATTAATTCAAATAAATACGATCTTATTTAAGATCTTATGTCTGATTTAAAGTAGGCCAAATGCTAATGAGCCTTAACTGACTAAAATTACAATAATTTGCACGGGGGAAGAATTATCGTCTTGTCCATACAACCATTAATAAACTCGGCAGAATGTATGTGACCGCTGCACCTGATGTTCACAAACTTTCATGACTGGTAAGTGTTTTTTGTATTGTGCCTTGTGAAATGGCCGAGCCTTGATGAATCTGTTTCTTTGTGTATTTGTTTACTGACCGTTGCATGCAATCGTGAAATGCAGCCCTATTTGTTTTTTTTTTTTTAGTTGGCTATTCGTTGTGGGGGGGGGAGATTTCGGGTTCAGGCTCTAAATGTAACTGTGCCGCTCTGGTTGGGTCAGACGATTTTGGGTACGGGCTGGGTTCGGGCTTCAGTTTAAATCCCATTCAAACCTCAAAAAGATCCTTACCACGTGTGTAGTCGGCGCTATATGGACAAGAATGACCATTGTACTAACATCTTTTGCAGCGTCTCGCAAAACAATTTAAACAAGCAAAACAAGCCATGCTCTTTCTCTTAATCAGCAGTGTTATGTTTACATTGATTAAAAAGTTTGATTTATTGATTGAAAATTAAATTAATTTGATAAGAGATACAAGTTATTTTCTACTTTTCACATGACAATATTTAAAAAGTAGGCTATTTTGTTTGCTGGTAGTTTTCTCATTTTGACATGACAATATAAATGTATTTTTTTTGCAAAAATTAAAATATTTTTTAGGAAACTTGCTTTTTACAATTAAACAGATTTTTTTTTTCTTAAGATGTCTTTATTTCAAGCAAGCTCTGATTTTAATTGTTCAAAATATTTAACAAATAAACACATATTTTTTTTCCTTCAATTATTTTAAAATCACAAAGATAAGAAATGCACTCGTCATCAGAAAAAGAAAATATCCCACCTTTAATAGTTGAGTATATTTACAGTACAAACCTTTAATGAACTATGAGGGCAGGAAATAAATAAAAATAATAATAATAACAATCGTAACAATCGAGGTAAAGTGTTCAATTAATCAAGGTTTTGATTTTAGGTCATATCGCCCAGCCCTACGTTTCAGCGAGACTGCATTCTGGGGATAATTATTCAGCCTTCTATTAAAACCTTTCTAGTTCGTGAATGTGAAAAAAATAATATTATCTTTGCTTTTCACAGCGTAATGACATTTCTTTCTCACTTACAGACCTTCACGGGGCCGTACGTGTACCAGTTGCAGTCGGTGATATGCGACGCGGACTTGCGCTCGCTGCTGCGTTCCATGGGCTATTCAAGAGACCAGGAATTGCAGTACCACGTTAGGGACCATCCAGGTGGAGCCTCCCACCTCCGGCAGCTCGCCTTCGAACTGCTCCTCGCCCAGGCCGAATGCCGTCTGCTCGGCGAGGTGGTGTCCATGTCTCGGGGCTTTGCCTTGGAGCTGGAGGCTGTGGAGGTGAGGAAGAACACCAGAGAAGATGCGGCAGGGTGCGCTGATGCCCTCCGCCGGCGAGACAGCCTCACAGGAGACTTGTCCCGCCTGTCGGTGCGGCCGGTGGACATGGACCGCGCCCACCTAAGGCGAAGCGGTCGGCCGTCCAAGTCGGTGGATGTAACAGACAGCGCAGGACACTGGCACCAAGCCAGCAAGCCAGTGCTGAAGGCCTCGCTCAGCCTGCGCAAAGAGCCATTGTTTGTCGACACGGAAGAAGACATGAAGGATGAAATCCTCCGACCGAGCCCTTCGCTTTACCCTTTGGCGGCGCCGCCGTCTTACAGCCCAGTGGCTGACTTCTTCCCTATTCAGTCACCCCAGTCTGAGCCATACTCCTACCACTTGTCCTCCCTGGATGAGATGGACTTGTACACTGAACGGGGTCTGGGCAGTCACCAAACGCCCTCTAGGCCGCCGAGCCGGGAGCCTCGAGAGTCCCGGGACAGCTGGGTTCTGAAGGGGCACGTGATGAAGTGCCAGGGCTGTGGCATGGGCTGCCCTTCACTCTCCTCTTGCCAGAGGTGCGACATGATCTTGTGTTCGTCCTGCCATGCTGTGGAACCGGCGCCTTGTTGCGGCTTCCAGGATTACACTAAATCTTCCCGCCCTTTGGATGGCTACATGCCCATCAAGGAGAAGTTGTCCGTCTACTCCAACGCTCACTTGCACACTCACCCTCACCCGCTTCCCCACGCTCAGTCCCATTCGCTGTTGCTGGACAAAGTCGTGATGAGCGCCAAGCTGTTTCCCAGTAAAGCCGTGGGTTCGGTCAGCAGTCCGGTGGTCGGCTCGGTCAGCAGCGGGGGTGAGCGGCTGGGTGTGGGCGGCTCCCGCTGTGGCTTTTGCAACAAGCTAGGGGCCTCTCACACCTGTGTGAACTGCTCCAAGGTGTCATGTGACATGTGCATGAGCCTTTACGCCAGCGACGTGTGCACCCGCAAAACTCCTCATCATAACTTTGTGCCCAATCATCAACTCAATTTCAAATCCAGCACCATATCCCACCTTGTATATCGATAGACCAGGAACACAGCCGCGCTACAGTTGTACACTACACCTCTATCTCTCCTTTTGGCTCTGCTTTTACCACCCTTGATTTTTTTTTTTATCTTCCTGCTTCCTTTCTCAGTTGTGTTGGTTTTGGTCATGTGATCTTGCAGTGCATTTCTTGTCCCTCAGTAGCTCTACTTTATCAAGGAAAACAAAAAAGCGGATTGACCGGAGAATTCCACTCAGTATCAATGTTTGTAAACTTGAAAAATAACCATGCAGCGCATAGGAACTGTGAATGTTTAGCAGAGACTTCATCCTGGAATTGAATCGAGTAAGTTGAAACTTCTCAAACTTGAACAAAATAAAAAATAAATAAAGAAATAACATTACACTGGAAGTAAATAGTATATATATTTTGAATTGTGAATCTATGTCAGACTATCGCTCTCATGGTGGGATGGTTTTCTCAGTTGAATGGGGTTCAGTTGTGAATTTGACTTCTAGTATGTCACTATATTGAGTCCTCTGACAAGAAATGCCTTGTGGGGTTAACCCCTAAGAAGTCAGCCTACGCTGTTCAAAATGCTGCTGTTGAAAGTAAAACCAGAAGGGGGCGCTCCTGGCCTCTTACATGTTTTGCAAGCTCCATGAAACTTTTTTTGGCAAAATGCACATGCTGTGGATTATGTCAGTGTATATATATTTGTTTTCCAGTTTTCCTTCACATTGTTTTAACCTGTTAAGTTTGTAAGTAATTGAATTGGACTGTCATGAGAAACAATGTTTATTTTATTTTTTTAATTCATTGTACAATACATTTATGGTAGTGTGTACGCATACAGTGATAAAGTGGCACTGGGTGAATGTCACAAAGGATTGTATCGGTCATATTTCACCCCACAGTCCAAAGAATATGTGATATCTGCAATAATATTATCATTACTGCAGTGCAAAAATACAGAGATACAGTGTTGAAATTCATATTTTATGATCCAGAATTGTTTTGTTTGTTTGTCTGTTTAAAATTAAAATGAGAATAAACTAGATTCAGTACAACAAATACTACTGCAATGTATTCTTACAGTACTACTATAAATGTTCATTTTCACATTACGGTTAATTAGAACTTGTAAAAAAAAATATTTTCTTAATACAAAATATGTGTCTTGCTGTTTTTATTTATTCATTATTATGGGGTAAAATATGACTTGTTTTGTGACATTCACCCTAATTGGCCTGATTTGTAATCTTCCCTAAATATGATATGACACTAATTATATATTTGTATTTTTTCTGCAGCTACTACTACCATTGTTTTTTGTTTGTTAATTTTGCATCCCTGTACCAACAGAACAAAGTCAATAGAATTCTGGTTACATATCCTTAATTTCAGAGACCATTAGGTAACCTTTCCAATACCTAAAAGCTGCACTAAATGCAGGACTCGATGCTTAATGTCTGTACGCAGCATAAAGCAAGGAACAATAAATCTGTCAGGGAAACAGAAACTAGCACAAGATATAAAGATGGCATGTTCTTATGAAGTACCGTCAGTATGTGTTTTTGATTTCGTGAAATGAGTGTTAATGGATGCGGTCAGTCCTCAATCTGTCCTTGCCTTTGTCTCTGCTGTGTCCTTAAACTCTGCATTTGTTTTCAGGATTAAACAGCAGCCAGGGATAATTTGATTGGATTTTACACTCAAGTTAAAGCATGATTAACCAATCAAATCTGCGATGTGCCAAACTCCCACAGGCTGTGAAGACAGAACCGTTCCCTACTGCTCATCTGCACAGTAACAGCCATTTGGAAGTGTTTTAACCCTGAGTGATGAATAACTTGTGTGTGACTAAGCCCCTTCCTCACACACGGATCAGTTCTCATTGTAACCTGTTAATGTGTGGTGAATTCACTAGAGATGAACTGATGAGTGAACCGACCCCTGTCCTCCATACACACACGCAGTCCTCTGCTCCTCGTTTTCTCCGGTCCATGAAGCATTATTCACATCTGCAGAGGTCAGATATCGCTCTGGCAAACACGTTTTATCTTCAAAGGAGACGTGGTGGGCGAAGGGGCTGAGTGGGATGGGCGTGAAGTCAGCCAAAATGCTTGTCAGGAAAAGTATACTATAATCCTATAATTATATAAATTAATTAAAAGCGATGATTTTATAAAATAATTTCAAAAATAAAGGTCTACTAAAAAGGACTGTCTTTGGTGTGTGAGTTTTACATAAAACATGAGCTTGAACTCAAGGATTTACCACAGTTAATGTATTTTTTAAATGTAAAAAAAGGTGATTTCAAAATGTGCATAATATCCTACACGCTTACACCTTATTGCAGAGGTCTTCAACCCTGCTCCTGGAGACCCACTGTCCTGGAAAGTTTATTTCCAACCGGCTTCAGCACACCTGCCTGCGATTTTCAAGCAGTCTTGAGGAGCTTGATTGGCTGCTTCAGGTGTGTTTGATTAGAGTTGTAGCTAAACTCTTCAGGATAGTCAGTGGGTCCCTGGGAACAGGGTTGAAGACCTCTGCCTTATTGTAAAGTTTTAGAAAATTGTCTAGCTCAGGGGTAGGCAACGTCGGTCCTGGAGTGCTGCTGTCCTGTAGAGTTTAGCTCCAATCCTAATCAAACACACCTGAACAAGCTAATCAAGGTCTCCAGAATTACTAGGGCTACAGGCAGGTGAGGTTTTTTCAGGGTTGGAGCTAAACTCTGCAGGACATCGGCACTCCAGGACTGACGTTGCCTACCCCTGGTCTAGCTCATATTTATCTTTCAAGAATATGCATATGAAGGTACATTTTCTTATATGATTAGTTTGCATCCAGAAAAAAAAGTTCCTAAGTTTTTGTGGGTAGAAAATATTGACTTTTTTTTTTTTTTTACAAAATTACCTATTGTTTCGATAAATAATGCCCCTTATTCCTCGGGTGGGATCGTGTAGAGCCCTTTGAAACTGCATTGACAAGGCAAATTTTTTATCAGATTTTTTTATTATTGATCAGAAGGTGCTCCTAAATTTGTTAAATTAGGAGGACAAGCGCTCCTAATTACAAGAAGAAAAGCTCCGCTCTTAAACTGGGTGTGTGGTGTGGTTAAACTGGGTGTTCACGTATGGCTGTGGAATGGGGTTTGGCCGAGGAAACATTTTCAGTCAAAACTATTTTTTTGCTTTAACCCCTGTAAGTGTTAAGACTAGGTCTCAGCTCCTAAATTATTTAAGAGTGCTGGGGAGGACTCCTAACCTAGTTAGGAGTAACAAGATGGCAGTACAGAGGAGAAGACCGTGCACTTTCCAAGAATGAAACAACGTGATGGAATTACATGATGACAGGGAGTTGATAAAACGGTACAAACTTGATAATCAAGGTAATATTTTTGTTACCGACTTAGTCAGAAATTCAACAATTCCTCAAACTCTACGAAACAATGCTCTAACCGCAGAACTGAAGTTAATAATGACTGCGTTTCTTTGGCAACTGAAAAAATGCAGCAGTGCACCAGTGATGACTTGAATTGAATTTTGTTATTTGTCACATACACAATTATACAGAGTATAACCAGCAGTGAAATGTGTTCTCTGCATTTAACCCATCCAAGTGCACACACACCTGTGATGTCCTTATATAAATGCCCCACTAGATGGCACTCTAGTTCCTGGTATAAGAGAGAACGCGATAGAGAAAGAGTGAGGAGAGTTGCTACGAATACTGTCCATGTGTGTTACCTTGCTAGTTAATGACTTATTAAAAGTTCCTAAGAAGAATCTGTTGTTGTGTTATTTGCATACACAACTTGAAGACATAACAAATTGGCGACGAGGACGTTTTTTTTTTTTTGCAAAGATTATTGAAGATGGCAGTGCTCCATTTCCAACACCATTTTTGCCTTGTTCCGGGGAGCCTGCTATACCACTAGTTACATGGGTGAAGATGTTCCAGAACTACATGCTAGTCATTAATGCGAATGGAGATTCCTGGCCAGAAGCCAGAAAACGGGCTTTGCTTCTTCATTGCCTTGGATCGGAAGGTCAGAGACTGTTTTACACTTTGCCCAACTCCGGTGACACACTAGCAGACGCTATTAAAGCTCTGGAAGAACACTTAATTCCAAAAAGAAATGTCGTTGTGGAAAGACATACTTTCAGGAAACGAGTACAAGGGATGGATGAAACAGTACTACAATACATTGCTGCACTAAGAGACTTGGCTACAACTTGTGAATTTGCAGAAACTTTAGATGATATGCTGCGTGACCAACTAGTTGAAAATGTTACTAACCCTCGCATTCGGGAAAGACTATTAGTTGAAGCGAGATTGACATTGGAAACTGCAATTACTATCGCCACACAGCTGGAAGCCGCTAATGCACAGGTGCAATGGCTTCAAGCACCTCCGCTTCAGTACAAGCTGTGCAATCGACTCGTGCATCAGGACGACAGCATTCTAAAGCCAAAGTCAAAGTAAGTACCTCATTGAAAACTTCTACTTCTGCTCCGTCAGCGTGAACATGTTTCCGTTGTGGCTCTGATAGACATTTAGCGAATGCACAAAATTGCCCCGCTGCATCTGCTAAATGTAGAAATTGCAATAAGACTGGACATTTTGCACAAGTCTGCCGTTCTGCCCTTACTTGTTCAGTACATTCAGTAGACTTACATGAGGTCTGTGTTCTCCACCTGCCTGGACCAACTGACCGCTTGATGTGTGACGTAACTATAGATGCAACACCTGCTGCAACACCTGTGTCTCTACAGCTTACAGTGGTAAGGCTCTGGTTCGTCAGTGTCGATACTGCCAAAACGATGGTATGAACAGCATTTCCGTACTGTGCCATTACAAGGTCCTGTTGTCCGTCTAGTTACTTATTCACAAGAGCCAATTCCAGTACTAGGATGTTTACCTGCAACAGTGTCTAAATACGGCCATACTTGCTCTACACGCTTCTTCATCGTTGACCAGGGTACAGCTTTGCTAGGCATGGATTTAATTAAAGGACTCCAGCTCAGATTTGATGGACACACTGTGCTGCCACCGCCACACTTTTCTTCAGTTTGCGCTCTCTCCACTCCGTCACAGCATACTGCATTGGGCTGCGTAAACAATTTTACACACAAAGTGAAACTTTCTGATTCTGTACCTCCAGTTAGATACAAATTGCGTCGCTTACCTTTCGCTATCAGAGATGCTGTCTCAACAGAGTTAGATCGACTCCTGAAGGTGGGTGTGATCGAGAGGATTGACTCTTCTCCATGGGTTTCGCCGATTGTTGTGGTCCAAAAGAAAACAGGTGGCATCCGAATGTGTGTGGATCTGTGAGGGCCCAACAAGGCAGTTATAGTAGATAGCTACCCGTTGCCACACATGGAAGAGATGATGACATTATTGCAAGGTGCGACTGTGTTCTCGACTATAGACTTGGAAAGTGCATACCACCAGGTACCTCTTCATGAAGATAGCAGGGACCTCACTGCATTCATTACACACGAGGGTCTCTTCAGGTTCTGCCGGGTACCGTATGGTTTGGCATCTGCTCCGTCTGCATTTCAAAAGATGATGGTTATCATTCTCAAAGGACTTCAGAATGTTGCAAGCTATCTAGATGACATTATTTTGTGGGACGATCACAGCAAGAGCATGATCAAGCTCTACAGAATGTACTGCAACGTCTTAAAGAGGCTGGATTAATAATGAACAAGTATAAATGTCAATTCAGCAAGCAGAGCTTGAAGTTTCTAGGACACCTAGTAACGGCACAGGGCATTCAACTAGATCAGGAACACCTTTCTGCAATAATCAATGCTCCTGCTCCATCAGATGCTGTGCAGCTCCGTTCTCTGCTGGGACTCCTCTCATGAATGGCAATTGGACCAGTGGTTCACACAGTGAACAGCAGCTCAATTATAACAGGTACTGTACAGGACTGAACTTCAGGCAATACACCAGTTTTGTTCAATAAGTGCATTCTTGAGTTTCGCCTTGAAGAGCACACAAAGCAACACGAGCTGTGGTGGAGAGAGGAATTGGACCGCTGAAAAGGAGATTTCATGTCCTTCATGGAGATATTAGACAGTCCACTGAGCGTGCTAGTCGCATTATTATGGCTTGCAGCATTTTGCACAATATTTGCAAAGCTCAAAATATACCACTTCTTGATGATGATGATGATGATGATAGTGATGATGATTATGATGGCAATGACCACAGTACCATTGACCCCACATTACAAATTGGTTCAAGCAGAGAATCAATAAGGGACTGCTTTGCAAACTTACATTTTGTGTAAGAAAAAACTTGTAGACAATAGGCAATAGTTAACAAATTTGTGTTCACACACTTTTATTTACTCAAACATAAGTTCAAACATTGAGCATTCTTGAATTTCTTCAGTTTCAGTGTAATATTAATTTTGAACTTCCAACAACTTGATTTGTAATTTTTTTTTTTTTAAGAGACTCAATGTCATCTTCAGGGGCTACACTCGGGTACAAACCCTGTGTCCTCTTCTGGAAGGAAGGAAGACATCATGAGATGTGGTGCAACGTGGCACGTCAGATGGCCTGGCTCCAGCGTTGATGTGGTGTGGTGTTTTTTTTCAGTGTCCATAGATTAAAGTAACATGTCAATTAATAAATAAATTATTAATTCACATTCATTTTCTTACCATCTTTGTAACTCCTTTAATTTGAGCAGTGCATGGTCTGGGGCATCTGCAATGCCACAAAGGGAAGGGTTGTCCGTTCCCAGTATCTCCTCTACCATTTCAGCAATCTCAGACAGAGGATTACATGGAGGGCCTCCACCTATTTGACAAGTACTCCGCTACTGACCACACAGAAACAATCATTTCATATAAAAAAAGAGTTTAGCAAGATTAAAACCAATTGTACCTGTAGCACGCATACTTTCCTTGTATGCTGCAATCTCTGTGAGATGTTGCCAATACAGTGTACCACCTTTTCTCACCGTCTTCAGCAGACCAGCTTGTCTGAGGAAATACTGCATTTATAGTCATGCCAATTTGTTGCCATGCATTTTTTTTTCTTTACGTGTTAGGCTACAGTTGGACTGAATTTTCCTCGTATGATGTCCTTCCATTTAAGGACTGATTGCACTTAGAATACTTTCTTAATAGGACCACCTTTTAATAAAATCGTGCAAGATTGTGAAATATAAAAGTACTTATTTGTAGTGGTGTAAAATACGTGTAGTTGTAATGCTTTTGCACATAATGCAAAGCTACCTTTTAAAATAAATGTAAATAACAGAACAATCGTATTTTCTTGATTTATAAACGATGTCATGTTGCTGTGACTTCACCCTTGTAGACTCCCTATTGGCTGATTCAGAGACTGAGGGCAGCCATTTTGTGTTGAAATCATTGTAGTTCTTAATTCACAACACTTAAGTCAGCTCTTAAGAATCAGTCTTAGACTTTACTGAAAGTTTATTTTAGCCTCTTCATACAACTCTCCTACTCTTAGATAACTCCTACTTGTAACTAAGAATTTATTGTAACATGAGAACACAGCCATGTAATCGCAGAAAATTGGATGGGAGCTTTCAAATAGGCCTAACTTATAAAAATTAACTGCTGTCCTCTCACTCCGATATACCTTGTGCTCTCAGCTCAGACTGTGCACTATCGCGATCTCTCCGTGCTTTTAAAAGTAGAAATTATTTATCTTTGCTCCTGGATTAAACTTTGTAAAAAAAAAAAAAATCTGAAACATTCAGAATAGATCCAATCCTGACTGATGAAAACACCGACAGGTGTGTGTTCACGGTGTGAGTGTGTTCACTGCTGTGTGTGTGCACTTGGATGGGTTGAACGCAGAGCACAAATTCCGAGTA
Organism: Ptychobarbus kaznakovi; assembly: GCA_027422405.1. Classification (NCBI taxonomy): domain Eukaryota; kingdom Metazoa; phylum Chordata; class Actinopteri; order Cypriniformes; family Cyprinidae; genus Ptychobarbus; species Ptychobarbus kaznakovi. The sequence continues at coordinate 22,971,648 of CM049794.1, forward strand.
TGGGTCACCAAACTTGGCCACACATCACTTCACTTTCACAAAATTAATTTATGCCTGGCTGCGCAAATCATTTTACTCCAGACTGTTTTCTGAATGAGGGACCATTCAAGGCAGGTTTTGTTAAAAAGTTAAAACTCAAGGATGGATCACTTCCACAGAAGAGAGAGGCGGGGTGAGCAGTGATCATTAGCATGTAAAGAGATATGCACCGAAATGAGTCACTGTGAACAGAGCTGTTTTTGACTAGGTAAAAAGGGTGTTTTACACGACCACTGAGACCATTTCAAAAAGACCCTAAAGAATCATACCACCTTGTGGAAAATGGGCATCCAATGTCCCCTTTGAAGCACAGCCACCATACAATCAGACTTACTTTAAAATCGTGCTGAGGATAAATAAAGATTTAAAACCATAACAAGAAATAATTTAATAGCTATGATACTGTTTTTGAAATCAAATCTTTGCATAGCTATGACATGAAACACTGGATCTAACATTTTTTTTTGCCTTACAAAAAAAAGAGTTAATCTTAAAAAAATAAAGCATATACATAAACCCATATATGAAATATAAGAGTTATCGGATAAGCGTGTTATAAACTTGTGAAACATTTTTGTTTCATATTTTAGAGCAGTCACTAGCTGCATTTCCATCCACCTATTTTTATGCGCATTTTGGAATATCGTATAAAAAAACGCTGGATAGAAATGCCAAGATGCGCATAAATTCTAAAAATGCGCATAAAAACGTATGCACATATTTAAGTAGGATAGATTTTTTATCCGATAAGAAAAAATGTGCATAAGCTACGATGGAAACACATTTACCGAATAAATTCCTCCATGTGCATCGAAAAATAATGTGACTTTGCGCTATGAGACGGGATAACTTGACTAACCAGCGGACCGATCTCGTTCACTGCATCTATAAGTTTTTATAGTCGTTCTGAAAAGCCTGAGGAAAGTCTGTCGTCAAAGTCTTTCTGTATAATTGTCTTACACGACTGCGTTCCTAAAAAGCAGCATGCACCTCAGAAAGTAATGACCGCATTTATTGTGTCTCGTTTGCTCGCTCTGAGGTGCAAGTAATTTATGTCATATATGAAAATTATTAGGCCTATATTCAGTGGCTTCTCCTATATTCTTAGTGATATTTAGTGCCACAGTTTACCAGGAAGTGGCAATTTTGTTCTCTTTTACTTGTTGGATGGAAACGGTGCTTTATTCGCATATGTTTTATGCGATATTCCAGTTTTGCGCATAAGTTTAATTTGAATCTTTGGATGGAAACATAGCTACTGCAATTTAAGAAATAAATCAATTAAATCTGTATGTGGGAGTGTGTGTGAAAAAAATCAGATGTAACCCTCTTAGTCATCCTTAACATTTTCATGAGTAACTGTAATTTAATTACACATGTTTTCTCAGTAACTATAACTGATTACAATTACTTTTATTTAGTAATTAAATTACGTCATTTAGTTACATGAAACTAGTTACTCCCCAACACTGGATAGGAATATTTTTTTTTCATTAAATATCACCGGCTAAAAAGTAACTAGTAACTAGTACTCAGAGTAGTTTTTGAGAGGAGTACTTTGTACTGAAGTATTGTTTTGGCACCAGTACTTTTACTTGTAATTGAGTATTATTTCAGCAATGTAACAGTACTTGTACTTGAGTACAAATTTCAGTACTCTTTCCACCACTGCATGTCACGAGTATATTTTTCCTCTGTAAATGTTAGAAATTCATGCAAATATATCCATTTTGCGGTCAGGAGTGGGCTTACGCGAGGGGACGAGCGCTGCTGCACGCTAAACAGATAGAGCACAATAATCCTGAATCAAATATGCATTTTATGATAGCAGTAACTGTAAAGGGACTCTTGTAATGGGTAAATAAAATGTAAGCTAATACAGCCCTAATTACAAATCAAATCAAATCACTTTTATTGTCACATCACCACAGCACAAGTGCCTTGGTGAGTGAAATTCTTACGAGCGTGCTCCAGACAGTGCAAAAAAAAACAAAAACAAAACACAACAATTTACATATGGACAGTACATATTTACAGACTGTACAGAAGACAATGTGCAAAATACACATACGTATACTCAGTACACATAGTGTACTATAAAGACATACTTCGTTATCAACTACACATTATACACCGTATGTACACATCTACATTATGAACACTATCTATACATTATGTAATCTATACATAGTAATAATGTGAAGGTGCAGCAGATTATAAATTTACAGCAGATTGGTTGAGCAGCAGATAGTTGTGCAAATGTGCAACAGATTATACATATGCAGTGTCGTGGATGTGCTTTTGTATGGTGTCCAGTGATAGCAGATGTGTTAGTGCAGTGTGTGCGTGTAGTCCGGTAGAACTGTGTTAAAGTGCAGTGCATGGCATGTTGTGTGGGTGGGAGTGTGTTGTAGGGTGGGTTATTTCTGACTGTTCATTAGCCTGATAGCCTGAGGGAAAAAGCTGTCCCTCAGTCGGCTAGTGCGGGATCGGATGCTGCGGATATAGCAGGGTTATGTTGTTACACCAGATTATACATTTTAGTTATTTACTTTATTTTTAATTATTATTTGTTAGGGGGTATTTTATTTTGAAAAAGCTTGTGCGCTCTTATTAAGGGCAACAGTCACAGTATGTACGTCGGCTGACGTCATACGTAGGTGAGAGGTTCAAATCACAGCGCAATCAGAGTTCGTCCTCTTTCCTGCAATGCCATTAGAGAGGAGAGGTACGATTTCATGAGCTCCGTTCATCTGATGTTAAACTGTTTTATAGGCGTTCATTTCATGTTTAAATGATCAACTGTGAAAAAGTATTTCATGTGATGTTATATTTGACTATTAGTTTGAGTTATCAATCGGTTAAATGAAGTTTATTTGCGTGCTCTTAATGGGTGAATAGTATATTGCGTGAAATGGCGTCCTGTTGTGTGTGCCACGAGTGAGAGATGTGTTAGCGGCTAAGCGGCTAACATTTCGATTAAATATGTATGTATTTATAAATAGATATGTATGTATAATTATAACTATATAAATGTGTATATTTTGTAAGTATACTAAAGACATATATTCTAGTTTATTAATATGATGGACATTGCATCAGTCTGTTTTTGTGGTTGACTACCTGGTGTACTTAAACACTTATTTTGTGGTTAACAGGCAAAAGAGAAAGTCTGACAGATAACAGTGCTTGTCTGTTTGTGTGTTTTACCGCACAGGTATGTTAATTGGCTTCTAAGAAACACTGTAAAGCTGTTTTAAATTATTTTCCTATAAGAATGATATGTTGTTCATTGATTATAATAATTGATTATTATTATTTACACTGTATTATTATATATAATGTGTATGTGCTCTCTTTCCTGCAATGCCATTAGAGAGGAGAGGCAAAAGAGAAAGTCTGACAGATAACAGTGCTTGTCTGTTTGTGTGTTTTACCGCACAGAAAAGAGAGAGAGAAGGCGCTGCAATTAAATCCCCTTTGGCACAACCAGATTTGTGTGGAAAATCTTTTATTAACATCAAAATAACACAACGCAGAAGAACAACCGCTACAAAACTGGTGCCGTAACCCATCGTATGGTTGATTGCTGTCGACCGCCGGGATTGCTGACCTGGAGTTTTGCTGGCGCTGAGGGGGAACTGGAGGCGTGGTGTGACGAGACGGGACTTCGTCTTCTGTTGCTGTTTCTGTAATGTTTGGAGGTCGGGCGGTTTGAGTCGTGCACAGAGGACGAGACTGCTATTGGACGGTGAATTCGACATTGAAGACGCAAGACTGTGACAGATGTGCAGACTGTGGGACTGGTGAGTTGTGGTTCAGCTGGATCAGACGAGCACTCTGCTGGATCATTGAGGAGTGTCATCAATTAACTGGATGAAGGTATTTCTCATCATCAGTTGACTGATTTTTCAACCAAAGAACTGTAATACCATAGTGAACTGAATCTTATATGAGGTTTATGGACGCTTGAAGATTTTTGAAGAGCTATAACACAGATTAATTGTCATTTATTTAATTTGTATTTTTATTTTTTTGTACAACATTGTGTTTTGAAAGAGTCATCTGACGCTTGAGGGTAATGGCTGCTAAACGAAGTGATTTGGGGTGGGACAACACATTTACAGTCGGTAGAGGGCGGGGAAGTCTGATGAAAACGCCTGCTGAAACGAGGCTGCTTGGGGATCCTCAGTACTGTAGTACAGGCCGGGATAGAACAGTTGGCGTTTCTGCCTACGACAATGGTGAAATGTGCTCTAGTCCATTACCTAGAGCCAGTCATTTTGAGTATGCTCCTCAGGAGTCAGAAATGTCGGGTCAGATGAGTAACCTCATAAAACAAATTGGTAGTGAGATTGGACAGTCAATCAGAGAAAGTATGATGAGAACTGAATTTCCAAATTATCCATCTGCTAAGAAGTCTCAAGAAAGTGTCAGTGGTCATGTGACTGATCAAACAAATACTACTGTCATTGATGCATCGAAAATGAACTTGATCCTGAAAGCTGAGGTGACAGCACCGCCACATTTTAGAGGAGAGGGTTCAGATAAATGTTCAATCATGGAATGGGAAGACATGATGAGGGTATATTTGAACAAACTGGATGTGACTGATTCTGAAATGATTGACGAGATAATGAACAGAGTAATGGGGCGGGCCAGAGATGTAATGAAAGTATGGCTGCGCAATGGTACAACGACTCCAACTGTTGACTCTGTCTTTTCTGTTTTGAAGCAGCATTTTGGGGACCAAAGCAGTTCAGGTATCCCGTTGGCTGACTTCTATTCTGTGAGACCGTATCCTAGAGAGGGTGCGTGGGATTACTGGATAAGACTAAATAAGGAAGCAGATGTTGCTGAGCAAAGTTTAAGATGGGAAGGCAGAACTCTGGTTAACAGGAGCAAAGAGTTAGCAGTTTTGTTCATTCGCAACTGTCCTGACAGAGAGTTAGCTTTTGTTTTCAAGAGTAAACCTGTGCAGTCATGGACTGCATCAGAGGTGCAAGAGCAACTTGATGAGTTGTTGAGAGAACGGAAGTTGACTAATCAGGCTGTCAAACAATTTACCACAGTTGTCTCAGAGCCAGAAGTTGATGTCAAGTCAAGTCAAGTCACCTTTATTTATATAGCGCTTTTAACAATACAAATTGTGACAAAGCAACTGCACAATAGCAAAAAGAGAAAATAGTGTCAATAATGTAAAATGACAAGATTAAACACTCAATTTTCAGTTCAAGGCATTTCATTATTGAATTCAGTGATGGCATCGTCCAGCTCAGTTTAGTTCAAAAAGTTTCTGTTCAATCAAGTCGACGATATTGCTGGAAATTAAGTGTCCCCAACTAAGCAAGCCAGAGGCAACAGCGGCAAGGAACCAAAACTCCATTGGTGACAGAACGGAGAAAAAAACCTTGGGAGAAACCAGGCTCAGTCGGGGGGCCATTTCTCCTCTGGCCAGACGACACAGCAGTTCAATTCAATGTGAATTGAATTGGATGTGACTCCCTTGCCTTCTAAGTCTGAACAGGGTGCCGGCGTGAATGATGAAAATGCATTGGACAAAGTATTGACTTTGCTGGAAAAAGCTTTAGTGTGCAACACTCAATCTGTGAGGGGCCCCTGGCCTAAACAAACAGGGCCTAGGATTCGGGAATGCAGAGTGTGTCAAAGCAGTGAGCACAGCACCATTGCTCATTGTCGAATGCATAACCTGTGTTTCAAGTGTTTTGCAGCTGGACACGTGAGCTATAACTGCAACAAAACTACGTCCAGGGTGGGCTCCGGTCAGCGAGATGTAGTCACGCTACAGGGAAACTAGACAGCTCCCTTCGGGCAGAGGACGAGGTGGGGCTGTGTAGTAATTCCTCTGGTGAGACTGATATTGAATCGGTTTATTCCTCCTTCCGTGAAAGTGTTGACAAAAAGAAAACTGTAATTTTTCAGAACAGCATGCAAGTTGATCAGAGTAGCAGTTTGTTTTATGCAAGTGTATTATTGCAGGACAAAATTGAGCTTCAGGGGATGTTGGACAGTGGCTCCATGGCGACTACTCTGAGCGCTGATGTAGTTCCGCAACTCAGAGACACTGGGGTGCTGGACCAGGATATCCTGAGTTCTTTGGATATTGTCTTGGTAGGTTGCGGTGGAAAACAAACTAGTCCTGATTGTGTAATCAATCTGAAGCTTGAAGTCTACGGGGTTAGTTTCAGTGTCCCTGTTTTGATTGTGAGTGGTCAAAAGGACCCAATCATACTTGGAACTAATGTCTTGAAACCCCTAATAAGTCAGATGAAGCAGACAGACCAATTTTGGAAAGTGGTGAATAGACCTGACTCAGTTATGCAGTCTGACAATAGCCAATTTTTACGCATGCTTTCATGTACAGAGAGATGGAGGGGCGATTCAATTCCTGACAAGGTGGGTACGCTGAGACTGAGGTCATCTGTGACACTACAGCCTGTGAGCGAACACCTTGTCTGGGGTCGTTTACCTCCAGGATCAGTACTGTCAGTAGGGAGCACAGTAGTCATCGAACCAAGTACTTCGCGTTGCGTGCATCGGAACGTCTTGATTGGGAGGGTGGTATCACCTTTGTGGGGCGATGGCTGGCTTCCAGTGAAGATGATCAACCCGACCAATTCGGAAATTGTGCTGAGGAAAAATGCAAAGGTGGCTGATGTGTATCCTTGCATTGCTTTGGAGGATCTTGTACAAAGCACTGACATGATGGTTAGCCAAAATGCAGGCACGGTATATTCTGACAGGTCGAGTGGCAGCCTAATGACGAGGGCCTCTACATCTGCAGCAAGTTTGGTGGGTGACGGCAGGTTGCATGACCTGGGGCTGAGCGATCTGAATGTCAGGGATTGCGAAGTGTCTCCCTTTTGGAAGAACAAGCTCATTGATCTGGTCGAAAAATATGAGTGTGTGTTTTCTAGGCACAGTTTGGACTGTGGCGAAACGAAGGGCTTTTGTCATCGTATCAGAGTTACAGATGACAGGCCCTTTCGTCTTCCATATCGGCGTCTATCGCCTGCACAATTACTTGAAGTTGAAAAAGACTTTAGACGAAATGGAGGATAAGGAAATTATAAGGAAGTCGAGTAGTGAGTATGCATCGCCATTGGTCTTAGTGTGGAAAAAAATGGTGATTTAAGGATCTGCACTGATTTCCGATGGCTGAATGCACGCACAGTGAAGGATGCTCACCCCCTTCCTCACCAAGCTGATGTGCTGGCGGCTTTGGGGGGGAACGCATACTTTAGTACCATGGACCTGACTTCCGGGTACTACAACATTCCGTTGCACGAAGATGATAAGAAATTCACTGCGTTCTGTTCACCCTTGGGGCTCCATGAATATAATCGGTTGCCTCAAGGATTGTGCAACAGTCCAGCAACATTTATGAGGATGATGTTGACTGTGTTTGGTGACCAGAATTTCTTGAGCCTTTTGTGTTATCTGGATGATTTGTTAGTTTTCGGGAAGACTGAACAGGAGAGTTTGGAAAGGCTTGAGATGGTGTTTCGGCGTCTGAAAGACCACAATTTGAAACTGTCTCCTTCAAAATGTAGATTTTTGAGGAGGTCAGTAAAGTTTTTGGGTCATATAGTGTCTGAAGAAGGGGTCGCCAGTGATTCAGCGAAAACTGAAGCCATTGTAAGTGTATCTGAGAAAGATTTGATGGAGAATGACGGCGTTACTCCGTCAGCTGGTAAAATCAGGTCCTTTTTAGGTATGGTGGTGTACGACCAGCACTTCATTGAGAATTGTTCTTCGATGGCTAAACCCTTGTTTCAGCTTTTGACAGGACAAAAGAGACCTAGGATGGGGAGAGGTGTAAAGCGGCTGAAAGGAGGTCGTACTCTTTCTCCATCAGATTGGACAGATGACTGCCGGGCAGCCTTGGCGAATTTGAAGACTGCATTGGTTAGTCAGGTTTTGCTCGCTCACCCAGATTTTTCGAAGCCGTTTCTGTTGTCTGTGGATGCCTCTACTAGTGGGCTTGGTGCCGTTTTGTCGCAGGTTCAGGAGGGGAGTGCTGTGGCAAGGCCCATTGCGTTTGCATCAAAATCATTGAATCATGCACAGTCGAAGTACCCAGCACACAGACTTGAGTTTTTGGCGATGAAGTGGGCTATTTCTGATAAGTTCAGTCATTGGCTTAGGGGACACAGGTTTACTGTGTGGACTGATAATAACCCACTTAAGTACATCCTCACAAAACCCAAGCTGGATGCATGTGAACAGCGGTGGGTAGCGAAGCTGTCGCCGTATGATTTTGACATTCAATACATTCCCGGGCCGAAAAATGTAGTGGCAGACGCATTAAGTAGGCAGCCGTTTGCGACTTCGAGAATTCTGCATAGATTGACTAGAACACCTTACGATGTTTTGCTGCATGAGGCCAAATCTGTTGCTGTCGAGCAGGTGCAGGATATGTTCCATCTTTCGTGTGAGCGTGTAGATGGCGAAGAAGTAGATGGTTTCTCAGAGCATACAGATGGTGGTGAGAAAGTGTATGTTGGGTCCACTTACCTTGCTGGGGCAGTCTCTCGTTCAGATTTGTCAGCTGTTTTTAAATCTCACCAGGACTGGGAGCAGGGTGCAGCCATTAGGAGTGTGGCTTATGTGCAGCAGTTAGAGAGCTTGGCGGACGTAGAGCAGAGTCAACTTGGTAGTCTTACCCACAATGAATTGCTGGAAAAACAGAGTCAAGATCCTGTGATTGACAGAGTGAAATTCTTTGTGGAGAGAGGAAGACGACCCTCTCGCAGAGAGAAAGTGTATGAGTCTAAAAGAACTCTGAGAATTTTGCGACAATGGGGTAAACTTGCCTTGAGGTTGGGTATTCTTTATAGAATCTCAAAGAATCCGGTGTCTAAGAAAAAGACTTACCAGTTTGTTGTGCCGACAGCTCTTCGAAGTACTGTCCTGAAAGGTGTGCATGATAACGCTGGTCATCAGGGTCAGCATCGCACCCTTTGGTTGGCCAGACAGCGGTTCTTCTGGGAGTCTATGGAGGAAGACATAAAGAAATACGTTAATGAATGTGAGAGGTGCGTTTTGAGTAAAAGACCTGAGCCTGAGGCAAGGGCTCCACTCGTGTCAATTCAGACAAGTGCTCCGCTAGAAATGGTGTGCCTAGATTTTTGGTCAGCGGAGGATTCTAACAACAAGTCGGTCGATGTGTTAGTGGTCACTGACCATTTCACAAAGTTTGCCTGCGCTTATGTGTGTCCAAACCAAACTGCAGAAGCGGTCGCTCGTGTCTTGTGGAACAAGTTTTTCTGCATTTATGGGTTCCCGGGTCGCATACATTCCGACAGAGGTGCTAACTTTGAGAGCTCTTTGATGGTTGAGCTGTTGAGATTGTCTGGTGTGAGAAAATCGCACACCACTCCATATCATCCCATGGGGAATGGACAAACGGAAAGATTTAACCGTACCCTGGGTGATATGATTCGTTCTCTTCCTCCGAGATCCAAAGTTAAGTGGCCGCAGTTGTTGAACACTCTTACTTTCGCGTACAATTGTACAAGACATGAGACCACTGGGTATCCACCATTTTTCTTGATGTTCGGACGAACACCAAGATTACCAGTGGATGTCCTGTTTGGAAGTGTCATCTTGGATAATGAGACCATTGATGTTCACACGTATGTTCAGTCACTTCAGAATGACTTGAGGGAAGCAATGTCAGTTGCTCAAGTACATGCCAAACGCCAACAGACTAAACAAGCTGAGTATTATGACCGTAAAGGAAAAGGGCATTCTCTTGAGTTGGGTGACAGAGTACTTCTTGCGAATAAGGGGGAACGTGGGAAAAGGAAGTTAGCGGACCGATGGATGAGGGTGGTATATGTTGTTGTGGGCAAAAGTGACACTTTGAACACGTATAAGATAAGAAACCCTGGGACAGGTCAAGTCAAGGCAGTACATCGTAATCTGTTGATGCCTGTCAACTTTCTGCCAGTGCCCGCTTGGAATGAAGGCAGTGATAGCGATGACAGTGTTGAAATTTCCTCTGTTTGCACTCCTTGTGATGAAGATAATCAAACTCAGAGTGAAGATCAAACTTCTCGTTGGGTGGCTGATCTTGATGCTGCTTCAGATGTGATGAGAAAAGAGCCTATCGAGTGCTTCAGTGTTGATCAGAGTGATGCACCTGGTGACACAGTTGTGAAATGTGACACTGAAATGGATGGAGTACCAGTGCATAAAATAAATTCTGACAACGTACCCAGTCAGGTTCTGTCAGTATGTTCATTGGTGTCTGATGATTCTTCTGTATCAGCAGTTCGGAGTGATGAGTGTGTTTCCAAAATTGATGAGCATGATGATCCAACTGTTAAAGGAACTTCTACGACAGTGTCAAGTGAGCAAGATCAGATGAGTGTAAGAGAATCAAATGTTCAAGATGGTTTTAGGTCAAGATTTGGGAGACTCATTAAGCCAGTTAACAGACTTATACAGTCAATGTCTACACAGAGAGTACATGCAATTCATGAAATTTAAAGTGTTGAATGAAAATTAAGTGTTGATTAATATTTTTTTTTGTTTGTTTTGTTTTTGTTGACTACATATTTTGGATGTACATTTACGGGTACAATTGTTGATGTCATGTATTGAACCATGTAAAAGGCATGGTTTTCTATGGGTTATTTGGGGATTAGCTACCCCTGGATCACCTTAATCTCGGAAAGAGATAGTTGAGAACTGAACAGATCTAATGTGATCTTAGAATAAGTGACATTGTTAATTTGCTAAGACTTTGAGTGTAATTCATAATCTGGTGTAAAACAGTGGGGGTGGATGTAGCAGGGTTATGTTGTTACACCAGATTATACATTTTAGTTATTTACTTTATTTTTAATTATTATTTGTTAGGGGGTATTTTATTTTGAAAAAGCTTGTGCGCTCTTATTAAGGGCAACAGTCACAGTATGTACGTCGGCTGACGTCATACGTAGGTGAGAGGTTCAAATCACAGCGCAATCAGAGTTCGTCCTCTTTCCTGCAATGCCATTAGAGAGGAGAGGTACGATTTCATGAGCTCCGTTCATCTGATGTTAAACTGTTTTATAGGCGTTCATTTCATGTTTAAATGATCAACTGTGAAAAAGTATTTCATGTGATGTTATATTTGACTATTAGTTTGAGTTATCAATCGGTTAAATTAAGTTTATTTGCGTGCTCTTAATGGGTGAATAGTATATTGCGTGAAATGGCGTCCTGTTGTGTGTGCCACGAGTGAGAGATGTGTTAGCGGCTAAGCGGCTAACATTTCGATTAAATATGTATGTATTTATAAATAGATATGTATGTATAATTCTAACTATATAAATGTGTATATTTTGTAAGTATACTAAAGACATATATTCTAGTTTATTAATATGATGGACATTGCATCAGTCTGTTTTTGTGGTTGACTACCTGGTGTACTTAAACACTTATTTTGTGGTTAACAGGCAAAAGAGAAAGTCTGACAGATAACAGTGCTTGTCTGTTTTTGTGTTTTACCGCACAGGTATGTTAATTGGCATCTAAGAAACACTGTAAAGCTGTTTTAAATTATTTTCCTATAAGAATGATATGTTGTTCATTGATTATAATAATTGATTTTTATTATTTACACTGTATTATTATATATAATGTGTATGTGCTCTCTTTCCTGCAATGCCATTAGAGAGGAGAGGCAAAAGAGAAAGTCTGACAGATAACAGTGCTTGTCTGTTTGTGTGTTTTACCGCACAGAAAAGAGAGAGAGAAGGCGCTGCAATTAAATCCCCTTTGGCACAACCAGATTTGTGTGGAAAATCTTTTATTAACATCAAAATAACACAACGCAGAAGAACAACCGCTACACGGAGACGTCTCCCTGAGGGCAGCAGAGAGAGCAGTCTGTGGGACGGGTGGCTGGAGTCTTTGATAATCCTCCGGGCTTTTCTTGTACACCGCCTGGTGTAGATGTCCTGGAGGGAGGGAAGCTCACCTCCAACAATGTGGCGGGCAGTTCGCACGACCCTTTGCAGAGCCCTGCGGTTGCCAGCGGTGCTGTTTCCAACAGGAAGCTCTCCACAGTTCAGGATGCTCTCCACAGTGCAGGTGTAGAAGGATCTGAGGATGCTGGGGCTCATTCCAAACTTCCTCAGCCGTCTCAGGAAGAAGAGACACTGATGTGCCTTCTTCAGCACTGCATCTGTGTGAGCAGACCATGTGAGATCCTCGGTGATGTGAACGCCGAGGAACTTAAAGCTGTTTACCCGCTCCACAGGTGTCTTGTCGATGGGGATGGGTGTGTGTTCTCTGCTCTGTCTCCTGTAATCCACCACCAGCTCCTTGGTCTTGTCGATGTTGAGTGAGAGGTGGTTCTCCTGACACCATTTAGTCAGGGTACTCACCTCCTCTCTGTAGGCCGTCTCATCGTTGTCGGTGATCAGGCCTATCACCGTTGTGTCATCAGCAAATTTGACGATGACATTGGAGCTGTGTGTTGCTGTACAGTCGTGTGTATACAGGGAGTACAGGAGTGGGCTGAGGATGCAGCCCTGCGGAGCACCAGTGTTGAGGATCAGAGAAGATGAGGTGTTGTTGCCCATTCTGACCACCTGACTTCTGCCTGTCAGGAAGTCCAGGATCCAGCTGCACAGAGATCTGTTCAGTCCCAGAGTCTGGAGCTTCACAACCAGTGTGGCAGGCACTATGGTGTTAAATGCCGAACTATAATCCACCAACAGCATCCTCACATAGGTGTTCTTATTTCCCAGGTGGGAGAGAGCAGTGTGCAGGGTGAAGGCAATAGCATCGTCTGTGGAACGGTTACTGCGGTATGCAAATTGTAGTGGGTCCAGTGAAGCAGGCAGCACAGAGCAGATGTGTTCTCTGACGAGCTTCTCAAAACACTTGCTGAAGATGGGGGTCAGAGCAACGGGCACGTTCTCTGTATGGGCGGTGTTATCAGCCTCGAAACATGCATAAAAGGTGTTGAGCTCGTCCGGTAGAGAGGCGGCAATGTTCACAGTAGCTGGTTTATTCCCTTTAAAGCCTGTGATGTTGTTGATGCCCTGCCACATGCTTCTTGGATTATTGTTGTTGAAATGTTCTTCAACTTTGTTTTTGTATTGTCGTTTGGCTGCTTTGATGGATCTCCTGAGATCGTAGCTGGCTTGTTTCCGATCATCAGTGTTTCCGGATTTAAAGGCAGATGTCCGCGTTGACAAGGCTGATCAAACATCGCTGTTAATCCACGGTTTTTGGTTGGGGTAGATGCGGATTGTTTTGGTCGGAACTACATCATCTATACACTTCCTGATGAAACATGTTACGGAATCTGAATACGCCTCTATGTCGTCATCAGAAGCTGCCCGGAACATGTCCCAGTCCACGTGATCAAAACAGTCCTGTAGTGTAGCGTCCGATTGGTCCGACCAGCATTGAATTGTCCTGAGGGCGGGTGCCTCACGTTTCAGTTTCTGCCTATAAGCAGGCAGGAGCAGAACGGAAGAGTGATCCGATTTGCCGAAAGGTGGGCGGGGGAGGGATTTGTATGCGTCCCGGAAAGGAGTGTAACAATGGTCGAGAATACGATCTCCACGCGTGTTGATGGTGATTTGTTGAAAGTATTTTGGAGCTATTGTTCTGAAGTTGGCAATATTAAAGTCCCCCGTGATAATAAAAGCTGCATCTGGGTGCGTGGTTTCCTGCTCACTTATATTCCTGTACAGTTCCCTGAGTGCCTGGTCTGTGTTGGCTTGAGGGGGAATGTAAACAGCCGTGATTATGATCGCTGTAAATTTCCCTCGGTAGCCAGAATGGTCGACACAGAATCATATGAAATTCCAGATCAGGGGAGCAGAAGGATTTAATAGAGTGTATGTTCCTTTCATCACACCACAAGTTGTTAATATAGAAACAAACACCCCCACCTCTGCTTTTCCCTGTGAGCTCTTTCGTCCTATCCGAGCGGTGCACGGAGAAGCCCGTGAGCTCGATGGCTGAGTCTGGAACCATAGCAGACATCCAGGTTTCTGTGAGGCAAATAACACAGCAGTCCCTTGTTTCTCGTTGGTATGAGATGCGCGCCCGCAGTTCGCAGAGTTTGTTATCCAGTGACTGAACGTTGGCCAGTAAAATGGTTGGAAGAGGAGGTCGGAAAGCACGGTGTATCAGTCTGACGAGAACGCCAGCTCTTTTTCGGCGTCGGCGGCGTTTCTTCGGTTGCGCGACCCAGACAAAGGGCTCTGATGCCGTGTCTGTGAACAATCCACCGGCATTCAAAAACTCAAAGTCCGGTTTGCGTTGCGCGACGGAGGAACCAATGTTTAGAAGCGTGTCTCTATCGTAGACAGTTATACTAACAACATCTAACATGCAAAACAACAAAAAAACTAATAAAATATACGAAAAACTGCAAAGTTTTCCCGGAGCACGCAACACGGCTGCCATCCTCGGCGCCATCTTGACAAAAAAATAAATAAATAAATGACTAAGCTCAGATGAGTTAATGTGTGTTTTGAAAGCAGTTAAAATGTAGTTTAAATTTAGTGATTTTAACTTTTAAGTTAGTGCTTGTCAATGCTTTAAAGAGCAATGTTAGATTGTAATGTTCTAATGATATCTGTTCTAACTATAAAATGTACAGCTGTTATAAAATCAAAGAAAAAGGCTGCATGGCTATGGTGGTATGTGAGAGAGTCAGTGGTAATATCATTGCATTCCTATTGGTCAGTGTTAGAGGAGCTCAGCTTAGCCTGACAGTTTGCCTGCTCTGAACCAGGTTAGCTTTTCAGCATAAATAGCCGCAGTGACTGAGGTTGATCTTTGTTAAATTTGCTTTATGGAATCAAATCATTTGACTGTGAGTCAGACTAATTGAAATAAGCCTGGCCTATTTGGTAAACTTGCAAACCACGTTCGAAGTCAGAAGTCACATAAGTTAATTTATGATTTGCTGTCTTTCTGAACCAAATAAATAAAAGCAATCATATTTTTTAATACACCAAACAATCATACAAACAAGTGTTGACAACAAGGAACTACAGATAATTAACAATGCAAGGGTCTCGCAATCATATGATGAAGATCGATTAGGCTATGTCAAGAAAATGGTCATGTGTCATATAGACAGAAGTTGAAGAAAGGGGAAACAGAAAGGTAGAATAGATATTTAGAGAACAAAGTGAATAGATGCATTTTAACTTGAGACTTAAATGTCTGGAGAGAGGAGGCAGCACGAACATTATATGGGCAGCTTATTCCATAGCTTAGGGCCTATAATACAGAAAGCTCTAGCACCCTACCGTAGAAAGTTTATACTGACACAACAAGCAAGTTATCATTGCTAGATCTGAGAGTCCGTACAGGAACATATTGTTGCACTAACTCGACTAGATATTGAGGTACGAGGCCGTTATGGGCCTTATAAACTAAAAATAAGAGTTACGTTTGGCCACCGGAAGCCAGTGAAGTTGGTGAAGGATGGGAGTAATATGTGCAGATATTTTTATTAAACGTAAGGCTCGAGCAGCAGAGTTTTGTACCATTTGGAGACGATTAATACCTTTGGCAGGTAAACCACTATATAAGGAGTTACAGTAATCCAATCTAGAGGTTATAAAAGCATGGATAATAGTTTCAGCATCTGCAAAATTAAGTGAGGGACATATACAAACAATGTTTTGCAGTTGGTAAAAGCATGATTTAACAATCTTACCAATGTGTGAATCAAAGCATAGTGCAGAGTCAAAAAACACTCCCAAATTTTGCACAGTTGTTGAAGGCTTAATCTGGAGGCTGAGCAATTAATCGAATTCGATTAACATGCGCATCTCGACAGTAAAGCCGGTTTCTTGATTAGCAGTAAATCGCCATCACCTGTTTTCAGATGGAGCGGCAGTTAATATACAGAGCCATAGTTCACTGACAAGCTAGGACATATCGCGTTTATAATCGCAGACGAATCGCCTTCAATTATGAAGGCAATATTGCGTAGCTTGTCAGTGAACTACGGCTCTGTGTATTAACTGCCGCTCCAATTGCACAGCCTTACATATAACCATTATTGCCCAAATAACTGGCAACAAAAATGAGTAGAACCTAAGTTAACATGTCAAAACTGTGTCCAAAGCGTCAATATTTTGTAGGGGCACCATTGTTATCTAGCACTTCCTGGGCATGAAATTCACCAGAGCTCCACAGGTTGTTGCTGGCATCCTCTGCCACTACTCCATAATGACATCACGGAGCTGCTGGATGTTAGACATATGGTGCTTTTCCACCTTCTGCTTGAGGGTGACCCACATGTGCTCAATAGGGTTCAGGTCTGGAGACATACTTGGTCACTCCATCACCTTCACCTTCAGCAGCAAAGGCAGTTGTCATATTGGCGGTGTGTTTGGGGTGGTTGTTATGTTGGAAAACCGTTTCTGAAGAGAGGGCATTATCTTCTGCTTCAGAATGTCACAGTAAATGTTGGAATCCATGTTTCCATCAATGAACCACAGCTCCCCAGTACCAGCAGTAGTCATGCAGCCCCAGACCATGATGCTACCACCACCATGCTTGACTGTAGGCAAGGCAAATTTTTCTTGGTACTCCTCGCCAGGGCGTCGCCACACACGCTGGACGCCATCAAGTTTACCTTAGACTCATCAGACCACAGTTCATGGTTCCAGTCATTCGTGCTCTTGGCCAGGTTGTCTTCAGAAAACTGTTTGCAGGCTTTTTTGTGAGCCAGCTTCAGAAGAGGCTTCCTTCTGGGACGATGGCCATGCAAACCGACTTGTTGCAGTGTGTGGCCTATGGTCTGAGCACTGACAAGCTGAACTTCCACTTCTGCAACCTCTAAAGCAATGCTGGCAGCACTCATGCGTCAGTTTTTTTAAGCTAGTTTCTGCACCTGGCGCACAGCAAAGGACTCAAATTATTTGATCGACTCTTGCGAGGCCTGTTCCTAGTGAAACTCGTCTTGGAAAACCTCTGTGTGACCCTGGTCACTTTACTGTAGGCTGTTACCGAACTTCTTATAGCCTAGGCCATCTTTGTGGAGATCAACAATTATAATTCTCAAATCCTCAGAGAGTTCTTTGCCGTGAGGTGCCATGTTGAATATCCAGTGGTCAGTATGAGATAATTGTACTCAAAGCACAACATTTTAACTGCTCTAAAACTAGATACACAAATTTGTATGGTCCTGTCAAGCAGACAAAACATGAACATGATGAATAGGACATGTGGCTTTGCATGGTTAAACGATGTATAGCTGTTATCACTTAGGGTGTACTCAGTTTTGTTGCCAGCTTTTTTGACAATAATGGCTGTATGTTGAGTTATTTTCAGAGGACAGTAAATCTTTACTGATATACAAGCTGCACATTGACTATTCTAAAATATATCCAAGTTTCATTTCTATAGTATTGTCCCTTGAAAAGATTTACTAAATTGACTGCCGAAATGTGAGGGGTGTACTCACTTTTGTGAGATACTGTATATGTATACACACACACACACACACACGCACACACACACACAGTTGAAGTCAAAAGTTTACATACACCTTGCAGAATCTGCAAAATGTTGATTATTTTACCAAGTAAGAGGGATCATACAAAATGCTTGCTATTGTTTATTTAGTACTGACCTGAATAAGATATTTCACATAAAATATGTTTACATGTAGTCCACAAGAGAAAATAGTTGAATTTATAAGAATGACCCCGTTCAAAAGTTTACACACCCTTAATTCTTAATACTGTGGTAGTTACCTGAATGATCCACAGCTGTGTTTTTTTGTTTCGTGATAGTTGTTCAGGAGTCCCTTGTTTGTCCTGAACAATTAAACTGTCTGCTGTTCTTCAGAAAAATCCTTCAGGTCCAACAAATAATTTGTATTTTCAGCATTTGTTTGTATTTGAACCCTTTCCAACGATGACTGTATGATTTTGAGATCCATCTTTTCACACAGAGGACAACTGAGGGACTCATATGCAACTATTACAGAATATTCAAATACTCCCATGCATTAAGCCTGGGCGTAAAATCTTTTTGAATTTGAAGATCAGGGTAAATTTAAAAAATAAAACTTAATTTATCTTCTGGAAAACATTTAACTATCTTCTGTAACTTCTGAAGGGCAGTACTAAATGAACAAAATATGATATTTAGGCAACACAAGAAAAATATAAGCATTTTCTTTGCCTGCTTTGAAGAAAACAGACTGACTGCACCCCCCCCACCTTCAATAGGACTTCACTAACTCTGCAGGAACATCAAGCGAGGATAAAGTGAAAATTAAGGAAAGTGAACCCCAGGAAGGCTTCAGGACCTGATGGATTACCAAGGAAAGTACTCTCGGTATGTGCAGACCAGCTTTCAGGGATTCTTACTAAGATCTTCAGCCTTTCCTTGAACCAAGCCATCATCCCTACCTGCCTAAAATTGTCTGTTATCATCCCTGTCCCTAAAACAACCACAGACTGCAGCGTGAATAACTTTTGGCCTATTGCTCAAACATCGGTGTTGATGAAGTGCTTTGAGAGACTGGTCTAGTGCCACATTAAGACCTGCCTCCCTCCGTCACTTGATCCCTATCAGTTTGCCTATAGGGCAAACGCTGCACCAAGGACATTTCCCTCCACATTGGACATTGCCCTCCACACTGTACTCCGTAACACCATCATTCATGATATCCTGATCAATAAATTACTGGACGTGCAGCTCCCACCTTCTACTTGTGTCTGGATAAAATACATCTTAACCAATAGACCACAAACAAACTGTGAAATTTGGCTCTCATGTATCCTCCTCCCTCACACTCAGCACCGGCACCGGCACCGGATCACCCCAGGGCTGTGTGCTGAGTCTGCTCCTTTATGCTCTCTATACTTACGACTGTGTTACAACCAACCCCACAAATAAAATTATAAAATTAGCAGATGACACTACAGTGGTCGGTCTTATTTCATGAGGGGATAAGATGGCACATAAAGAAGAGGTGCGACATCTAACAGATTGGTACACAGTAAATCATCTTCAGTCAAACACCACACAAATCAAGGAAGTCATTATTGACTATAAGAAAAATAGGGGATATCATGCCCCTTCATAAATTGAGATTTTGTAGAGAGAGTGACATAATTTAAGTTCCTTTGAGTACATATTACAGAGACTCTTTCCTGGACCATCGACATCTCAGCACTGATAAAGAAGGCCCATCAGCGCCTTCACTTTCTGAGAGTACTCAGGAAAAGTGGGTTGGAACAAAGGTTGCTGGTGTCCTTTTATGAGTCCTTTTATCAGTCCACTATCCAAAGTGTGTTCACTTATTCCATCACGGCGTGGTATGCTTGGACATCTGGCTCGGCCACCACGGCCACGGCATATGCCCCCCCCCCCCCAAAAAAAAAAATGGGGTGGGGGGGAAATAAGGGGCCTACAGGCCAGGATGGGCTCTAGGGGATGCTCTGGAGGAGCGGAGCTGGCTGGGACCAGCGGAGACGATGGAGGACTGGACGGAACCAGCGGAGACAAAGGAGGGTTGTACTTGGGATCTGTGGCCCTCCGTGGGCTGGACGCAGGAACAGGAGCCCTCTCTGGGCAGAATGTGTGAACAGCAGCTCTCTCTCGACTTTGGTCAGGGGCTAGAGCATCTCTCTTTTCTGCTCAGGGGCTGAAGCCGACACTAGAGCGCAATCAGGGTCTGGAGCCAAAACTGGAGCGGACTCAGGGCTGGAGCCAACACTGGAGCGGACTCAGGGGCTGGAGCCCACAGTCTTTTTCTACTCATACGCCTCTTTTGGTTAGAGGTGAAGAAGTTAGCTGCTGCCATCCTAGGCCTTGGGATTGGAGGGGCCAGTGGGCTTGACAATGGAGTGGCCGCTGGTTCTCGGCTGAGGACTGGAATGGTTTTGGGAGGAAGGGAGGGAGGGAGGCAGATTTCAGCACTGATTGGACAGATGTAGCTGGGTCCACAACTTTAGCTCCCAGGTCAGTGCTGTTAGACACCCACTTACGGGTTCGGGGAAACACAGGAGAATATGAATAGCCAGGGCCAATGGCCAGGCATGTGGAGGATTTCGGCATGGGGTGAGCTGGCGATGTTCAGTGGTTCTCAGAAGGGGCTGGATGAGAATGGCTCTTATCTTCTCTAACATCTTCTACTTCAATTGAGTAACTCAACCACAAATGGGTGAATGACAACAAATAGTGTTCTCATCCCATCCCAACTGACAGCAGACACATAGTGAGGCATTGAGCCAGCTCACCAGATGGGAAAGCTTGATTATTTCCTCAACAAACATTTCCAGAGGGCGACCACCCTGTCGCAGGTTGCACAGCTGGTCCTCAACCCAATTCATCTTGTCTTTGGTGGTAGGCGCTCGACAGAGAATATTCATAGATAAAAGGTACTTTATTAAAGTCACTAAAATAAACTCAGGAGAAAGACTTCGACTCTACCATCAAACTAAAACATTCAATACCAGATGAAGACTGGGGAGAAACTGAGGACTTAAAGGTGCCATAGAATGAAAAACTGTCTTTACCTTGGCATAGTTAAATAATAACAGTTCTGTACATGGAAATTAGATACAGTAAGCCTCAAACACCATAGTTTCCTTCTTATGTAAATCTCGTGATTAAAAAAGAGCTTCTAATATCTGTGAAGCTTGTATGGCCACCCTAGTGCAAAGGCACAAAAGCAGTTGTTTTTACTGAGGGCGCTGAAAAAATCCAGGCTGTCACATGAACTGCTGGCAACCTTTTACCGCTGCTCTATAGAAAGCATCACAACATACTGCATTTCTGTCTGGTATCTCAGTTTTCCTTCAACAGGGCTCTTCAACGTGTCTTTTTCAGCACAAAAAAAAAAAAATCATTAACTCCGTAACAACCAGCGCTGGAAGACATATACAGAACACAGTGTTTAATCATCTGTAAGGACTCCACACACCCAGGTCATCACCTCTTAGAAATGTTGCCATCGGGCAGGTGCTGCATAGCTATCTAAACATGCAGAAACTGACGTATGTACAGCTTCTCCTTAGTGCGGTGGCTACTCTGAATTAAGCTTAAACTTGTTACCACGCCCACACTATCAGCCAACGTCTTTCTGCTACACACAGTCTACTATTTATAACAGTGAATATTGCCCATAATCCATATATTTATTGTTTCGTACTTTATGAATATACTGTTACCCATTTCATTGCTTGTACCACTGTGTGCATACAATGACAAAGATTCAATTAAATTCAATTATATTTATCATGTACAATTATTTGTATATAAATATATATGTGTGTGTGTGTGTGTGTGCAGTTTGTGAACCCTTTAGAATGATCTATATTTATGCATACATAAAAACATAAATTGACCCAACATTTCCATATAAGTCCTGAAAGTAGACAAAGAGAACCAAATAAAACATGTGAGAGAAATAAAATACTTTCTTTGTAATTTATTTATTGAGAAAAATGATCCATTGTTACATATCTGTGTGTTACAAAAGTATGTTAATCTTTGCTTTTAGTATCGGGTGTGACCCCTTTTTTCTAGGTGAAGTTTCTTGTAAAAGCTGATCAGTCCTGCACAATAACATGTAGGCGTTTTAGCCCATTCCTTAGTGCAGAACCACTTAAACTCTGATGTTGGTGGGTTTCCTCGTATCGACAGCTTGCTTATAGGTCCGTCCACAACATGTAAATTGGATTAAGTTCTGGACTTTGACTCCAAAAAAACATTCCAAAACATTAACTTTGTTCTTCTTTATCCATTCTTTGGTAGAATGACTTGTGTGCTTAAGGCTGTTGTCTTGCTGCATGACAAACGTTCTCTTGAGACTCTGTTCTTAAACACATGTCCTGACATTTTCCTTTAGAATGTGCTGGTATAATTCAGAATTCATTGTTCCATCAATGATGGCAGGTTGTCCTGGCCAAGATGCAGCAAAACGAGCCCAAGCCATGATACTACCGCCACCATGTTTCACAGATGGGATAAGATTCTTAAGCTGGAATACAGTGTGTTCTTTTCTCAGAACATAATAGCGCATCATTTAAACCAATATGTTCTATTTTGGTTTCATCCATCCATTAAACCTTTCTCCAATAGTCCTCTGGATTTCAGTGGCTTTCTTTTTGCAGCTCTGCCATACACACCACGGTTGCTCAGTGTTCTCCTGGTGGTGGGCTCATGAACATTAATAATGTGAGAAAGGCATTTAGTTGCTTAGAAGCAGTGTTGGGAAGGTTACTTTGAAAATGTAATAGGTTACAGATCACAAGTTACCCTACTTAAAATGTAATAAGTAGTGTGACTTTTCAATTACTTTATTAAAGTAATGTAACTGATTACATTTGATTACTTTTTGATTATTTTTTTACATTTCAATGTTTTCAACTGGTAATCATTTTTAAACATGTAAAGCAGGCATGGTTAAAAACCTTAAACCTTTTTTTTTAAATAAGCAGAACATTGTACAAACATTGCTAAAGTGATTGCTTTGCAAAAAGTATTAACTTAGACATTAAATACGTGAAAAAACAACAACAACATTATTTTAGCTGAAGATTTTTATCAATACCTTTTATTGCCTTTTACTCCTTGCTGGTGAGACTTTTACCCCGTGTGTGGGGTAAGAGGCCCCCCTTGCCACCTCATACATTTATAAGTTTTTCTAAACGAAATAAACAACTTTTATGATTTAATCTCATACAAAATGTGTTGCTCCAATGATGTTTACAGGTGCATCTCAATAAATTAGAAAGTCGTGGAAAAGTTAATTTATTTCAGTAATTCAACTCAAATTGTGAAACTCGTGTATTAAATTAATTCAATGCACACAGACTGGAGTAGTTTAAGTCTTTGGTTCTTTTAATTGTGATGATTTTGGCTCACATTTAACAAAAACCCACCAATTCACAATAAAATCTAAATAAATAAGAATATGGTGACATGCTAATCAGCTAATCAACTCAAAACACCTGCAAAGGTTTCCTGAGCCTTCAAAATGGTCTCTCAGTTTGGTTCACTAGGCAACACAATCATGGGGAAGACTGCTGATTTGACAGTTGTCCAGAAGACAATCATTGACACCCTTCACAAGGAGGGTAAGCCACAAACATTCATTGCCAAAGAAGCTGGCTGTTCACAGAGTGCTGTATCCAAGCATGTTAACAGAAAGTTGAGTGGAAGGAAAAAGTGTGAAAGAAAAAGATGCACAACCAACCGCGAGAACCGCAGCCTTATAAAGATTGTCAAGCAAAATCGATTCAAGAATTTGTGTGAACTTCACAAGAAATGGACTGAGGCTGGGGTCAAGGCATCAAGAGCCACCACACACAGACGTGTCAAGAAATTTGGTTACAGTTGTCGTCAGAGGCGTTTTACCTGGGCTAAGGAGAAGAAGAACTGAACTGTTGCTCAGTGGTCCAAAGTCATCTTTTCAGATGAGAGCAAGTTTTGTATTTCATTTGGAAACCAAGGTCCTAGAGTCTGGAGGAAGGGTGGAGAAGCTCATAGCCCAAGTTGCTTGAAGTCAAGTGTTAAGTTTTCACAGTCTGTGATGATTTGGGTGCAATGTCATCTGCTGGTGTTGGTCCATTGTGTTTTTTGAAAACCAACGTCAGAAATTTTAGAGCACTTCATGCTTCCTTCTGCTGACCAGCTTTTTAAAGATGCTGATTTCATTTTCCAGCAGGATTTGGCACCTACCCACACTGCCAAAAGCACCAAAAGTTGGTTAAATGACCATGGTGTTGGTGTCCTTGACTGGCCAGCAAACTCACCAGACCTGAACCCCATAGAGAATCTATGGGGTATTGTCAAGAGGAAAATTAGAAAAAAGAGACCAAAAAATGCAGATGAGCTGAAGGCCACTGTCAAAGAAACCTGGGCTTCAATACCACCTCAGCAGTGCCACAAACTGATCACCTCCATGCCACGCCGAATTGAGGCAGTAATTAAAGCAAAAGGAGCCCCTACCAAGTATTGAGTACATATACAGTAAATTAACATACTTTCCAGAAGGCCAACAATTCACTAAAAATATTTTTTTTATTGGTCTTTTTTTTTTTAAGAACCAAAGACTTAAACTACTTCAGTCTGTGTGCATTTAATTTATTTAATACACGAGTTTCACAATTTGAGTTGAATTACTGAAATAAATTAACTTTTCCATGAGATGCACCTGCAGGGAATAGCACATTTTTTCTTAAGGTGTGCCTTTACCCCCATTGTAACCTATACATTTCTGTGTCTGTTCAAACATAAGTAAATGTGCATGTGGTAGAACCACACTTTACCTAAAAATACATACAAATAATCATGTTGCATTTCCAGTCTAACCTCATTCATCCCCTAAGCAAAATATTTTCTTTAAATATAGCTTTTAAAAGAACCAATTTAAAACACCTCGAGGCCAAGAAGAACGAATCCATCTTAAAATTTCTGATGTACCATATTGTAAAAAATAATGATAAAATATGTATAAAACCAGATATTGCAAGCTAGAATCTTCATGGCTTGTGAACTTTCCAAACAAATGTTGAACCTGCAGATTTTGTTATTAAAAAATTATAAGCAATTTATTTTTATGATTAAGGACAGGCATTCATCCAATTTTCTATCCAAAGCTTCTCCTTTATTGGGTCACAGAGTGCTGAAGCCTATTCCAGTCTCTCAAACACATGGCACAGAAACACTCTGGACAGGTGATTAGTCCTTCACTGGGCATGTTTGATGTACTACAGAATAAAAAAAAAAAAAAAACTTATATATATATATATATATATAATAATAATACAATATTTTTTTAATCCTGTTTGTCCTACAAAATAGTAAATCAATTATGTTGTTGTATAAATAAAACCCATAACATAATAATAATAATTATTATGTATTATTATTATTAAAAAACACAACACACACACAACTGTTTCTGAATCATATTTGTTGTCACAAACATAAAAAGGTTTAATAAATACAGTAAAAATGAACATGTATCTGTTGTCTCCGCACTTTACAAACCTGCATTAAACATCTGTAACAAGCATTAACTTCCTTCAGTTTTTTGTATAAAAAATTTGTATATGAAATTGTAAATCTAGCATCATAAAGAATTAATTAATAACATCATACATTTTTTTGATCATCCAGTAGTGGCATGACATTGAGAAAAAAACAACAACAAATAAAAATCCCTGAAATGTCCCCAAACTGCTCATAGACGTCATCATTTACAAATAACTTTAAAAGATCAAAGCAATAGTTCAAAGCAAAAGGTCAAAAATACATAGAACAAACAAACCCCACCTAAAATATTTAGGTATAAATACAGACACAACACTGAAAGATTGTGTTTCAAAAACTTCAGGAAAGCATTTGCTCTTCGGAAACGAAAGATACATTTTGGTAAGACTTTTTTATATAGGTCAATATTTTGAACGTGTCATTCTAACAAAAACTAACTATATATTCACTTATTTTGTCTTTTTCCAGAATACACTGTGACAGACCAACAAAAGGATGGGGAAACCTGTCCCGTTATATGTTGTAACACTGCTCTCTTTTCTTGCCAGTAAGCCACAAAGTAGATATTAAATCAATTGGTGATTAAATAAACTCACTGGTGATTGATGATGTTAATTAAATTATTTAATGTCAGGTTTGGCTGTTAAATTATATGCAGTTTTGTCAAGAACAAAGTATCTACTATATAATTGCTGATATATAGTTACATCTCTGAAACTAACTGTTCTATTTTCATTCCACCAGGTGAAATAACTGAGGCAGAAGGTAATGACAATATCATTTTATAAAAAAATATATATATTTTGTATTTACGACGAGCAAAAAATGACTACTGTTTTAGTTGAAAATGTGCTTAAGTATGATAAAACACCAATCTTAATATCATAACTCTTAAAAAAGAAAGAAAAAAGCGGTAGCACAATAATACAGCCATGTGTTTCTTAAGATGTTGAAGAAAGTACATATAATCAGGGACATGTCTATATTTTGCTAACATCTACCCAAGTTCCAATTTAGCCAATTGCAATATACTGTTATATAATGAAATACACAACATTTCAATATGTTAAATATGACCACAGTAAACTTACATTTGTCAAGTGTAGGCTAAAATGTTATACAATTAAGTTTTTCTGATTTAATGTCTAATATTAGGCTGAAACAAAATAGCATTAAAAGAAAATTAGGCATAAAGCAATACAGATAATTGTACTAGTCTGATTCTTAGTCAGACTTAAGCATTTTGTAAATTAATAGTAATGCATCATATCTGATAATAATCCAGGGACATAATTGAAAACATTTGTTTCTCTTTTTAACTGTCCATGTTATTGTTCCCATGACACATTTTAAAGTGGCAAAAATGTACTTTTACTTAATTACTCAATGCAATATTAAATATAACATTAGTTTTTTTATCTATTGGTGCTTGCTTAAATAAATATTATTCATAGTTGCTTATTATTTACTGTCTACTGAAAGTATTGTCTAGTTTCTGCTCATCCCCTATATTTACATCCATCCACCATTCAAGACACTCTGTAAAAAAATAGGTTGTCAATTAAGTATAAATATATATCTGTAAATGTCAGCTTTATTATGCTCCACTGATGATCATTAATATGACAAAAGAGAGGAAAATAATTCAAGTGAAACAGATGAGTAGCCAAGCCCTAGTCATGACCCTATTATTGCTGCATGATTTAATATTCAAATGGGACATTTCTGTGAGGATTTATAACAATGTTTTATCATTTACAATGCCTTTAACTACAGCTGATTTCCTGCCTTATGGGGTTGGAGACACATTCAACCCATTATTGGATGATGGAAGCTCTCAAGCCATTTCCTTACAACAGCCTTTCCTATACTTCGGAAACAAATACGATCAGATCTTTGTAAGCATTTGACTTT
Organism: Ptychobarbus kaznakovi; assembly: GCA_027422405.1. Lineage (NCBI taxonomy): Eukaryota > Metazoa > Chordata > Actinopteri > Cypriniformes > Cyprinidae > Ptychobarbus > Ptychobarbus kaznakovi. Next base: position 22,998,630 of record CM049794.1, read on the forward strand.
GGAATTGTGAATGAAGATTTACTTAAAACTGCAGTCCGTAACTTTTTTTGGCTAAACATGATCCGAAATCAATATTTGAGGAAGTACATAACCAGCCAGTGTTCAAAACTATCGCCTTACTTTAGCCCGATTCATGACGGTTAGCTTATGTTTTCTGATTTGAGTGATACAGGTAGGTTTTTGCAGGAAATTCGAGCATAGCACTGTGTCATTACCAGTGTTGGGGAAAGTTACTTTTAAAAGTAATGCATTACAATATTGCGTTACTCCCTAAAAAAATAACTAATTATGTTACTTAATTACTTTTTATGGGAAGTAATGCGTTACATTACTTTTGCGTTAATTTCGCGTTACTTTTTAAATATGAGCAGGGCTTGATTGTTTGTTTTTAATACAAGAAGTTCTATTTATAGCAAATGTAAAAGCCTTTCACACCAAAAAGTGTAATGAATAAACCTCAGGCTGAAGGAAGAGTAAATCACGTCTGTACAGCAAAACGCAGAAAAAGAAGGTTCAACACACTTCAGCAATAAAAAAAAAACAACGAAGCATAATTGTTTGTTTATCTAAAGTCATTTTTAGTAGTATGGCTAGTAGTATTTAGTAATAGTATGGCTGAACTGGATCATCAAAGGTCAGCAGCAAACACATCGGTTAATAAAATGAGATTAGATATATTTGTGTTGTTTAACATATTTAATTATTGCAGGTTTGCGTCATATTCTGAGTTTGCATTTCACTGTTTTAATTCATTTTGATGAATACTGAATCTGTTTTTTGTGAGTGGGATGAATTAATACACATTCACATTTAGTCTAGATTAGAACTACAGTAAGATCATGTTCACACAGCGCACTGTCAGTCAATACATGGACGAAAAGTAACTCAGATATTTTCTAGTACATTAAAAAGTAATGCGTTACTTTACTAGTTACTTGAAAAAAGTATTATTATTAGGTAACTCGCGTTACTTGTAATGAGTTACCCCCAACACTGGTCATTACGTCTGTAAACATAAAGAAGTTGTCCCGACTAGTAGGCTATTACACATGAGGATACTGCAGGGGGCAGATTGTTTAGCCTTTTCTCGCAGCAGCTAGAATAATAAATTTATAATTTTGATGGCAGATTGTAATCCAGAAGGGATTATGTGTTTATGAAACACACGTGAATTAAATAAAATTATATTCCAGTTTTTAATGTGCTTCTGATTACAGATAACCTGGGATTACATAAGATTTGTATTTGAAAGCAAACCAGTACGAAGGAAGAATAATTAGCTTTTTGGGTTAGAAGAATTTCTTAATATGAAATTCGAATGGCATGACAATTAGTTTAGACTGTACATAAATTGAAATATGCACATTAATACACACTATACCCACAGTCCCGCAATGCTGATGTTGTTATCATTAATAATTTAAGAATAAAGTATAGCAATAATAATAACGGTTTGATGTGATATGAGCTAACCGATCGTTAGATTTAATCATCATTGGTAGCGCAATTTATTTTAATGCATTTTTCCTCAGTTGGTCAGAACAAACGTGGCAGACTTGTTATTTACTTATTTAGATGGAAATATATTATGAAAATTCTTATTTGGGTCATATATTCCAAGACGTAGGTTAGAATCTGTGATTGCGAAGTACAGTAAACATCCACACTGGTGCAGTGACTGACAGCAACACATTCATACATCCCACACAAGCAAGATAATTACACAAGTAACTGCAATTCCAGGTTTTCAAACAGAGATGCGACAAAGAGGCAAAACTTACCTTTAGCAGCTTTAATTACAACCCGAATTCCGAAAATGTTGGGACGTTTTTTAAATTTGAATAAAATGAAAACGAAAATACCTTCCAATCACATTAGCAATATTTTATTCACAATAGAACATAGATAGCATAACAAATGTTTGAACTGAGAAATTGTACAAAATTGTTTTATGCACAAATTGAGCTCATTTGAAATTTGATGCCTGCCACAGGTCTCAAGATATTTGGGACGGAGGCATGTTTACCATGGTGTAGCATCTCCTTATCTTTTCAGAACAGTTTTAAGACGTCTGCACTATGAGTTTATGGAGTTTTGGTGTTGGAAATGTGTCCTATTCTTGCCTGATATAGGTTTCCAGCTGCTGAAGAGTTTGTGGTCGTCTTTGACATATTTTTTTTGTTTAATGATGCGCCAAATGTTCTATATAGGTGAAAGATCTTGACTGCAGGCAGACCAATTCAGAACCGCGACTTTTCTACTACGAAGCCATGCTGTTGTAATAGCTGCAGTATGTGGTTTTGCATTGTCCTGCTAAAATACACATGGCCTTCCATGAAATAGACACAATCTGAAGGAGAGCATATGTTGCTCTAAAACCTTTATATACCTTTCAGCATTCATAGTGCCTTACCGTATGCACTTATGCACCCCCATACCTTTAGAGATATTGGCTTTTGAACTGAACACTGATAACATGCTGGAAGGTCTCCCTCCTCTTTAGTCCAGAGGACACAACGTCCGTGATTTCCAACAAGAATGTCAAATTTGGACTTGTCTGACCATAGAACACTTTTCTCCTTTGAAACAATTCATTTGAAAAAAGCCTTGGCCCACAGGACATGACAGCGCTTCTGAACCATGTTCACATATGGCTTCCTTTTTGCATGATAGAGCTTTAGTTGGCATCTGCAGATGGCACAGCGGATTGTGTTTACCAACAGTGGTTTATGGAAGTATTCCTGGGCCCATTTAGTAATGTCAATGACAGAATAATGCCGATGAGTGATGAAGTGTCGTCTGAGGGCCCGAAGACAACGGGCATCCAACAAAGGTCTTCTGCCTTTTTCCTTACGCAGAGATTTCTCAAGTTTTTCTGAATCGTTTGATGATGTTATGCACTATAGATGATGATATTTGCAAAGCCTTTGCATTTTGACATTGACAAACGTTGTTTTTAAAGTATTCCACAATCTTTTTACATTCTATTTCACTGACTGGAGAGCCTCTGCCCATAATTATTTCTGAGAAACTCTGCCTCTCTAAGATATCCCTTTTATGTTACAGACCTGATGTCAATTAACTTAATTATTTGCTAGATGTTGCTCCCAGCTGAATCTTTTTAAAATGTTTTACTTTTTCAACCCTCTGTTGCCCATGTGCCAACTTTTTTGAGACCTGTAGCAGGCATCAAATTTCAAATGAGCTCATTTAGTGGATAAGTGTAACATTTCTCAGTTTAAACATTTGTTATGTTCTCTATGTTCTATTGTGAATAAAATATTGACTGATTTTTGAAAGTATTTTAGTTTTCATTTTATTCAAATAAAAAAAAGTCCCAAACGTTTCCGGAATTCGGTTTGTATATGTTATTAAACAATTGGTGCTTAATTTTTTAGAGCTCTTTTTCATTGTCTGATTTAGATTTAGCAGTGCAATGCATCATTCATATTTAGTTTGGTCAATTGATTTGATAACTTTTTCTCAATTTTAGGTGAACAACAATGGTCATATAACATTTACTGAACCATTGTATTCCTACAACCCAATTTTGAAGTCTGAAAGAGACATAATTGCCCCTCTGTGGACTGACCTTGACAATCGACGTGGGGGATCTATCTCCTATAGAGAGGATACAAGCACTGCTGTGTTGGCACAAGTCACTACAGCTGTTAAGCAATACTTCCCTACCATACCATTTGCTGCTACGTCAGCTTTTGTTGCTACCTGGGACAGGGTGCCATACTACAGTGGTGGAGGGGTAAGACTTAAAGTAAACAATGCTTCTCAGTGAATGATCTCTCTCTCTTTTTGTCTTTTTTTTGGAGGGTTGTAAATGCTGTCTAATTGTGTTTTGAAGGTGGTTACCTTCCAAGTGGTTTTGGCATACAATTTTCATCGCTCATTCATCCTGATCAACTATGGTAATATATCTGCAACAACACAAGGTTGGTTGGTAAGTGCTCTTTAAATGTTTTACAACTTACAAACTAACTCAAAGGAAAGGAATTGTTCTCTTTATTCAATAATTCCGCTACTAACAAAATACACATTTGGGCCAGATTTACTTGCGCCAGCACAAACCATCTGTTAGCATTAAATAGTACTGTCAGAATTGACTAAAGACATGCAGTGAAGAATTAGAGCCAAAAAGGCGTGGGCACAGTTATTTTTGCACCTGAATTTATTGAATATGCATTTGTAGGAGTTTCACAAAATTTATGGGAGGAGAGTAGGATATTAAAATGAATCATGCAACGTGATTTTCTAATGTTTGCAATCATCAAATTACTGGTATTTGTGGCATTATTTAACGGCAAAGAAAAGCATGTCTTATAGCAGGCTATAATTTTCGCTACTCTTGGTAAATTGTGCTGGCCATTATGGAAATTATCTGGCTGCGTTTGGTTTCTTAATGTGCGCATTGTTAGTAAATCACCCCCAGAATGCTTTTATGAAATTGCACTCTAACACTAATTTGCCCTTTTGTTTAGTAAAGGTTGAGAATTTTAAATATTCTGTTTACTTCCACAGGCTGGTTACAACACATTGGACTCTGTTCATTATTTCACACTTCCAGTGACCAGCACCGCAGATCTCTCATTCAGCAGCAACATCAATGTGAATGGTAGTTGGTCTTTCCGTGTTGATGGATCACAGAACTGTAAGTCAGCATTTAAAAAAATATATATATACAGGTGCTGGTCATATAATTAGAATATCATCAAAAAGTTGATTTATTTCACTAATTCCATTCAAAAAGTGAAACTTGTGTAATGTATACATTCATTCCACACAGACTGATATATTTCAAGTGTTTATTTCTTTTAATTTTGATGATTATAACTGACAACTAATGAAAACCCCAAATTCAGTATCTCAGAAAATTAGAATATTACTTAAGACCAATACAAAGAAAGGATTTTTAGAAATCTTGGCCAACTGAAAAGTATGAACATGAAAAGTATGAGCATGTACAGCACTCAATACTTAGTTGGGGCTCCTTTTGCCTGAATTACTGCAGCAATGCGGCGTGGCATGGAGTCGATCAGTCTGTGGCACTGCTCAGAATTTCTATGGGGTTAAGGTCAGGCGAGTTTGCTGGCCAATTAAGAACAGGGATACCTTGGCCCTTAAACCAGGTACTGTAGCTTTGGCACTGTGTGCAGGTGCCAAGTCCTGTTGGAAAATTAAATCTGCATCTCCATAAAGTTGGTCAGCAGCAGGAAGCATGAAGTGCTCTAAAACTTCCTGGTATATGGCTGTGTTGACCTTGGACCTCAGAAAACACAGTGGACCAACACCAGCAGATGACATGGCACCCCAAACCATCACTGACTGTGGAAACTTTACACTGGACCTCAAGCAACGTGGATTCTGTGCCTCTCCTCTCTTCCTCCAGACTCTGGGACCCTGATTTCCAAAGGAAATGCAAAATTTACTTTCATCAGAGAACATAACTTTGGACCACTCAGCAGCAGTCCAGTCCTTTTTGTCTTTAGCCCAGGCGAGACGCTTCTGACGCTGTCTGTTGTTCAAGAGTGGCTTGACACAAGGAATGCGACAGCTGAAACCCATGTCTTGCATACGTCTGTGCGTAGTGGTTCTTGAAGCACTGACTCCAGCTGCAGTCCACTCTTTGTGAATCTCCCCCACATTTTTGAATGGGTTTTGTTTCACAATCCTGTCCAGGGTGCGGTTATCCCTATTGCTTGTACACTTTTTTCTACCACATCTTTTCCTTCCCTTCGCCTCTCTATTAATGTGCTTGGACACAGAGCTCTGTGAACAGCCAGCCTCTTTTGCAATGACCTTTTGTGTCTTGCCCTCCTTGTGCAAGGTGTCAAGTCAGCAGTCAGAATGGCATGGAGGCAATCAGCCTGTGGCACTGCTCAGGTGTAATGAAGCCCAGGTTGCTTTGATAGCGGCCTTCAGGTCATCTGCATTGTTGGTCTGGTGTCTCTCATCTTCCTCTTGACAATACCCCATAGGTTCTCTATGGGGTTCAGGTCAGGCGAGTTTGCTGGCTAATCAAGCACAGTAACACTATGGTCATTGAACCTGCTTTTGGTACCTTTGGCAGTGTGGGCAGGTGCCAAGTCCTGCTGGAAAATGAAATCAGCGTCTCCATAAAGTTGGTCAGCAGCAGAAAATCTACTTTCATCTGAAAAGAGGACTTTGGACCACTGAGCAACAGTCCAGTTATTTTTCTCCTTAGCCCAGTTAAGATGCTTCTGATGATGTTTCTGGTTCAGAAGTGGCTTGGTAGCTCTTTTCCTGAAGATCTGAGCGTGGTGACTTGATGCACTGACTCCAGCTTCAGTCCACTCCTTGTGAAGCTCTCTTCAAGTGTTTGAATCGGCTTTGCTTGACAGTATTATCAAGCTTGCGGTCATCCCTGTTGCTTGTGCAGATTTTCCGACCCAATTTCTTCCTTCCAGTCAACTTTGCATTTAATATGTTTTGATACAGCACTCCTTGAACAGCCCCCCCTTTCAGTAATGACCCTCTGTAACTTACCCTCTTTGTGGAGGGTGTCAATGATCGCCTTCTGGACCATTGCCAAGTCAGCAGTGTTACCCATTATTGTGGTTTCAAAGAACAATAGATACCCAGAATTTATACTGTATGGATGGTCATTTATTGAAACTCAAATGTAAATATTCAAATATTTTGAGATATTAATTTTTGACTTTCATTAACTGTAAGCTCTAATCATCAAAAAAAAAAAAAAAAGTTTGAAGTGTTTTATTTTACATGTAATGAATCTACAATATATGAAAATTTCACTTTTTGAACTAAGTTACAAGAATTTTTTTTACTTTTTCAACATATTCAATTTTTATGTGCCTGTACATAGCACTTAAAACACTTAATATAAAGTGGGTCTATAATATTTCTGAGCTTAAGTTTCATTAGAGGGACTAAACAACTCTTTCATGCAGTAATACCAGGGAATAACTGTAAAATTACCAGAACAACTTTACCAGTAAATTCAAAAATACACTGTTCACATAGGCAATGATGCTCCGTCTTTTTTTAAAGTAAAGCACCATTCACACATCCATTTAAAAATACTGGTAAATGTGGTGACATTTTTAACTATAAATGATCTCTTAACAGCTGCGTCTTCTCGTGTTTTGTTTTTGTAAGCATGGAGGGGTATATGCAGTCAGTGTTTTTGTTGATGTTTTCATTTTTTGTGTCAAAATTTCACATTCATGCAGCCCAGAGACATTAGGTGACTTCAAACTGAACTACACAGTGCAGAATAAATGCGTCATCTACGTCAGAATGTTATGATTGGCCTGGAGCTGTTGAATTTTGAATTTCAACAGGTCTGGATTGGCCCAGAGTAGATGTCTTAAATCACCATGTTTTGAACTCGTACATACTTAATTTTCATTCTGCATTCACACATAACAGATTACCAGTAATTTACTCATAATGTCAACTTCTCATTCCAGCACTTTACCAGTATTTTTTAAAAGGTCCTGTTAACACATTATCTCTTAACGGTAATTTACCAGAAAAGACTGTATGTATGAAAGGGGCAAATGTCACAAGAGAGATAGTAGGGCACCTTGTCTCCAGATATTTTGATTGATGAGGGTCATAAAAATTCCATCCCCCCACCCCTCCCTCCCTCCACCCATAACTGGACACCAGTGTGTACACCCCCACCCCATCTAACCGGCCATCTGGTTATCCACCCCAGCGATCGAAAGGAATGCCTGTTTTGGGAAATTTGTTTTTGTGTGGGACGTTGAAATGTGCTTTTAAACTTTAAAATGAGAAACTGTGTTAAATAGGGACAAAGTGAAGTTTTTATTAAAGTTTTTTACACACACATATCAAGAAAAAGCATCAAACATTCACGTAAAATGAGCAATGACTGTTTTTCCCAGTAAAACAATTCAAGACGAGCTGGTGTTGTTAAAACAAATTTAGGAAAAGGTAAAGTTAGAAAATAAAACAAAAAAGTATCTGACACATTAGTTAAAACAACAGCATAAGATACTTTTCTCAAAATATTTGTTGTCTACTATTACAAGAAAGAAAAAAAAGAAAAAGCATTTGATACATTCGTCAAACAACACACGAGTTTTTCTGTTACAATTTAAAACTAGTTAGTTTGACAAAGTTAAAGAAAATAAAAAAATACTACTTATATTACCACGGCGTAAAATATATAAATATGCCGTTAAGTAAGAAGATACTCGTTAGAAGTTTGTAGTCTCTAACCTCGTAAGTTAGAAAAGAAAAAAAGAGATGAATATCTAGTCGTAATCTAAAACAAAAAACAAATCAGACACGTTAGTTAAAACAACAGCATAAGATCTTGTAACATTACATTGTAACATAATATTTTAAGAAAAGTTAAACAAAATAAAAAAGAACCATGCATCTAGCCACCATCTAAAAATAAAATAAAAATCAAGACATGTTAGTTAAAACAACGGCATAAGACAGTTGTCAAAATCTTGTAGTCTAGCATCATAAGTTAGAAAAGAAAAAGAAAAAAGAGATGACTGTAAGATACAATGTAAGATACAATGAACGTTAAAACACCGCAATCTATCTTGTAGTCATTAGCTCCGCTGACGTAAAGTTAAACAAGAGAAAAAGAGCAGCGTCCGTCAGATAACTGAGTTCCAAGCTGTCAAAATCAGAATGAGGTTATGAGCGCAGCGGCCAGACCGCGCCTACATCCCACCCCCTAACACCTTAAGGAGAGACCCAAAGCGAAGATTTAAAGAATTAAAGTAATGTTTTTGCCACATGTTTTCATTAAAAGAAGAACAACATATTAAGACATCTGTTTTCTGGGTCAGACCTAGTCATGAATCCATGAATCATTCTGCCTTTCGCTTAAAATGACGTATCAACTGCAAGTTATTTATCTAACTATTGTTTAGAGACCTACATGAAAGAAACGCGTATCTATGTACGCACTGTGAACTGCGTAACTTTAGGTGTAATAGTTAGAAAATTCTGAAGTGTAATAGTTGCATAAGTAACAGAAAGACACAAACACCCGCTTTTCATGCTCGGTTTGTCTTGTGAACACACACATCGTAGACAGATAGAAAGACGTCCTAAAAGAAACATAATTTGCTTAGTCTTAAGCAGCATCATGTAGAGGGACAGTCATTTAATTTTTGTTTAATAAAAACAATTATTTTGCCGTTTTTCTTTTGAGAGTTTAACTCTGTTAACCCTAATCACAGAATAATGCAATATCGGAAAATGATCAGACAAGTCTGAATATAAAACACCGTATTTAATTTCTTCACTTAGAAAATTTGTAAGTTGTTGAATTTTTTTAACACTTGTAGGTTTATGAATAAGAGGAAAATAATAACTAGAATAAAGAATATTGAGAAAATCTACAGTAAGGGTATCAAATTTATCGGACCAGGTATGTTATTGTGGCAAAGAATAATACATTTGTCCTCCCTCTCCATCCGTCTCAGCTATCATTGAGTCTGTCTGTCTGTCTGTCTGTCTGTCTGTCTGTCTGTCTGTCTGTCTTTTGGGACAGGTTTTTAATTGAATGAAGTGTTTTAAGGTGAGCAGAATACATTAGTTTAATAGTATTTGATAAAGGTTTTTGTATTGAATGTATTGAAGCGGCTGTTTAACAAGTTTGAAATGTTTTAATGTTCCTGTTTAACTGTATTACATTCAGCATACATTCAGCATACTGTAAAGAAAGCGGTTAAATGAGCTCGTAGTATTATTTTAATTAATTCCATGTTAACAAACAGTACGTACTTCAGTTGTTCTTTATGTGATTTCATAATAAAAGCATCTAAACTGTTAACAGACTATTATCTTTTATATTAAACCTTAATAAAAACGTTAGGTAACACAGTTGTGTAAGACACGACCCAAAACATCGCGTTAATATGTTATCCGTCCTTTTACACACATTTTGTGCACTATCAATTTTAAGAAAATATGATTTATCGTTTGCGCAGATTATATTTTAAAGTTGTTAAGCCAAATCAATGAGTTTATAAGACCGGTTAATTCTTTCTACAGACTTATACTTCAGACATGTCGAACATGTAGAACATATCCACATTTATATCATTATAACATCATCAGGATAAATTAACAAAAGATGTCTTCACACTATTAACTTTATTTGAATGTTTTACTTATAAAAAATGACCCGGAGTTGTTAGAAAAGAGATGTATACCGACGAACCGATTAATTGAACCGAACTGTAGGAAAGAATCGATTTGCAGAAATGAATCGGGCTTCGCATCACTAACGGAGATCGCACACACATACCCAAAAAAGTTGGGGTTTGTAACATCGCAACACGGAAGAAGCGTATACTTCGCAAAAAGTGTGGAAATGCGAGTCTTTCTATATAGGGTATCTGAGCGTACATATAACCAGAAGTCTGACGAAATCTATCACTTATGACCGTTTTTGGATATGGATCCCTGACAGCCATGTTTGTAGTCTGAGGAGTATGCTGGGTATTGTAGTTCGCTGACCTGAAAGGACAGCAACATTTGTATGAGGTTTTAGTTACGCGCGTTCAATTTAACAGCTTTGTAAAAACAAAAAACTAAAATAATTGTTCAAATGTAAAAGCCTAAACAAATATATGTATAACAAGAATATACTTATGGTAAAAACAGACTTGACATGTCGAAATTGACCATCCCTATTTCATGAAATAGCACAACGATTTGGTTGTGTTCTTGAAATCAAATCTTAAGAAAAAGTCAGTCAGTCCCATCTGCTATCTGAATATTCAGTCCGTCTAGTTTCATCATAAACTATAAGCAGGGTCTTGCAATAATGTGTTGAACGTCTGATAAGTTGGTCGATCGCATGTCCAGAGTTGTACTGCGGTGCTAATGTACATTTTCTGCAGCGGATGTACTTGGTGTTAGAATGCTTCAAATTGGGTCCAGGCTTGTTTTATGAGCGTACACTTGTTTGTCGAGCTAGTTTTAAGCGATATTGTTCACATTTTTAGAGTTAAAGAGGTTAGTAATATGCAATTATGCAATAACGCATAAAATGACTCCAGGGTTTCAGCTACAGGTGAATGATAAAACAAAGTTAAGAATGTTGTTAGTGGTTTGTGGGGGGGGGGGGGGGGGACTGAGAAAGCTGTGTGCGTGCATGAGAGAGTTTGGATGAAAAATGTTTTAGGTTAAAGATGTGATTAAATACAACCGTCCTGAATTAAAAACATTACTCTATATTCACTATGTTAAAAACGTTTAAAAAGTCATAAGAATGTTTATTGTGTTTAAAGAGAAAGCCAGATAAGATATACAAATTCAATATTTTTTAAATGATTGATTAATGTGATAGAATCAATGAATTATGTGTTTATGTATTTATACCGGTTGATGTACTCACTGGTTACGGTATACATATTCAAGAGAAATGCATGCACTCAATTGTTTTAATCAATCTGAAGCTTTTAGTCTGTCAATCTTTCTGTCATTGGTATTTCACGCATTCTATTTTCATTTGTCTCAGGACTCTGTTACACAAAAAACAGTTGAATATGGACACAAATCCTACATGAAAGCTAAGAAAATAGGACCTTTTCAACTATTTTACAGATACTTAACATCTTAACACATCTGTGTCAGTAAGATATTTACAAGTTATTTGATCAAATCTTAGTAACATAAACCTATAAAGATCAGTTGTTTTTATTTTAATAAAATAAAACATGCTGCATTTAACCCCCACGGTTAATAATACCCTTTTTTAAGTGAGAAAGTCTAATCTGTTTGTTGGTAAAGATTCTGTGAAACATTTGTACCACCTTGTTTAGGTATCACTTCTGTTGCAAACAATCTTATGACAACTATTGTTTTGTGCTTAATTTAGCTCTAATTCATAAAGAAATATCTGTAACCACCTTGTATTCATCAGAGGATCATTTGACTGCTTCTAATCCTCGCTTTAGAGGTTCATGGTTTCAGGTTTGAAAGCTATAAAAACATATTTGTTAAAACAATAGTTATATCATTGTTTAATCGTGCTGTTTTTCATCATCTTGTAGAGATACCCAGTGTGATTCTAAGAAGTGTTTAATTTGTAAAAGGTTTGTATTTGTAAAAGCCTAAATGTTTAACTGTATAGGGTTGTTTTAGTGTGTGTGTGTGTGTGTGTGTGTGTGTGTGTGTGTGTGTGTGTGTGTGTGTGTGTGTGTGTGTGTGTGTGTGTGTGTGTGTGTGTGTGTGTGTGTGTGTGTGTGTGTGTGTGTGTGTGTGTGTGTGTGTGTGTGTGTGTGTGTGTGTGTGTGTGTGTGTGTGTGCGTGCGTGCGTGCATGTTTGTGGTGAGGGTTGAAAAATATATTTTTTAATATTACGAACTAAATGAACTCAAATTAAACAAACATTTTCCTACAGCATAGACCTTTTTGTTAAAACAAGCAGCTTTGGAGGTATCTATTTATTTAAGTCTGGTGTCATCACCTTCTTCTTTATCTGACTCATCTCACATCAGTTTGAAGTCACATTCACCAGTTCTGTATGGTAAACATATCTGTCTTCCTTAGGAAAAATGTTCTTCCTAAAACTTTACCTAACTTTTAAATTCAGCAGATGTTTGTCATAGAGAAGATTCAATAGGAAGCGCTTCCTTTGACCATACCAGTGAACCATTGACAAAATTCATACTCACAGCTGTATGTCATAACATAGATGCAACGGAGATGCTTTGATCGCTGAACTACGAAACCAGAAGTTAACAATGCCAGACCCCCTCAAAACTCATTAGATTGCAAATGAGTAGTTCCCCCAGAAACGTTCTAATGATCTGAAATGGTCGCATCAGTTATCACACGACCGTCTTCAAACTTCACTCACTTCGTTGCACTGCGTGAGATGAAATATTTACATTTCGTACCATAGACGTTAATTACGACAGAAAAACCAAAGACCGCCAAAACATGTGCTTTTATATGAGTTTGTACGTGCATACGTGCATATACATTTTAACTGTTATACCCTACTGTGAGATTGACAACAACAAAAAACGAGTAAATAAAGGAATAGGTGAATTAAGTGTGAATAACTAAATAAAATAAAACATTTCCTGTGGTTTAGAGGCGATTGTTTAAAAGAAAACTTGTGTAACCTAATTTTTAAGTGAAATAAGTCTGGGGCGGATATATAGTCCCGCAGAAGTCTTAAGCTTGACAAAATTAAAGACTATATACAGGAATTATGTAGGTTAAATAAAATAAAACAATTTATCCTGCGACTTAGGATCTGTTTGTTTAGAAGTAAACTCTGCTAAACTATTTTAAAGTTAAAAGCTTTACAACGAATGCTGAAAGGTTTAATTAATGAAGAAATTTAAAAGATTTATTAAAATAACTTTCGTTCTAATGTTTTAAAACATTACTTTAATTCTTTAAATCTTCGCTTTGGGTCTCTCCTTAAGGTGTTAGGGGGCGGGATGTAGGCGCGGTCTGGCCGCTGCGCTCGTAACCTCATTCTGATTTTGACAGCTTGGAACTCAGTTATCTGACGGACGCTGCTCTTTTTCTCTTGTTTAACTTTACGTCAGCAGAGCTAATGACTACAAGATAGATTGCGGTGTTCATCGTAAGATAGTCATCGTAAGATAGTCATTTCTTTTTTCTTTTACACCACGGTAAGATAAGTCAACTCTATATTATTTAACTTGTGACTACCTCTAACTTTTAACTTGTAATAGACTACAAGATAGATTTTGACTACTGCCGTATGCTGTTGTTTTAACGATCGCCCCCCCGATATTCATTTATTTTTAGATGGTGGCTAGATGCGTGCTTCTTTTTTTATTTTGTTTAACTTTTCTTGTGACAAAAGCTAGATTTTAAATTGTAATGTTACAAGATAATGACAAGTATCTTATGCTGTTGTTTTAACTAACGTGTCTGGTTTGTTTTTTGTTTTAGATTACGGCTAGATAGTCAGCTCTTTTTTTCTTTTCTAACTTACGATGTTAGACTACAAACTTCTGACAAGTATCTTCTTACTTAACGGCATGATATTTATTTATTTTGGTAAGATAAGTAGTAGCCGTGGTAAGATAAGTAGTATTTTTTATTTTCTTTAACTTTGTCAAACTAACTAGTTTTAAGTTGTAACAGAAAAACTCATGTGTTGTTTGACGAACGAATTTAATGCTTTTTTATTTATTTTCTATCTTGTAATGGTAGACAACAACGATTTTAGTATCTTATACTGTTATTTTAACTAACTTGTCAGATACTTTTTGTTTTATTTTCTAACTTTAACTTTTCCTAAATTTGTTTTAACAACACCAGCTCATCTTGACTTGTTTTACAGGAAAAACAGTCATTGCTCATTGTACGTGTATGCTTGATGCTTTTTCTGGATATGCGTTTGTGTGTGTGAAAAAAAACTTCCCTTTGTCCTTTTTTAACACAGTTTTTTATTTTAAAATTGAAAAGCACATTTCAACAGTCCACACAAAAACACATCTCCCAAAACAGGCATTCCTTTCGATAGCTGGGGTGGATAACCAGATGGCCGGTTAGATGGGGTGGGGGTGTACAAACAGGTGTCCAGTTATGGGTGGGAGGGAGGGATGGGGGGGATGGAATTGTTATGACCCTCATCAATCAAAATATCTGGAGACAAGGTGCCCTACTATCTCTCTGTCACATTTTCCCACGTGACCATTAGATTCATACATGTTCAGGAAGAAAATTGTGAAAATAATAATCATTACTGAAAACTGAAATATCTGAGGCCATTATGTTGCAGAAACATTTCAGCTCAAACCTAACCTGTACCATTTGTAAGCTTGTTTCTTTAGCAGACAAAAGAGTGTTCATTCTCAATTATCCTTTCCTCAGTGCCAAGTAATTTCCTCGCTTCTGGAGATGGAGAAATAGTTAACCCCACTGCTGAGGATGGGAGCCCCGATGTCATTTTCTTGCAACAGCCTTTCAAATTCTTTGGACGCACCTACAATCAGATCTTTGTAAGCATTACCTTTCCTGCAGCATTTAAGTTACAAGTTATGTATGTACATTCCATCTTTTTAAACTTCCCATTAAAGGGTCATGTAACCCTAATCTAAATTTTCAGATATTTGAACAGATGTATGCATGTTGAACATAATTTAAGACAATGTTAGAATATAGGAAATATTGTTGAGAGAAAAAAGGAGCTATTTTTTTAAACTGATTTCATCTTCCGGAGTTTTCTTATCCTTTGTCAAGACACTGGCTCTTATTTATGAAAGCATGTGATGATTTCCAAATCCCTTTAGAAAATTTTGGTCTTTAATTTTAGGTGAACAACAATGGCCATTTAACATTTACTGAGCGACTGTCCGACTACATCCCCCTGCTGAATTCTGGAAGAGACATCATTGCTCCACTTTGGACTCGGCTTGACAATAGACGTAGGGGATCTATCTCCTATAGAGAAGATACAAGCACCACTGTGCTGGCACAAGTCACTACAGCTGTTAAGCAATACTTCCCTACCATACCATTTGCTGCTACGTCAGCTTTTGTGGCTACCTGGGACAGTGTGCCGTACTATAACGGTGGAGGGGTAAGAATTTCCTAAATATATGATTATTTAACAAGGATCTGTCTTGTTGTTGAGGAAGATGTTAAATGCTGTCTATTGCTGTTTTGAAGGTGGTCACTTTCCAAGTGGTTTTAGCATACAATGTTCATCGCTCTTTCATTCTGATCTATTATGGAGGCGTTGCTGAAACAGGACAGCCTTGGCAGGTCAGTGCTGTTTCTTACACAGTGTGCATATGACAGAAATGAGTACAAACATAATTTATGAGGAACTGCTCATCAATGTGAAATAAAGATCTCTTTCTCTCACTATTTCATTCATTTTTATTTATTTTTGTATTTCATTTTTAAATGAATGAGACCATTTTTATTGACTCCTACAGGCTGGTTATAATACGGTGGACTCTGCCAGTTATTTCAAAATTCCAGCACGCAGAGTCCCTGAACTATCTTCAAGCAGTAATGTTAATGTGACTGCTTGCTGGGCTTTCCATGTTGACGGGTCACCAAAACGTAAGCCCATGACTTCTATTATTGTTTACAACAAGATTCTCGGGGGGGGGGGGGTTGTTATATAGTTGAGCTTTACAATGCTAATTGTATTATTTGAGTGTACTTTAAAATGCCACTTTAGGTTCTGGATGCAAAACGTGAGTCATTCTAAGCAATCCCAGAAAAGTCTGCCAAATTGTAGCGATCAGCTGTATTCTCGACACCCCTGCACTCAAAAGCAGCCTGCGAGCTAGGACACTGCCTTGGGCAAATTCTGATTCCGATTCGAATTTTGTGGCCATGTGGCTCTAAATCCCATGCTTGTTTTGCATGAATTATGCAGTGTATTTTGTCTCAAAAACATGTGGCTCGCACCAAAATAAAAAAAAAACTATTAGAGAGCAAAATTCAATTTTAGTCAATTCCCTTTACAAAATTTTAAGCAGGGTAGTATTTGCGAGCTCATATTTCTGAGAAAAATGTAAGGATTCCTTGTCATTTACATTTATCCTAGTGCCAGCTAATTTTCTACCTTTTGGAAGAGGAGAGATGGTAACACCCCGTTTGGATAATGGAAGCTCTGAAGCCGTTACATTGCAGCAGCCTTTCAAGTTCTTTGGACACACACACAACAATACCTTTGTAAGTATTTTAAGCTGTCATTGTCCTCTTGTATACAAATATGTTGTATCTACTTGCATCGGAAATTAAACATATCTTTAATGAGTAAAATGTGTAGCCTTTCTTTATTCAGATGCTATCTTCATGTACGAATTTATGCAAATGTGAAATTCAAAGGACTTTTTATTTGATGTTTTTAACCAGAATTAATTATCTAATTCCACCTATTAATTTTGTCACAATATCTTTCTCTTCACAACACATGAAAATGTTTTGCCCTAAACTTTAGGTCAACAACAATGGCCATCTAACATTTACTGAGCCACTGTACGACTACATCCCCCTGCTGAACTCTGGAAGAGACATAATAGCTCCACTCTGGACTCACCTTGACAACAGGCTTGGTGGAACTATCTCCTATAGAGAAGATACAAGCAGTGCTGTACTGGCACTAGTCACTGCAGCTATTGACAAATACTTTCCTAACATAACTTTTGCTGCTGCATCAGCTTTTGTTGTTACCTGGGACAGTGTACCGTACCACAGTGGTGAAGGGGTAAGATCGAATTTGCTATTTTTCAACAAATTAGTGTTGTCCTATGAATGATGTCCATGTATTCTCTTGGTGTTTTGAAGGTGGTTACTTTTCAAGTGGTTTTAGTCTCCAATGTCCATCGTTCTTTCATCCTCATCAACTATGGAGACATTGCAGAGACAGAACAAAAGTGGCTGGTGAGTGACAACAGGTCCTTGTAAACTTTGTGAATGAGACAAATCACAAAGAATTGCCCTCACCTCTCTTTGTACTTTATATTCTACCAAAAGGCAGTTATATCGGGAACAAGCCGAGGACCTAACAATTAATTTGTATTTCTGCAGGCTGGTTACAACACATTGGACTCTGTTCATTCTTTCACAGTTCCAGTGACCAGCGCCCCAGAACTCTCATCCAGCAGCAATATCAATGTGAACGGTCGCCGCTCTTTTCATGTTGATGGCTCACCGCTCTGTAAGCCAATGCAACCAGACGCTCAAGCTTAACCTGTATTATTTGTGGGCTTGTTTTGGCAATAGAACCAGAAAGTTCATTCTCAATTGTCCTTTCCTTAGTGCCGAGTAATTTCCTCGCTTCTGGGGATGGAGAAATAGTCAACCCCCCTGCTCTGGAAGGGAGCTCCGATGTCATTTTCTTGCAGCAGCCTTTCAAATACTTTGGACGCACCTACAATAAGATCTTTGTAAGCATTACATTTTCTGCACCATTTAAGTTACATGTTATTTAAGTACTGTACATATCTTTATAAATTCCCATTGAGGTGTCATGAAACCCTACACTAAAATAGAACAGAGATTTGTACAGATGTATGTGCTTTGAACATAATTTAAGACAATCATATAACTTGATAGCTATTGTCGGAAATATAATAGAAAAAAAATCTGGCTAATTTGAGCTTTTTGTCTGCTGTTTTCATCTTGCGGGTATAAAATCTACATCATGGCGATGTCACTGGTTGTGACTTGGCAAATCTCTATAGTACTAAAGTACTTTGATGACAATCATTGTCTCATAATCGTTAAGTTTCAGTTTATGTATTTATTTAGTACATTTAATGCAACCACTGTTGCCAAAAGTGCTTCACAATCACTAACAACAAATGCTTAAACAAAATAAAAGCACAAATAAAAAGGAAATAAATACAGAAAGCAAAACACAAAGTCACAGCAAAGATAAACATTCAAAAACATCCCATCATGAAGATGCCCAAATAAGTATTTAAAAGTTGTGCTTTATATAACGAAAGAGACGTGACATACAGCCAAGTATGGTAACCCATATTTTGTATTTTGTAATGAAAGAGACGTGACATGCAGTCATTTATGCTGCGGTGCCTGGGGAGCAGTTGGGGGTTTTATGCCTTGCTCAAGAGCACCTCATCGTGGTATTGAGCGTGGAGAGAGAGCACTGTACATTTACTCCCCCCACCTACAATTTCTGCCGGCCCGAGACTCGAACTCACAACTTTTGGGTTACAAGTCCGACTCTCTAATCATTAGGCAATGACTTTTAACATGACCTTACATTTATGTAGTGACTTTACTGACCTTATAGAAAGAAGGAGTCAATTTCAAAGTTTGGGTCCAACACAAGGAAAGGCTCTTTCACATTTTTGTTTTTATTTAGCTCTTGCAACATTTTTTTTTTGTACATTTTGTTTTTCAAATCTCAAATATTTAGAAGGACTGTAAAATGCAACACACTCAAGAGATAGGAAGGGGGAAATTATGTAGTGCCTTGTAAACAAGTAACAAGATCTCAAAGATAATTCTGGATTGAACTGGCACCCTGGCAGCAGCATTCTGTACTTTTTATCTGTTATCAATTGCAAATAAGAGAATTGCAGTAATCCATTCATGATAAAACCATTGTCATGATAACTTTCACAAAACCAGGAGTTTATAAAAAGGTTAAGTTTCAGCTAATAGATGAAGATAAAAAAACAAAAAACACATGATAAACAAATGCATAACGCATTGCATTTATCCATAACAGTGGAAGGATACATTTGCATTTACATCCTTTCACTTCGCACTGATGAAAATGTACCAGGTATAAGTCCCAGAATCAAGGCACTAGGGCATGTTCATTAAGAATCAAGTCCATACAGGAAACAGTCCAGTTCAAATGTCCAAAGTCCAAATAGTCCATGTTCTATCAAAGTATATTTTTCCATTTAAACTGTCAAGGCCTTTAAACACTCCTTTCATTCTCTCGGCCCAACAACAGTTCCCTGAAGGAGGGAACGGAGACATCACGTCAGTGACCGACGAATTGGGATCTCACTTAGAAAGATCAATCCACTTCGAGTGTAAACTAAACAACCAATGCACACCGGCATGCAATGATTGCATCCAGCTGCCCCTCATTGCAGCGTGAGTATAACTAGGCAGCTGGTGCAACCCATACTCAGCTTTTGCTTCAGAGCCGAGTGATCACATCGTTTTGCTCCTGACTACTCTACTGAGACAAGAAGACTGAATGAGTTCAGCGCACTCTTTGGAGCTCTTGGTGTTGGTGGTACAGCGCTTCAGCTGTGGTGGTTTGCCTTGTCGTGGGGGTTAGTTGCAGGCGACCATCTACCCTATATGCTTCAGCGCGCTAAAATAGCTTTTTCCCTAAAAGAGCATTCACGGGTGTGTCTTTTTAAAGACAACATCGCATCTGGCAAACTCAATGTTACGACTTTGTAAAGACAACGTTGCGTCTTGCTATTGACAACGTGTCACCCTTGCATTTCTGGATGCGGTCGCTGCCTCACATGCCTGGGCAGTAAGCATGCTAAGGTGGCGTTCGTGGATGAGTCATGTTCTCATTGCGGGAAGATGATCATAATGGAGTTGCGGGTCAGGCACCGTTACCTTGACAAAGGGGTGGAGATCCATTGCCTCTGCCTCGATCTGGTTCTCATTCTGGCTGCTCAGCTCCTCCTCCCTCACCACCCTAGACGGTGGTGCAGCTAGGGGTTATACGAGGGTCCCCCCTATGGAGCGGTCGGTTGCAATGCAGTTGTGTCTTAAGACCGCCTCGGCAGGGCAAACTGTGCCTCCCCTTCTGGGCCTGTAGGTGCTGGTCTGGTCTGTCCGGCTACGCTTATGTGGCCTGTGGAGAAGCTGCCTCCGCCTTATGCTACAGTGTTACTGCAGGTTCTTCAGCCTAAAAGCACTGAGTGACCTGCACGAGGGTGCTCACGATCCGGAAGTTCAGAAAGAGCTCCAAACTGCAACTGAGCTCGCGCTCTGAGAGACGAAGATCACAGAGAGTTCACTGGATCATGCGATGGCCACATTTGTGGTCCAGGAGCATCACCTCTGGCATGTGTCTGGTCGACATAAGTATGCCGACAAAGTTTGGTTCCTCAAGGTCTCTGTGCCCCAGATCGGACAGTCGAGAAGATGGCCCAGCAGTTTTCAGTTTCACAGGAGCAGACTGAGGTGATCCAACACGTCCTGCCACAGCAGAGAGTTGCTGCCTTCACTAGTCCGCCGGCTGCAACTCTCCAGCCTGCTTGTTGTAGAGGCAAGCCCCCTGCATCCGCCCCTACTTCTGCGCCACATCTGGAGCAGCCTCCAGCTAAGCAGTGCCGTGGAACTGGGTGTAGGTAGGCTGCCCGCCCATCCTGGCCCCCGTCAAATCTGGCGGTGAGCGGAACACTAAGAGGTCCTGGGACGGGCGACCCTACCATTTGAAATGCTCATGCAGAAACGCATCTTCATGTGCATCCGTCCCCGAGATTGGTTAGCAGCGATCGACCTGAAGGACGCAGACTTTAATGTGTTGATCCTTCCACGCCACAGGCCATTCCTGTGGTTTGCGTTCGAAGGACGAGCATATCAGTACAAGGTCCTGTCCTTTCGGGCCGTCCCTGTTACCCCGTGTCTTTACAAACGTTGTGGAGGCAGCCCTTGTTCCCTTGAGAGTGCAGGGCTTTCACATTCTCAACTACCTGGACGACTGGCTCATACTAGCGCAGTCTCAGGATTAGTTGTGCGAACACAGGGCCTTGGTGCTCTCGCACCTCAGCCAGTTGGGTCTTCAGGTCAACAGGGAAAAGAGCAAACTCACCCCTACTCAGGGGATATCTTTTCTCGGTATGGAGTTGGATTTGGTTGAACAGACAGCACGCCTTACACAGGAACGTGCTCAGTCAATTTTGAACTGCCTACATTTTTCAAGAGCAGGACGGCGGTCCTACTGAAACAATTTAAGAGGTTCATATGGCAGCTGCACTGGCTCATTCACTTCCTAGAGCTGTTAGCACTACGTCTTGCCTTGAACCACCTCAAAAGGTGCTTATGAGGCAAGCACGTTCTAGTCCGCATGGACAACACTGGGACCATTGCGAACATCAACCAACAAGTTTTTTCTACGCACTCATCGCTTGTCGCAACTCACCCGCCACCTCCTCCTCTGGAGTCAGAAGCAGCTGAGGTCGCTTCATGCCATTCACAGTCCGGGCTTGCACAACCGGGCAGCCAATGAGCTGTTACGAGCTGCGCTCCCCGGGGAATGGAGACTCCATCACCAGATGGTTCAGCTGATTTGGAGACATTTCAGAGCCGCTCAAGTAGACCTGTTTGCCTCTCCAAAGATCTCTCACTGCCGGTTGTTTAACTCCCTAACCAAGGAAACACTCGGCACGGACACACTGGCACACAGCTGGCCTTCCCAAGTATGCATTTGCCCCAGTGAGCATTCTCGCACACATATTTTGTAAGATCAGGGAATACGAGGAGCAGGTCCTTCTCGTGGCGCATTACTGTCCCACTCAGACCTGGTTCCCGGAATTGATGCTCCTTGTGACAGCCCCTGACTCAGAGGTTCTGACCTACTGCAGAGTCGACACCATCTTGGCAAGAACAGCATGTGAGGAACCCTGGATCACAAGGAGGCCCCTGAAGATGCCCGATCAGAATCATGCTATCCTTTTTGCAGCAAGGGTTGGAGCTAAGGTTCTAGGTGACCTACTGCAAGAGGCCAATCACACTAGTTTAAAGTGAGAAGTTGCTCAGTTGCTAAAAGTTTTATTTTTTTTTTTTTTACTTTATGAGTTTTTGGACAAAGTTACAATGAAGAAGAAGAAAACAAAGCAGAACCGAAGACAAGATCAACTTAACTTAATAATACAATTTATTAAACAAAAATGAACAAATACAAATAAATAGTAAATAATAGTGTGGCTTAGGAAAACAATGAAAATGCACAATCAATATTATACAATAGAGTTTAACTGATAAAGGAAAACAATAAAAGCTAGAACTAAGATTCAGTCTATGTCCAACATCGAAACATGATCCCTGACATATTGCTTGAAAACTTTATTAAACTGGCTAGATGAACCTCTCATAGAATATTTGATTTTCTCCAACTTCAAAAAAAAGAGGACATCACAGAACCATTGTTTTGGAGTTGGAGGCCTCTGATCCTTCCACTTCAGCAATATTAGTCACTTGGCTAACAGCATGATAAAAGCGATACAATCAGATTGTATCTTTGTAAGATTAAATGATACGGGAGTAATTCCAAAAATGGCTACCAACAGGCAAGGAGAAATCGATTTACCTAAAATACCAGAGACAGTTTCAAAAATAGTGGACCAGCAGCTCCTAAGCTTTATACAGGACCAAAACATGTGTGCATGAGAGGCTGGGGTAAACTTACAATGATCACAAGCAGGATCTATATGTTGAAAGTGCTTGGATAGTTTCAACTTTGTCCAGTGTATACGGTGTACAACTTTGCACTGCAGAAGGCCATGTTTTCCACAGACTGAGGACTTGTGTTTTCTATATAAGACAGATTCCCAGTCCGCATCAGGAATAACCATTTCTAAGTTGTCTTCCCACAAAGCTTTTATTTGGGAGAGGGATATACAGAGTAGGGTCAAAATTTTACAGTAAATTGTCAATATAATTCCTTTCCATCTTGGAGGGTCCCTCAATAAATTATCATATGGAGAACATGGAGGCGGATCAGGAAACAGAGGGAACATTTTACGCACAAAGTCACGAATTTGGAGGTAGCGAAAAAAAAATTATTCTTAGGAGCATGAAATTGCTCGCACATCTGCTGGAATGAACAAAAAGCCCCCTCATGGTACAGGTAATTAATTTCCCTGATGACTTTAGCATGCCAAGATGTAAAATACTTATCAATTACTGAAGGATTTAAGACATTATTAGAATGAATAGGAGATTTAGGGGACATAGTTTGCCATCTGAAATGATGTCTCATCTGTTTCTAGATTTTAAGTGTAGACCTTACAAGTGGGTTTTTATTAAATTTGTCGCAGGGAAAGGTAAGAGGAGCGTAAACTAAATCTGCTAGAGAAGAAGGCAAGCATGAGACAGATTTAATGGCTATCCATGATAGGGCCTCAGCCCCAGGATCTTCATATAGCCAGTGCAGTATAGGGCGAATATTTGAGGCCCAATAATAAAATAGAAAATTAGGCAAAGACATTCTGCCCAGCGACTTAGGACGTTGCAGAACACTTTTACTTATTCTTGCAGGTTTTCCATTCCATATAAATGAGCCGAGAGCACTATCCAGCTTACGAAAAAATGTGTTGGGAATAAACACTGGGATGCCCTGAAACAAATAGGTTAACTTAGGCAGCACATTCATTTTAATATAATTTATTCGACCTGCAACTGATAATGGGAGCAAGGCCCAACGCTTTAAATCCTGTTCAACTCGTTCCAGTAAACGGGGGAAGTTCTCAGTAAAAAGTTTTGAAAAGGTATTAGGGACACATATACCAAGGTATGTAAACGAGTGGGAAACTTTAAAATGGAAAGAAGCGGCAGAGAGCTCTCGGGCAGCATTATTGATGGGAAACATTTTACTTTTCTGTAAATTAAATTTATAGCCAGAGAATCTTCCGAACATATCAACAATTTGGAGGACATGAGGCAAGGATTTAGATGGGTCAGAAATATAAAACAGCAAGTCGTCCACATACAAAGAAACTTTATGCTCTCGGCCTCCTCTGATTATACCAGCTATTTTTTTTATTTTGGCGCAATGCAATGGCCAAAAGCTCTATTGCGACTGCAAACAAAAGAGGCGACAAGGGGCAACCCTGTCTTTTGCCTCGTTTAATCTGAAAATATGCAGAAGAAATATTGTTGGTACGAAAAGAGACAAGTGGAGCTTGGTATAATAGCTTGACCCAAGATATAAATCTCGCTCCAAAACCAAACATCTGAAGAGTGTGGAATAAGTAATCCCACTCTACCCTGTCAAACGCCTTTTCTGTGTCGAGTGAGATCAAAACTTCAGGCATTGACGAAGACATGGGATGGTAGAGGATGTTAAATATTCGTCTGACATTGAAGAATGAGAATCTGTTTTTAATAAAGCCAGCTTGGTCAGTGGAGATGATACTAGGAATAACAGTTTCTAATCGTGAAGCAAGAATATTAGCTAAAATTTTTACATCAACATTTAAAAGAGATATTGGGATCCTTGTCCTTTTTCAGAATTAAGGAAATTGAAGCTTCTTACAAAGTGTGGGGAAGGCAGGCTAGATCAAACAATTCATTGTACATATTTAGCAAAAGGGGAGCTACTTCATTAGAAAATGTATTTAAAAATTCAGCCGGAAAGCCATCTGGGCCAGGGCTCTCACCACATTGCATGGCTGAAATGTCATCACGAACCTCATCTAAAGAAATAGGGCCATCCAAAAATTGCACAGCATTGGTACTGATGTGAGGTAGTGAGAGATATTTGAAAAAAATATGAAAGTCTGAGCCAATTCTCATAATAAGCATGCCTTGATTTAATCAACATCTCCTCAGTAGCAACAGTAGAAAGGGTGTCGATATCAGCTTTTAAGAGAATATATAATTATAATGGATTAAGGGTTATTTATATATTAATTTTCTAACTGTGAGATACGAGCTTTCAGATCTGCACTAGACCTCATCTGTTTGTTATTTTCAAATAATGTTTAAGGTATAATTTGACCTCTAATATAGGCTTTGAATGCTTCCCAAATTGTGCAGTGTGTTATATCTGGGGTAGCTTTCACGCTAATAAAAGAGTCTATTTGGAAAGAAATAGTCAATAGGACAAAGTCCTCAATAGTTAGCAGGCAAACATTCAGCCTCCAAAGTGGGCGCTGTGTGTGCCAACATTAAAATCTCAGGCCTAAAGTAAGAGGAGAATCATCTGAAATTACAATTGCGTTTTAAATACAATGTTGAACCAATGGTAAGAGCTTGTTGTCGATTAAAAAGTAATTAATGCGGGAGAAAGACTGATGAGCATGATAAAAGAAAGAATAGCCACGCCTAACTGGGTTCAGAAAAGGCCAAACATCTGTGACAGCATAATTAAAAAATATATTTTTGCTGACTTTGAGAGGAATGCACCTCTTTGAGAAGCTCTGTCAAGTTGGGGATTTAAACAAAGATTGAAATCTCCCCCGATAATCAAAAAGCTTGAATGTAAATTTGGTAGAACAGGGTCATTGGAGCTAGCCGTGTTAGCCCGCGTCTCTTTGCTGCCTCGTTTGCTGCCAGGAGCTGCCATTATACGCACAGTATCCACTAACTTTGTGCCAGTGTGTGTTCACAAATCATATCACACTGAAAAAATAAATGAAATAAACTTCTAGGTCTGTTTGTTATTTAGTTGAAATTTCACATGCGAGGAGCTCACTATAAACGCATCCGCATCACGTTCGCGCAAGAGCCCTTTTTCCTCGTGCTGCTGCTTTGTGTTTGTTTGTTTTTTCAGCGACAATTACTTCAGTAGTAACAAAGTGTTTTAAGAAAATTATTATTAACTTTATAAAAACAGAGGTCAGCTGTCTTTCAGACCCATTTCAGTTGGCATATAGGAGCAATATAAGTACAGATGATGCTGTTATGGCCCTGAGACATTTTATAAATAGGCATTTAGAGGATTCTAGCTTGTATGCACATATTTTTTTGTAGATTTTAGCTCAGCTTTTAACATGCTGCAGTTGTTTCTTTTAATTGCGAGGCTAAATTATTTTAAAGTTCACCCTTCTATTATAAAATGGTACTATTTTTTTTTTAACCAATTGCAGGCAGCAGGTTAGTGTTAATGAAACACTATCTGAATTTTGAGCACAGGAGCCCCTCAGGGCTGTTTTAGTTCACCGGTTTTGTTTACCTTGTATACAGATGAGTGCCAAAGGTGTTATTCTAATAATTACATAATTAAATTCTCAGACGATACAGCAATTTTAGGTTTATTGAAAAAGAACAGGGATTGTCTGAACATTTTTCAGAGATTGGAAATTGGTGTGAAGACAACCATCTAGCTCTGAATGTCGATAAGACAAAGGAGATGGTGTTTGACCCTAGAGGAGTTGGTGATCACAGGTATGTGATCATCCACAATCAAACTGTCATACAGGTCCCATCTTATAAATATCTTGGTGTCTTTTTTGATAATTCACTGACATGGAATGTACATGTAGATAATTTCTGTATTAGGTTACAACAACGATTGCATTTCTTACGTCGTCTGATAATTCATGGTGTTGATCAAACGTTTATGATAATCTTCTATCAGGCAGTTATTGAGAGCCTAATTAGGTACAGAATCACAGTCTGGTTTGGTAATCTGTCTGTGCAGCTGAGAACTAAATTGTTCCGGATGATTCACACTGCTTGGAAAATTATTGGTGTTAAAGAACAGACATCATTGCAGATTATTTATGAACAGGCTACTTTAAGGCAAGCTAATACGATTGTCTGTGATCCATATCATGTTTTGTACACAGAGTATGAGTTGTTGCCCTGGGAGGAGGTTTAGAGTACCTCGTTGCAGATTGAATAGATTTAAAAACTAATTTATTCCTGTGTCTATAAAGTTGTTAAATAGTGTCAGTATGAACCTGTAATTAAGCTTTTTAATCTCTCTCTCTCTCTCTCTCTCTTTCTCCTTATATAGTATTAGGAGTATTTATTTATTTATTTGTATTTGTTTATTTATTGCAGTATTTATTCTGCTGGTATTGTTTGTTTTTATTGTTTGTGTTTGTTGATTGTTGTGTGTTAATTGTGAGCTGACTGCAGCATGGGTGATGGACCAAGACAAATTTCCCACATGTGGGACAGTAAAGTTTACCTGACCTTACCAATCACGACCCTGTGGAAGGGAAGTCGGTAAGGAAGCATGACCTGGTCATCAGGTTCCTTAGGGGGGCGAGAAGATTAAATCCTCCCAGTCCCCCTCTATATACCCTCTTGGGACCTGTCTCTAGTGCTCAGAGCACTACAGCAGGGCCCATTTAAGCCTCTGCAGACAATCTAGATATTCACGAATCGTGTCTAGAGTTTGAGCCAATTTACTCCCAGGTAATCCTGAGGCCCTGGCCCGGCTATGTGCCCAAGGTTCCAACTTCTCCCTTCAGGGATCAGATGGTGAGCCTGCAAGAACTGCCCCCAGAGGAGGCAGACCCAGCCCTAGCTTTGCTTTATCCTGTCCAATCCTTGAGATGTTATGTAGGCTGGACACAAAGCTTCAGGACCTCAGATCAGCTCATTGGCAGAAGGGGAATGCCATCTCCCAGAAGAGGATGACCCACTGGATAGTGGATGCATTACCCTGGCTTTTCAGGCCCACTCAGGTTATGAGCTCACTCTCCTACAAGTGTTGAATTCTCCTGGGCACTGGCTCGTGGAACCTCTCTGACATATATTTGTTGAGCAAATATCTGGGCGACCCCCCAACATGTTCGCTAGATTCTATAGCCTTCGGGTGAAGTCGGTATCCTCCTTTGTTCTCACCTTAAATGGCTTAGTGCTGTGTTTGACACTGTAGATCATAACATACTTCTAGATTTCTGGGGTGGTACTCAAATGGTTCAGGTCATACTTAGAAGGGAGATGTTATTATGTGAGTATAGGAGAGCATAAGTCTAAGTGGACGTCCATGACATGCGGAGTCCCACATGGCTAAATTCTTGCACCA
Organism: Ptychobarbus kaznakovi; assembly: GCA_027422405.1. Lineage (NCBI taxonomy): Eukaryota > Metazoa > Chordata > Actinopteri > Cypriniformes > Cyprinidae > Ptychobarbus > Ptychobarbus kaznakovi. The sequence goes on from CM049794.1 coordinate 23,026,816, forward strand.
CTCTTGTTTAGCCTGTATATGCTCCCACTAAGTCAAATATTAAGAAAGAACTAAATTGCCTATCACATCTATGCTAATGATACCCAGATTTACCTAGCCTTTTCTCCAAATGACTATAGCCCCAATTTATGGTTGGATGTGCCAGAACTTTCTTCTGTTTAACAAGGAGAAAACTGATGTCATTGCATTTGGAAACAAAGATGAAGTTCTCTAGGTGAATGCATACCTTGGCAATAGGGATCAAACAATTACAAATCAAGTAACAAACCTTGAAGTGATTCTGGAGACAGACCTTAGTTTTAGTAATTATGTCAATTCAGTAACTAAATCAGCATATTATCATCTCAAAAACATTGCAAGAATTAGATGTTTTGTTTCCAGTCAAGACTTGGAGAAACTTCTTCATGACTTTATCACAAACAGGGTGGATTATCGTAATGGTCTCCTCACCGGCCTTCCAAAGAAGACCATTAGACAGTTGCAGCTCATCCAAAACGCTGCTGCCAGGATACTGACTAGAACTAGAAAATCTGAGCACATCACACCAGTCTTCAGGTCCTGAAACTCACTTCCAGTTACATTTAGGATTGATTTGAAAGTACTTTTACTCTTTTATAAATCACCCAACTTCCTAGGACCTAAATACATTGCAGATATGCTCACTGATTATAAACCGAAATAAAACAGACCACTCAGATCATTAGGATCGAGTAATTTAGAAATACCAAGGGTTTATACAAAACAAGGGGAGTCCGCTTTTAGATATAAAGCCACCCACATTTGGAAACAGCTTCCAGAAGAGATCAGATGTGCTAAAACAATAGCCACATTTAAATCCAGACTCAAAACTCATCTGTTTAGTTGTACATTTATTGAATGAGCACTGTGCTACGTCCGAACTTACTGCACTGAATGTTATGTATAATCATTTTAATTTTGGAACGCATTCTTTAAGGCACTAAGAGCTGAAGAGGCAAAAGTGCATTTCAAGGTATTGGAAAGAAATACCAAGAGAGTGTGAGATGCTAGAAGGGGGTTTCTATTCATAAATCGCTCTACAAACTCTAAATTCCTACCATTACAGAGAGGAGCATGCCCCGAGTTTTAGCGAATATGTCAGGTATAATGGTCAAAATAAGTAGGGAGTGAAGTAGTGGAATAATTAGGTGTTTTGGAAGGTTTATTCACTTATTGCAGAAGAGTTTGAACAAAGCTTGAGAATATTTGTTTTTAAATTCCTAGTTTTTATTATTGTGATTATTGGCCCTCTGGGGTCTGAAGGTGTTTTGGGGGCCTGAATAAGTTTTGACATGCCCTGACATTTGTGCTTTTTTTCAGTTGCTTATAAAAATATAAATGGCTAAAGTCTAATAGCACCGTAAATAGCATAAACTAGGCTAAAATAATATGTTAGCAGCATGTATGTACATGATTGTGTTTTTGAGAAAGCAACTGTAGGAAGGTTCGTTTCGGGGAGGGAAGGAAGACGAGGAAGTCAGGGGTGACGAGCCACAAACAGGGTTTATTAAACCAAAATAAAACAGAACCAAAACGTAAACAAACAGTGCAAGCTTTTCCTCTCTTCTTCGTGGCTCGGGCTTTCTCGCACACTCTCTCTCTCTGGTTGCCAGGATCTCGGTCTCCCTCTGGAGGCCGGCGGGGTCCTTATATGTCTCTCCGACAATCACTGGAAGCAGATACAGCTGTTAACACTTAATCACTTGCCCACCGTTTCCCCGCTCGTCTCAGAACCCGCTCTCCCCTTAGCGCGTTCCGCCTTCCCACGCCCCCCTCGCCACAGCAACGTTTATGTGTGGTTAGTGAAAAACTACAATTTTGAAGTCACCAAAATAAGGCCATAAAAAACATTTGTTCACAATACCTTTGAGAACTGGATTTAAATGTATGCATTTAGCAGACGCTTTTATCCAAAGCGACTTACAGTGCATTCAGGCTATAATTATTTTTTTGTATGTGTGTTCCCTGGGAATTGAACCCACAACCTTTTGCACTGCTAACGCAATGCTCTACCACTGAGCCACAGGAACACATCCTGTGGATCTTGTAGTCTATAGTTTTGCTTCAAAATAATGTGAAAATCGTCTTGTTTACTTGCTCACACAAAACAACATGTTGATTTAAATTGAGTCACTTTTTGAGTAAAAAGGTTCTATGTGAGAAGACGTCAACCTTCACATTCACACCTGAGAAGATAAAGGCCCGCATTATGAGCTGCATAATGAGCCATTCGGTCTTGCATGTAACTGAGAGGGAAGAGTTATATTGTCCTAATATGAATATGAGGACAAAATAAATGTATATTTTTTTGTTTGTGGTTTATTTAGAATAGTTTTAACTATCACACAAAATAACTTGAGATTCACTTGTGAGTGCAGTTAAACAGTTTATTAGGAAAAATCAAAGCTGACTTTCAAAGCTGGATTTTTAGAACCATTACTCCAGTCACATGATAATTCAGAAATCATTCTAATATTCTGATTATTAATATGATTAGTTTGTTGAAAAGAGCTTTTTTATGAACAGAAATTTCTGAAGAACAGCATCGTTTGTAACATGATACATGTATTTATCATCACTTGTTTGCTAAATAAAAGTTTTAATTTCTATATATACTGACTCCAAGGTTTTGAACCTGGCATTTTCATAGTGTACAGGTGCATCTCAATACATTAGAATGTCGTGGAAAAGTTCATTTATTTCAGTAATTCAACTCAAATTGTGAAACTCTTGTATTAAATAAATTCAATGCACACAGACTGAAGTAGTTTAAGTCTTTAGTTATTTTAAATGTGATGATTTTGGCTCACATTTAACAAAAACACACCAATTCACTATCTCAACAAATTAGAATACTTCATAAGACCAATAAAAAAAACATTTTTAGTGAATTGTTGGCCTTCTGGAAAGTATGTTAATTTACTGTATATGTACTCAATACTTGGTAGGGGCTCCTTTTGCTTTAATTACTGCCTCAATTCGGCGTGGAATGGAGGTGATCAGTTTGTGGCACTGCTGACGTGGTATGGAAGCCCAGGTTTCTTTGACAGTGGCCTTCAGCTCATTTGCATTTTTTTGGTCTCTTGTTTCTTATTTTCCAATATCCCATGACTATGACAATATCCCATAGATTCTCTATGGGGTTCAGGTCTGGTGAGTTTTCTGGCCAGTCAAGCACACCAACACCAATTGGTCATTTAACCAACTTTTGGTGCTTTTGGCAGTGTGGGTAGGTGCCAAATCCTGCTGGAAAATGAAATCAGCATCTTTAAAAAGCTGGTCAGCAGAAGGAAGCATGAAGGCTCCAAAATATCTTGGTAAACGGGTGCAGTGACGCTGGTTTTCAAAAAATCATCACTGACTGTGGAAACTTAACACTGGAGGTCAAGCAACTTGGGCTATGAACTTCTCCACCCTTCCTCCAGACTCTAGGACCATGGTTTCCAAATGAAATACAAAACTTGCTCTCATCTGAAAAGAGGACTTTGGACCACTGGGCAACAGTTCAGTTCTTCTTTTCCATAGCCCAGGTAAGACGCCTCTGACGACAACTGTAGCCAAATTCCTTGACACGTCTGTGTGTGGTGGCTCTTGATGCCTTGACCCCAGCCTCAGTCTATTCCTTGTGAAATTCACACAAATTATTGAATCGATTTTGCTTGACAATCCTCATAAGGCTGTGGTTCTCTCGGTTGGTTGTGCATCTTTTTCTTCCACACTTTTTACTTCCACTCAACTTTCTGTTAACATGCTTGGATAAAGCACTCTGTGAACAGCCAGCTTCTTTGGCAGTGAACATTTGTGGCTTACCCTCCTCGTGAAGGGTGTCAATGATTGTCTTCTGGACAACTGTCAGATCAGCAGTCTTCCCCAGGATTGTGTAGCCTAGTGAACCAAACTGAGAGGCCATTTTGAAGGCTCAGGAAACTTTTGCAGGTGTTTTGAGTTGATTAGCTGATTGGCATGTAACCATATTCTAATTTGTTGAGATAGTGAATTGGTGTGTTTTTGTTAAATGTGAGCCAAAATCATCACAATTAAAAGAACCAAAGACTTAAACTACTTCAGTCTGTGTGCATTGAATTTATTTAATACACAAGTTTCACAATTTGAGTTGAATTATTGAGATGCACCTGTATATTGTTTATGTGCTCTGAAGAATTTTTTTTTTTTTGCAATTCTGGGTTATTTCTCTCAGCAGATCTTTTTCCAGAAACAGAAAGTAGCCAGGAAGAACTTGTTTGTATATGTGGAGGTGATGTGGGCATTTACATTCGGGCGTGCCTTACGCGGATGTTTGAATCTGAAAAACGCGATCAATGTTGAAAGTACAAAATTATTACTATATTACTATACTATATAGTGGTAAAACGCATGTGACCAGTAGCCTACTTTTTGATCAGTTCATCAGTAGTATTCAGGAAATAATAGATAGTGAATGGTTGTTTGAACTTTTTTGTAGTTTTAATCATTACAAATGCTCAGGAAAAGAGGAAATAACAGTAAAACAGGAGAAAGTAGTAAATTATTACTATATTACTATGCCATAAAAAAATACATTTTATGTATTTTATGCATACAAAAATACCTATTTTTGATCAGTTGACCAGCTATTTGCCCAATCAGGTATCTAGGTGACCGGTTATAGCTTTTCAGAGTATGGGACCTCTTATTGCATGGCACAGCGCACAGACCTACCCACACTGACTGCACCTGTACTGTCTGCCGGTGGCCCTTTGAGCGCACACGATCAGAAAAAAAGACGCAATCTGGGGTGATCATCAGCAGCACAGACCCTCTTCTATGGACACTAAGACCACGTCCACCCCTGCCACCCCCATCCCCGTTGGGCAAAGGGCCAAAACGATCACTTGTTTGTGCTTTGTGAACTCTCGCCTTGCCCGGCGGCACCATTGCGAATCAGAGATGTACCGGGAGAAGCGCAATCATTAGACGGCCGATCGTCATTTCCAAACCACAAATATTCCCCTTCAGAGTCAGAATCGGCGAATAACATTTGCAACACATCCTCACAGTACAACTTTTTATTAGTCATTTGGCGATTTTCTCTCACAAATCTCAAAATTTACTCACACGCTATGAACTGAACTGCTTCCGCATCAATGGCACAATAGCTCACTTGCCCTGCTATTGCCTCGAACACTTTTGGTCTAGAATCGAAGTACTACATGTCTGCCATCTAGTGGTAGGGAATACAAGTGCGATATTACACAATATTAGGAACTAAGGTCTATTTCATGAAGTCTGACGTCTTGTCGCAATTCTGCGACTTTGGCGCTTAGAGGGTTAATTTTTTTGCCATTTTACAAATATATATATATATATATATATATCAGTGCTGTCAAAGTTAACACGTTAATAACACGTTAACGCAAATAAATTTTAACACCAATAATTTTATTAATGCACGATTAACGCAGCGCGCATTTTCTGTTTGACCTGTGGCCTAGCCCTTACTCCTACAGTTGGAGAAATGGAAACGGATGGAGATGCTGACAGTGTTGCCAACTTAGAGACTTTTCAGACCACTTTAGCAGCTTTTTTTTTTTAAGCGCTTTGCGACCAATCTTTATAGGGTTTGCCCAAATCTTATATAGTTTTTGATACTCTCCGGTAGGCCTACTGTCGTGCGAGCGTGAGGTGTCACTTTCCCGCTGCGCACACACCTCTCTCTCTCTGCATCTGCTCTGTTCAGTGAGCGATTGAGAGGAACAGCACTTTTAGTTAAAACTGAGCCTTTGTACTTGTACGTTAAATTAGAGAAGCAAGCAACATAATATATTTTAAAATGAGCTGTTTCAAGGTGTGAAAGTGTTTTATTGTCAAACGAGTCCAAATTTTACAATCTTTTTGGAAATTACGGAGTCCGTGTCTAAAGAGGAGGGAGACCTTCTAGCGTGTTGAAGGTTTTTAAATACCTTTGAAACAATGTTAATGAAAGTTGTGGGAACGTTCCCTGTTAGCTGGGGAGTAACATCCCTGCAGAGTTTTTCTCCAGCCTTGATATAAAAACTCTCCTGCATCTATCTTTCTAGTAACCCTTAGACATTGATTAGCTTGTTCAGGTGTGTTTCATTGGGGTTAGAGATGAATTCTGCAGGACTGAGGCTGTCCAGGACCGATGTTGGCCATTCCTGGTGTAGGTAATGAGGGTGGCAACATCCAGCACATTGTACCACAGAACCATGGCCCACCTCCATGTTCTCAGCTTACTTGAAGTGAAACCCATTTTTATTTAATCTATTGGGCTTTGTCTAAGAATCATCAGACAAGTCTTCAATGCACGTAAAGAGTGCATAAATGTGCACAACAAGCAGTTGATCAGGTATATAATTATTAAAGGAAAGGAAAGGAAAGGAAAATATGTGATGTGTGGCCAAGTATGGTGTACCATACTTGGAATTTGTGCTAGGGGTTGAACGACTTCTGATTTTTTAAAGTCGACTTTTATGTGATGGAAGTTGAGTCGAAGTCAACTAGTCGCTGATGACGTCATTAATAAACAAATAAGTCTTGAGCTGTGACAAACACCTTGTATAAAGCTATGAAATATGACACAGCGCTGCCCACATGACTATTGCACCTATTACAGCTAATCTTTATCAGTTCTTTAGTCTTTGAGTTGTTATATTTCTCACATATATTTCTGCTCGTTCTAAATCAGATACAGATAAGTAGCACAGTGAAGATTACATTCATATGAATTAATTCATTAGTGAGAGCGATTGCATGTGTGAATTAATTCTACCTGGAAGCGTCTCTCTACTAGTAGTGAAGCTGTGGGATTTAGTTATTAAGAAATATATGCTTGAACTTTTCAGTTTCTAAGCTATTTTATTGAGAATTCACAGAAGAGTGTTGAAAATACATTTCCACGCTGAATGATTCTGTGCGCGCGATTTGCGTGTGATGTATTGTACGCGCTACTGTGTGTAGCCTATGTGTGTGCGTTAAAGTGCAGCAGCGCATTAGATTAGAATGACGATTAACTTACCTGTGCAATAAAGCTTTTTAAAATGTGCATTCTCCCGTTCAATTTCGAGCATCCAGTAATATAATCACACACTGCTGCGCCTTCTATAGGACCAGCGACTAGTCGACATCAAGCTTAAAGCGTCATGACAGAGCACTGAAGTTGACTATTCGATTAGTCGGTGCAACCCCTAATTTGTGCTCTGCATTTAACCCATCCAAGTGCACACACACAGCAGTGAGAAGTGAACACATACACACACACACACACACACACACACACACACAGTGAACACCCACCCGGAGCAATGGGCAGCCAAATGCTGCGGCACGCGGGGAGCAGTTGGGGAATCGGTGCCTTGCTGAAGTGTCTCACCTCTGTCGTGGTATTGAGGGTGAAGAGAGCCGTGGACATTCACTCTCCCCACCTAGAATCCCTTCCGGACCCGAGACTCGAACCCGTAACCTTCGGGTTGCAAGTCCGACTCTCTGACTTAGGCCATGACTGCCCCCCCAATATTACATATTGTCATTGTCAGGCAGAAAACTTGTATGTCCAATACCATTACATTTCAGAAACACAGACAGACCTAAAGGGTGGCCAATAGTATTGATTTATGACCCCAAAAAAGAAAATGATGAAATGTAGTGTAAGGGTAACATATAATATATATTTATTTATAAGGGAAACAGGTCAATTTAGCTCAAAGGGAATCATTAATGATTTTATAGGGAAATTGAACAGACTCACTGTTTCACAGCGATTCACTGAACAAGCCGTATAACAAACTCTGCACTGGATATTAAAATCCCAAAATATAGTGAAAACACTATTAAATAGCACAGTAACAAAATTGACAGATTAAGACATTAACCTGTTAGCACAAAACACAAGATACTTCACTTTTCAATATAAATAAGACTTTATTTATATAAATCTAAGACATGTAAACTAATCTACACATGAACACAAGCATTCACACATTCACACGATGCAGACAGAGAGAAAGTGAGGGAAGGATTAGTTTAAGAGTTTAAGGATTAGTTTAATATTAAAAATACACCAGCTCAGCAAGAATCTGGGGTTTGTTCTTGCGTAGCTTTTGTGTTCAAGGGGTTCCCCTTTGTCCTCCGTCTTTGCAGAAAAGGGTTTCTCCGAAGTCGCTGATTGGCTTAGAGTTCAGGAGTTGTTGAAGTGGGCGTTGGCTCTTGGCTGGTTTTGCAGAGTTGTGGGCTGGTTGAAGTTTAGATGGGCGCTCGAGGTCGGACTCGGAGTTGGTAAACTTAACTTAGCACACGAAACTCAACGGAAAGAAAATAAACTAAAGTAAAAGAATAAAAGGATGTAAAGAGACTAGGTGGCTTTTCTTCTCATCATGGCGTGTAGGCCAGAGCACATGGCACTCAATGAGCCCAAAAGGTGATGACAAGAAGCATGGCTAAAGGTTAGAAGAGAGAGTTTCAAGAGAGCTTGTAAGAGAGTTAGAGGGCATTTTCAAGAGAGAGTGGAAGAGGGTGTCCTTAGTATTTAAACTCGGCTTTCAGACACCTCCCAATGGTTGTCTTGACCAATTAGATCCTATCCTGGCTCTGGGTGCTGCTTTGTTTCTCCACCCAATCAATAAATCAACATGTCATGGTCAGTCACATTGCCCAAATTTTACATACTCTTGCAAAGTATACTTTTGGATGTGATTTCTATAACCAGAATATGATACATTTGACAGAGAATCAATTGGAAGAAACGTTTCAAGCTAGAATTATCAAACTCATACATACCAAACATGAACATTTTTGATGTTCAATACTTATTAAAAGCAAGACATACACAATGAGTGATTAAAACAAGGATAATCAAATTTGTGGGTCACATACATAATATGCAGTTATGCATAGAAATTGATTAGTTTCATTAACAATGAAAATGAAAGTCTTAAGATGATTTTACAGTCTTTGTGAACCAAGGAATTTCAGTCGGATCCTTTGTCGTCTAGGTGTGGTTGGTGGAAGTCAATCTAAGAAAGTCTGTAGCTGTGATTTCTATCACAGATTTACATATAATGGTCACATGTTGCATCTCTTTGACCATTAATATGTATTACTCGCCCCAAATTTGATAGTCTCCTTCCTGCATTGGAATTATCATTAAGTGCTCCTTTTGTTTTAATGTTGCAAGCTTTCTCTGAAAGAGGTGTGCTGGTTAGGCTGTATTCAGACGGGCTGGGGCTAGGGATCTGATTTACGACTTCCTGCTGTTTTCTTGGGCCTCTGTGGAATTTTGGCTCCTCAGGTTTCAATGTTCTAATCGCATCTTAAATTTGTCTGATTCGGTCTCTGATATACTACAGTAGAGATGTTGTTAATACGCTTTGCACTTTTGTCTCTTTTTCCCTTTTGTATGTTATTTCAGTTATTTCAGAGATTGAACAAAGAAACACTCATCCATAACTGAAACAACATTGGGAATTAATATGTGTCATTTTAGACCAATGTTGTTTGTTAGAAGGGTAGTGAAACAAATTTTGTTTGTTTGATTTTTATTCAAAAAAGAAAGAAAGAACAAATAAAAATAAGGGTTTGTGATGATCAAAAACATGTAATGAGGAATTCCTGGAGTTCTGAATGATAGAATTCGGTCGGGTCACTGTAGACCTTTTATGTGCTTCAAAGGGTTAACTCCGTTCTCAGCTCAGATGCAATAACATTAGATTTCATTGATGTTGAGAAGCTCAGCCATGCCTCCATCCTCCAAATTTAGTTATTTTCTTAATAAATTATTACTTTTTATTATAGATTATTATTTTTATTATTAGGAGATTTTTTTTTTTTTTTATAATTTGTATTATTAGGAGACAGGCATGTTGTGTTTCCAATGCCCTCTGAAGTGTATCCATCTCTATCTGCAGCGGCTAACAGTATGATGAAAGTGGATGTTTATCTCACTGACTTGACTTTGCTGCTTCTAGTAGTCACTGTACCTCACGTGCATGTATTGTTCAATCCGTTTTATTGTACCGCTTCACTCAGTTGCTTCACAATGCTGCTTGTCTTGCAAGTATGAATGTTACAGGATGGGGTTCTCATTGCCCAAACAATCCTCGTTGTCTGAAGATATATATATTGTGGCGGGAAGAGCAAACGACAGACACAGTGGGTGTGGTGTCAGGCATCGGAGAGGCTTTTATTGAACATAAATAATAAAATAAAGTGTCCAAAGGGGTAAAAGTGTCCAAAATAAACAGGGGATCTGGTGTCCTCGTCGTGCTGTGGAGATTGTGAAGGAGGGGCAGTGTTCTGGAAGGAAGGGTCTAGGTAGGGGCGGAGTCCAGCGGCTGCACGCGTTCCCCTCTGAAGTCCAGGGCGCGAGGGGCGGTGGCTTCTCCAGCTGCTTAGTCTACCTCTTGGCCCACAGCGCTCAACGGGACTGGTCGGCCTGGCATCCTGGGCCGACGGCCGTAACACGGGTGTGATTTCGTCTGGAAGGTTTTGTCTTTGGCAGCACGGAAGTCCCTCTACACTCCCTTCCTGGACCCACGAGGACATCAGTGTGCATGCACGGGGAAGAGACCGGTCTCCCGAGGAGAGGCGCGCTCGGCATTTAAACAGCGGCGGTGATGAGGCTCCATTCGGTTCAGGTGTGCCTCATCACACTCTGCCAGCCCTGGCTGTTTGAGCGGCCCTCCTCTCTCACACACCCACTCCCGTGGGGAGCCTGGTGAAGGGCGGCGAATAAGGGACAGGGTGGTGATGATAACAAGGGGGAGGCAGACAAATCGTCATATATATATATATATATATATACAGTGGGTACGGAAAGTATTCAGACCCCCTTACATTTTTCACTCTTTGTTATATTGCAGCCATTTGCTAAAATCATTTAAGTTCATTTTTTTTCCTCATTAATGTACACACAGCACCCCATATTGACAGAAAAACACAGAATTGTTGACATTTTTGCAGATTTATTAAAAAAGAAAAACTGAAATCTCACATGGTCCTAAGTATTCAGACCCTTTGCTCAGTATTTAGTAGAAGCACCCTTTTGATTTAATACAGCCATGAGTCTTTTTGGGAAAGATGCAACAAGTTTTTCACACCTGGATTTGGGGATCCTCTGCCATTCCTCCTTGCAGATCCTCTCCAGTTCTGTCAGGTTGGATGGTAAACGTTGGTGGACAGCCATTTTTAGGTCTCTCCAGAGATGCTCAGTTGGGTTTAAGTCAGGGCTCTGGCTGGGCCATTCAAGAACAGTCACGGAGTTGTTGTGAAGCCACTCCTTCGTTATTTTAGCTGTGTGCTTAGGGTCATTGTCTTGTTGGAAGGTAAACCTTCGGCCCAGTCTGAGGTCCTGAGCACTCTGGAGAAGGTTTTCGTCCAGGATATCCCTGTACTTGGCCGCATTCATCTTTCCCTCGATTGCAACCAGTCGTCCTGTCCCTGCAGCTGAAAAACACCCCCACAGCATGATTCTGCCACCACCATGCTTCACTGTTGGGACTGTATTGGACAGGTGATGAGCAGTGCCTGGTGTTCTCCACACATACCGCTTAGAATTAAGGCCAAAAAGTTCTATCTTGGTCTCATCAGACCAGAGAATCTTATTTGTCACCATCTTGGAGTCCTTCAGGTGTTTTTTAGCAAACTCCATGCGGGCTTTCATGTGTCTTGCACTGAGGAGAGGCTTCCGTCGGGCCACTCTGCCATAAAGCCCCGACTGGTGGAGGGCTGCAGTGATGGTTGACTTTCTACAACTTTCTCCATCTCCCGAATGCATCTCTGGAGCTCAGCCACAGTGATCTTTGGGTTCTTCTTTACCTCTCTCACCAAGGCTCTTCTCCCCCGATAGCTCAGTTTGGCCGGACGGCCAGCTCTAGGAAGGGTTCTGGTCGTCCCAAACGTCTTCCATTTAAGGATTATGGAGGCCACTGTGCTCTTAGGAACCTTAAGTGCAGCAGACATTTTTTTGTAACCTTGGCCAGATCTGTGCCTTGCCACAATTCTGTCTCTGAGCTCTTCAGGCAGTTCCTTTGACCTCATGATTCTCATTTGCTCTGACATGCACTGTGAGCTGTAAGGTCTTATAAAGACAGGTGTGTGGCTTTCCTAATCAAGTCCAATCAGTATAATCAAACACAGCTGGACTCAAATGAAGGTGTAGAACCATCTCAAGGATGATCAGAAGAAATGGACAGCACCTGAGTTAAATATATGAGTGTCACAGCAAAGGGTCTGAATACTTAGGACCATGTGATATTTCAGATTTTCTTTTTTAATAAATCTGCAAAAATGTCAACAATTCTGTGTTTTTCTGTCAATATGGGGTGCTGTGTGTACATTAATGAGGAAACAAATGAACTTAAATGATTTTAGCAAATGGCTGCAATATAACAAAGAGTGCAAAATTTCAGGGGGTCTGAATACTTTCCGTACCCACTGTATATATACATACAGTGGGGCAAATAAATATTTGATACACTGCCAATTTTTTAAGTTTTCCCACTTACAACGAATGGAGAGATCTGTAATTTTTGTCGTAGGTACACCTCAACTATGAGAGACAGAATCTAAAAACAAATCCAGAAAATCACATTATATGATTTTTTTATAATTAACTTCCATTTTATTGCATGAAATAAGTATTTTATCACCTACAACCAGCAATAATTCTGGCTCTCACAGACCTGTTAGTTTGTCTTTAAGAAGCCCTCCCATCCTCCACTCATCACCTGTATTAATTGCACCTGTTTGAACTCATTACCTGTATAAAAGACATCTGTTCACACACTCAATCAATCAGACTCCAACCTCTCCACTATGGGCAAGACCAAATAGCTGTCTAAGGACACTAGGGACAAAATTGTAGACCTGCACAAGGCTGGGATGGGCTACAGGACAATAAGCAAACAGCTTGGTGAGAAGGCAACAACTGAAAAAGTCTTAATGGTTACCATTAGTAACACTCTACACCGTCATGGATTAAAATCCTGCAGTGCGTGCAAGGTCCCCCTGCTCAAGCCAGCACATGTCCAGGCCCGTCTGAAGTTTGCAAAAGACCATCTGGATGATCCAGAGGAGGCATGGGAGAAGGTCATGTGGTCAGATGAGACCAAAATAGAAGTTTTTGGTATAAACTCCACTCGCCGTGTTTGGATGAAGAAGAAGGATGAGTACAATCCCAAGAACACCATACCAACCATGAAGCATGAGGGTGGAATTATCATGCTTTGGGGGTGCTTTTCTGCAAAGGGGACAGGACGACTGCACCGTATTGAGGGGAGGATGGATGGGGCCATGTCTCTTCCCTCAGTAAGAGCATTGAAGATGGGCCGTGGCTGGGTCTTCCAGCATTACAATGACCCCAAACACACAGCAAGGGCAACTAAGGAGTGGCTCCGTAAGAAGCATTTCAAGGTCATGGAGTGGCCTAGCCAGTCTCCAGACCTGAACCCAATAGAAAATCTATGGAGGGAGCTGAAACTCCGTGTTGCCCAGCGACAGGCCCAAAACCTGAAAGATCTGGAGAGGACCTGTATGGAGGAGCGGGCCAAAATCCCTACTGCAGTGTGTGCAAACCAGGTCAAGAACTACAGGAAACGTCTGACCTCTGTAATTGTAAACAAAGGTTTCTGTACCAAATATTAAGTTCTATTTTTCTGTTGTATCAAATACTCATTTCATGCAATAAAATATAAATTAATTATTTAAAAATCATACAATGTGATTTTCTGGATTTTTTTTAGATTCTTTCTCTCACAGTTGAGGTTTACCTATGATGAAAATTATAGATCTATCCATTCTTTGTAAGTGGGAAACCTTGAAAAGTCAAGGTATCTTTGATAGCGGCCTTTAGGTCATCTGCATTGTTGGGTCTGGTGTCTCTCATCTTCCTCTTGACAACACACCATAGATTCTCTATGGGGTTCAGGTCAGGTGAGTTTTCTGGCCAATCAAGCACAGTAACACCATGGTCATTGAACCAGCTTTTGGTACCTTTGGCAGTGTGGGCAGGTGCCAAGTCCTGCTGGAAAATGAAATTAAAATATCCATAAAGCTTGTCAGCAGAAGGAAGCATGAAGTGCTCTACAATCTCCTGGTAGCTGCGTTGACTGTGGACTTCAGAAAACACAGTGGACCAACACCAGTAGATGACATGGCAGCCCAAATCATCAATGACTGTGGAAACTTCACACTGGACTTCAAGCAACATGGATTCTGTGCCTCTCCACTCTTCCTTCAGACTCTGGGACCTTGATTTCCAAATGAAATGCAAATTTTACTTTGGACCATTGAGCAACAGTCCAGTTCTCCTTATCCCAGGTAAGATGCTTCTGACAATGTTTCTGTTTCAGAAGTGGCTTGGTAGCCCTTTTCCTGAAGATGTCTGAGCGTGGTGACTCTTGATGCACTGACTCTAGCCTCAGTTCACTCCTTGTGAAGCTCTCCCAAGTGTTTGAATCGGCTTTGCTTGACAGTATTCTCAAGCTTGCGGTCATCTTCGTTGCTTGTGCACATTTTACTACCCAATGTCTTGCTTCCAGTCAACTTTTCTTTTAATATGGTTTGATACAGCACTCCTTGAACAGCCACCCCTTTCAGTAATGACCCTCTGTGACTTACCCTCTTTGTGAAGGGTATCATTGATCGTCTTCTGGACCATTGCCAAGTCAGCAGTGTTCCCCATTATTGTGGTTTCAAAGAACAAGAGATACCAACAATTTATACTGTATGGATGGACATTTATTGAAACTTAAATATAAATATTCTAATATTTTGAAATACTGATTTTTGACTTTCTTTATCTGTAAGCTCTTATCATCAAAATTAAAACTAAAAAAACATTTTAAGTGTTTTACTTTACATGTAATGAATCTAAAATAAAATAACGTTTCAATTTTTTAAATAAGTTACAAGAAAAAATGAACTTTTTCACCATATAATTTTTTTTTAGATGTACCTCTATGATTTAAACCACTTAAGCGCTTTGTCCCTTAAGACCAACATAATCAGTATATCACAATCTAGCATATAGAAAGCAGCACTGAGGTCTAGTAGAATCAGAGTTCTATCACCATTATCCAGAGCCAAAAATAGGTAATTCAATACTTTACCCAATACTGTCTTAGTACTGTGATAAGACTTAAACACTAATGGGAAGACAGCAGCAACACAATTAGAAGTCAAGTTGGCCAGGAGTTGTTTAAAAAAAAAAAAATTCTAAAACCTAAGATAATTTGAGAAAGGGCTAACATTTCCTGGGTCATAAACTATAAGATTAGGCTGATTTAACAATGGGGTGATGTTTAAAATCTGCTGGAAAAATGCCCTGATTAAGGGTTTTGTTCATACAATTTTAAACAGTGGTACCAACTCTATCAAAAATCTGTCATATAACGTCACCCTTAGATAATGTTATTATTCATGAGATTTCATTTCCTATGCAAAAACACTGTCTTAATTATGAAAACGTGATGCTGTCCAAATCCCTTTTGAAAATTAATGTCTTTAATTTAAGGTGAACAACAATGGCCACATAACGTTTACTGAGCCGCTGTCTGACTACATCCCACTGTTGAATTTTGCAAGAGACATCATTGCTCCACTTTGGACTCGGCTTGACAATCAACGTGGGGGATCTATCTCCTATAGAGAGGATACAAGCACCACTGTGCTGGCACAAGTCACTACAGCTGTTAATCAATACTTCCCTACCATACCATTTGCTGCTACGTCAACTTTTGTGGCTACCTGGGACAGTGTGCCGTACTATAACGGTGGAGGGGTAAGACATTTACATTTACATTTTCCACGACTTTTTCCATTTTCCAAGACTTTCCACAATCTTTTTAATAGTCAAGGGTTGGTCTTGTTTATGGAAGATGTTAAATGCTTTCTATTGGTGTTTTGAAGGTGGTCACTTTCCAAGTGGTTTTAGCATACAATGTTCATCGCTCTTTCATACTGATCTATTATGGAGGTGTTGCTGAAACAGGACAGCCTTGGCAGGTCAGTGAAGTATTGGTTCTTCCAAAGTGTGCATATGACAAAAATGTGTACAAACATACAGTATAATTTATGAGGAACTGCTCATCAATGCAGATTTTATTCTCACTTTTTAATTTGCTTTTATTTATGTAATTACTTTTGTAATAAATTAGACATTTCTATTTATTCCTACAGGCTGGTTATAACACTGTGGACTCTGCCAGTTCTTTCACAATTCCAGCAACCAGAGTCCCTGAACTATCTTTAAGCACTAATATCAATGTGACTGCTTGCTGGTCTTTCCATGTTGATGGATCGCTAAAACGTAAGCCCACAACTTGTATCATTGTTTAGAACTAGATTCTCAGAGGGACATGAGGACGCAGCCATTCCTAAACATTTGTGTCACTGGTAACATGTCAAGCTTGAAAAAAAAAAAAAAAAAATCACAGAACGTTATTTACAGTTCAGCTTTACTTGGCACTTTGTATTTGAGTGCAATTTCTGCCTTTTATTAAGCAAATTCGGGTGCTGGATGCAGAGGGTGAGTAAATCCCAGAAAAGTCTCCCAGATTGCAGTTTGCTGTATTCTCCACAACCTTGCACTCAAAAGCAGCCTGTGAGCTGGGCGAATTCTCTGGGCAAATTTTGATCAGCACTTATTTTGTGGCTCTAACGCCCTTACTTGTTTTGCATGAAGTGAATCGGGTCCCAAACTCTTGTGGCTCGCACCAAAATAAACAACATTATTGGAGAGCAAAATTAAATCGTAGTCAATTTCCCTTTCAAAATTTAAGCAGGGTTGTATATTCGAGCTTATGTTTCTGAGAAAATCAAATTAAAGGATTCCTTGTCATTTACATTTATCCTAGTGCCAGCAAATTTTCTACCTTTTGGAAGAGGAGAGATGGTAACACCTCGTTTGGATAATGGAAGCTCTGAAGCCGTTACATTGCAGCAGCCTTTCAAGTTTTTTGGACACACACACAACAAGACCTTTGTAAGTATTTTCAGTTAGTTGTCCTTATTTAGATGCTTATATTTTATTTATTGCATCAGAGATGACAAGTCTCTTAAAACGACTTAAACTAGCAGCTTTACCTTGTTCACATGTTTCTCTCTCTATCTACAAGTTTTTGCAAATGTAAAATTCAGAGGACTCTTGGTTTGCAGTATTAACCAGAAGGAATTGTATCTAATTATGCCTCTTAATTTTGTTACCATATCTTTCCCGTCACGACACATGCAAATATTTTGCCGTATATTTTAGGTCAACAACAATGGCCATCTAACATTTACTGAGCCACTGTACGACTACATCCCCCTGCTGAATTCTGGAATAGACATAATAGCTCCACTCTGGACTCACCTTGACAACAGGCTTGGTGGAACTATCTCCTATAGAGAAGATACAAGCAGTGCTGTACTGGCACTAGTCACTGCAGCTATTGACCAATACTTCCCTAACATAACTTTTGCTGCTGCATCAGCTTTTGTTGTTACCTGGGACAGTGTACCGTACCACAGTGGTGAAGGGGTAAGATCGAAATGCTGTTCTTTAATTAACTAATGTTGTCCTGAGGAAAGCTTTTCATGCTTTCTCTTGCTATTTTGAAGGTGGTTACTGTCCAAGTGGTTTTAGTCTCCAATGTCCATCGTTCTTTCATCCTCATCAACTATGGAGATATTGCAGAGACAGAACAAAAGTGGCTGGTGAGTGACGACAGGTCCTTGTAAACTTTGTGAATGAAACAAATAACAAAGAATAGCCCTCGCCTCTCTTTGTACTTTATATTCTACCAAAAGTCAGTTGTATCTGGAACAAGCCGAGGACCTAACAATTCATTTGTATTTCTACAGGCTGGTTACAACACATTGGACTCTGTCCATTCTTTCACAGTACCAGTGACCAGCGCCCCAGAACTCTCATCCAGCAGCAATATCAATGTGAACGGTCGCCGCTCTTTCCATGTTGATGGCTCACCGCTCTGTAAGCCAATGCAACCAGAAGCTCAAGCTTAACCTGTACTATTTGTGAGCTTCTTTCTTCTGCGGAACAAGGGAATTCATTTTCAATTCTCCTTTCCTCAGTGCCGAGTACTTTCCTTGCTTCTGGGGATGGAGAAATAGTCAACCCCCCTGCTGAGGATGGGAGCTCCGATGTCATTTTCTTGCAACAGCCTTTCAAATTCTTTGGACGCACCTACAATAAGATCTTCGTAAGCATTACCTTTCCCACACCATTTAAGTTACAAATGATTTATATCCCCATCGTTTCTTCAAAAGTCCCTATAACACAATTTAAAATAATTGTGGTCCTAATATTTAGGTGAACAACAACGGCTACCTAACGTTTACCGAGCCGCTGTCTGCCTACAACCCCATTCTGGATTCCGGAAAAGACATCATTGCTCCACTTTGGACTCGGCTTGACAATCGACGTGGGGGATCTATCTCCTATAGAGAGGATACAAGCACCACTGTGCTGGCACAAGTGACTACAGCTGTTAAGCAATACTTCCCTACCATACCATTTGCTGCTACGTCAACTTTTGTGGCTACCTGGGACAGTGTGCCGTACTATAATGGTGGAGGGGTAAGACTTTCCACAATCGGATTAATAATCAAGGGTTGGTCTTGTTTATGGAAGATGTTAAATCCTGTCTATTGGTGTTTTAAAGGTGGTCACTTTCCAAGTGGTTTTAGCATACAATGTTCATCGCTCTTTCATACTGATCTATTATGGAGGTGTTGCAGAAACAGGACAGCCTTGGCAGGTCAGTGAAGTATTGGTTCTTACACCTTATGCATATGACAAAAAAATAAGTACAAACATACAGTATAATTTATGAGGAACTGCTCGTCAATGTGAACGTTTTTTTCTCACTTTTTCATTTGCTTTTATTTATTTATGTAATTATTTTGGTAATAAATTAGGCATTTTTATGTACTTCTACAGGCTGGTTATAAGACTGTGGACTCTGCCAGTTCTTTCACAATTCCAGCAGCCAGAGTCCCTGAACTATCTTCAAGCAGTAATATCAATGTGACTGCTTGCTGGTCTTTCCATGTTGATGGATCGCCAAAATGTAAGCCCACAAATTGTATCATTGTTTAGAGTTAGATTCTCAGAGGGACATTTCCTAAACATTTGTGCCACTGGTAGCATGTCAAGCTTGAATAAAAAACAACAAAAAAATCAGAGAAAGTTATTTACAGTTCAGCTTTACTTGGCACTTTGTATTTGAGTGCAATTTCTGCCTTTTATTAAGCAAATTCGGGTGCTGGATGCAGAGGGTGAGTAAATCCCAGAAAAGTCTCCCAGATTGCAGTTTGCTGTATTCTCCACAACCTTGCACTCAAAAGCAGCCTGTGAGCTGGGCGAATTCTCTGGGCAAATTTTGATCAGCACTTATTTTGTGGCTCTAACGCCCTTACTTGTTTTGCATGAAGTGAATCGGGTCCCAAACTCTTGTGGCTTGCACCAAAATAAACAACATTATTGGAGAGCAAAATTAAATCGTAGTTAATTTCCCTTTCAAAATTTAAGCAGGGTTGTATATTCGAGCTTATGTTTCTGAGAAAATCAAATTAAAGGATTCCTTGTCATTTACATTTATCCTAGTGCCAGCAAATTTTCTACCTTTTGGAAGAGGAGAGATGGTAACACCTCGTTTGGATAATGGAAGCTCTGAAGCCGTTACATTGCAGCAGCCTTTCAAGTTTTTTGGACACACACACAACAAGACCTTTGTAAGTATTTTCAGTTAGTTGTCCTTATTTAGATGCTTATATTTTATTTATTGCATCAGAGATGACAAGTCTCTTAAAACGACATAAACTAGCAGCTCTACCTTGTTCACATGTTTCTCTCTCTATCTACAAGTTTTTGCAAATGTAAAATTCAGAGGACTCTTGGTTTGCAGTATTAACCAGAAGGAATTGTATCTAATTATGCCTCTTAATTTTGTTACCATATCTTTCCCGTCAAGACACATGCAAATATTTTGCCGTATATTTTAGGTCAACAACAATGGCCATCTAACATTTACTGAGCCACTGTACGACTACATCCCCCTGCTGAATTCTGGAATAGACATAATAGCTCCACTCTGGACTCACCTTGACAACAGGCTTGGTGGAACTATCTCCTATAGAGAAGATACAAGCAGTGCTGTACTGGCACTAGTCACTGCAGCTATTGACCAATACTTCCCTAACATAACTTTTGCTGCTGCATCAGCTTTTGTTGTTACCTGGGACAGTGTACCGTACCACAGTGGTGAAGGGGTAAGATCGAAATTCTGTTCTTTAATTAACTAATGTTGTCCTGAGAAAAGCTTTTCATGCTTTCTCTTGCTATTTTGAAGGTGGTTACTGTCCAAGTGGTTTTAGTCTCCAATGTCCATCGTTCTTTCATCCTCATCAACTATGGAGATATTGCAGAGACAGAACAAAAGTGGCTGGTGAGTGACGACAGGTCCTTGTAAACTTTGTGAATGAAACAAATAACAAAGAATAGCCCTCGCCTCTCTTTGTACTTTATATTCTACCAACAGTCAGTTATATCTGGAACAAGCCGAGGACCTAACAATTCATTTGTATTTCTACAGGCTGGTTACAACACATTGGACTCTGTCCATTCTTTCACAGTACCAGTGACCAGCGCCCCAGAACTCTCATCCAGCAGCAATATCAATGTGAACGGTCGCCGCTCTTTCCATGTTGATGGCTCACCGCTCTGTAAGCCAATGCAACCAGAAGCTCAAGCTTAACCTGTACTATTTGTGAGCTTCTTTCTTCTGCGGAACAAGGGAATTCATTTTCAATTCTCCTTTCCTCAGTGCCGAGTACTTTCCTTGCTTCTGGGGATGGAGAAATAGTCAACCCCCCTGCTGAGGATGGGAGCTCCGATGTCATTTTCTTGCAACAGCCTTTCAAATTCTTTGGACGCACCTACAATAAGATCTTCGTAAGCATTACCTTTCCCACACCATTTAAGTTACAAATGATTTATATCCCCATCGTTTCTTCAAAAGTCCCTATAACACAATTTAAAATAATTGTGGTCCTAATATTTAGGTGAACAACAACGGCTACCTAACGTTTACCGAGCCGCTGTCTGCCTACAACCCCATTCTGGATTCCGGAAAAGACATCATTGCTCCACTTTGGACTCGGCTTGACAATCGACGTGGGGGATCTATCTCCTATAGAGAGGATACAAGCACCACTGTGCTGGCACAAGTGACTACAGCTGTTAAGCAATACTTCCCTACCATACCATTTGCTGCTACGTCAACTTTTGTGGCTACCTGGGACAGTGTGCCGTACTATAATGGTGGAGGGGTAAGACTTTCCACAATCGGATTAATAATCAAGGGTTGGTCTTGTTTATGGAAGATGTTAAATCCTGTCTATTGGTGTTTTAAAGGTGGTCACTTTCCAAGTGGTTTTAGCATACAATGTTCATCGCTCTTTCATACTGATCTATTATGGAGGTGTTGCAGAAACAGGACAGCCTTGGCAGGTCAGTGAAGTATTGGTTCTTACACCTTATGCATATGACAAAAAAATAAGTACAAACATACAGTATAATTTATGAGGAACTGCTCGTCAATGTGAACGTTTTTTTCTCACTTTTTCATTTGCTTTTATTTATTTATGTAATTATTTTGGTAATAAATTAGGCATTTTTATGTACTTCTACAGGCTGGTTATAAGACTGTGGACTCTGCCAGTTCTTTCACAATTCCAGCAGCCAGAGTCCCTGAACTATCTTCAAGCAGTAATATCAATGTGACTGCTTGCTGGTCTTTCCATGTTGATGGATCGCCAAAATGTAAGCCCACAAATTGTATCATTGTTTAGAGTTAGATTCTCAGAGGGACATTTCCTAAACATTTGTGCCACTGGTAGCATGTCAAGCTTGAATAAAAAACAACAAAAAAATCAGAGAAAGTTATTTACAGTTCAGCTTTACTTGGCACTTTGTATTTGAGTGCAATTTCTGCCTTTTATTAAGCAAATTCGGGTGCTGGATGCAGAGGGTGAGTAAATCCCAGAAAAGTCTCCCAGATTGCAGTTTGCTGTATTCTCCACAACCTTGCACTCAAAAGCAGCCTGTGAGCTGGGCGAATTCTCTGGGCAAATTTTGATCAGCACTTATTTTGTGGCTCTAACGCCCTTACTTGTTTTGCATGAAGTGAATCGGGTCCCAAACTCTTGTGGCTTGCACCAAAATAAACAACATTATTGGAGAGCAAAATTAAATCGTAGTTAATTTCCCTTTCAAAATTTAAGCAGGGTTGTATATTCGAGCTTATGTTTCTGAGAAAATCAAATTAAAGGATTCCTTGTCATTTACATTTATCCTAGTGCCAGCAAATTTTCTACCTTTTGGAAGAGGAGAGATGGTAACACCTCGTTTGGATAATGGAAGCTCTGAAGCCGTTACATTGCAGCAGCCTTTCAAGTTTTTTGGACACACACACAACAAGACCTTTGTAAGTATTTTCAGTTAGTTGTCCTTATTTAGATGCTTATATTTTATTTATTGCATCAGAGATGACAAGTCTCTTAAAACGACATAAACTAGCAGCTCTACCTTGTTCACATGTTTCTCTCTCTATCTACAAGTTTTTGCAAATGTAAAATTCAGAGGACTCTTGGTTTGCAGTATTAACCAGAAGGAATTGTATCTAATTATGCCTCTTAATTTTGTTACCATATCTTTCCCGTCAAGACACATGCAAATATTTTGCCGTATATTTTAGGTCAACAACAATGGCCATCTAACATTTACTGAGCCACTGTACGACTACATCCCCCTGCTGAATTCTGGAATAGACATAATAGCTCCACTCTGGACTCACCTTGACAACAGGCTTGGTGGAACTATCTCCTATAGAGAAGATACAAGCAGTGCTGTACTGGCACTAGTCACTGCAGCTATTGACCAATACTTCCCTAACATAACTTTTGCTGCTGCATCAGCTTTTGTTGTTACCTGGGACAGTGTACCGTACCACAGTGGTGAAGGGGTAAGATCGAAATTCTGTTCTTTAATTAACTAATGTTGTCCTGAGAAAAGCTTTTCATGCTTTCTCTTGCTATTTTGAAGGTGGTTACTGTCCAAGTGGTTTTAGTCTCCAATGTCCATCGTTCTTTCATCCTCATCAACTATGGAGATATTGCAGAGACAGAACAAAAGTGGCTGGTGAGTGACGACAGGTCCTTGTAAACTTTGTGAATGAAACAAATAACAAAGAATAGCCCTCGCCTCTCTTTGTACTTTATATTCTACCAACAGTCAGTTATATCTGGAACAAGCCGAGGACCTAACAATTCATTTGTATTTCTACAGGCTGGTTACAACACATTGGACTCTGTCCATTCTTTCACAGTACCAGTGACCAGCGCCCCAGAACTCTCATCCAGCAGCAATATCAATGTGAACGGTCGCCGCTCTTTCCATGTTGATGGCTCACCGCTCTGTAAGCCAATGCAACCAGAAGCTCAAGCTTAACCTGTACTATTTGTGAGCTTCTTTCTTCTGCGGAACAAGGGAATTCATTTTCAATTCTCCTTTCCTCAGTGCCGAGTACTTTCCTTGCTTCTGGGGATGGAGAAATAGTCAACCCCCCTGCTGAGGATGGGAGCTCCGATGTCATTTTCTTGCAACAGCCTTTCAAATTCTTTGGACGCACCTACAATAAGATCTTCGTAAGCATTACCTTTCCCACACCATTTAAGTTACAAATGATTTATATCCCCATCGTTTCTTCAAAAGTCCCTATAACACAATTTAAAATAATTGTGGTCCTAATATTTAGGTGAACAACAACGGCTACCTAACGTTTACCGAGCCGCTGTCTGCCTACAACCCCATTCTGGATTCCGGAAAAGACATCATTGCTCCACTTTGGACTCGGCTTGACAATCGACGTGGGGGATCTATCTCCTATAGAGAGGATACAAGCACCACTGTGCTGGCACAAGTGACTACAGCTGTTAAGCAATACTTCCCTACCATACCATTTGCTGCTACGTCAACTTTTGTGGCTACCTGGGACAGTGTGCCGTACTATAATGGTGGAGGGGTAAGACTTTCCACAATCGGATTAATAATCAAGGGTTGGTCTTGTTTATGGAAGATGTTAAATCCTGTCTATTGGTGTTTTAAAGGTGGTCACTTTCCAAGTGGTTTTAGCATACAATGTTCATCGCTCTTTCATACTGATCTATTATGGAGGTGTTGCAGAAACAGGACAGCCTTGGCAGGTCAGTGAAGTATTGGTTCTTACACCTTATGCATATGACAAAAAAATAAGTACAAACATACAGTATAATTTATGAGGAACTGCTCGTCAATGTGAACGTTTTTTCTCACTTTTTCATTTGCTTTTATTTATTTATGTAATTATTTTGGTAATAAATTAGGCATTTTTATGTACTTCTACAGGCTGGTTATAAGACTGTGGACTCTGCCAGTTCTTTCACAATTCCAGCAGCCAGAGTCCCTGAACTATCTTCAAGCAGTAATATCAATGTGACTGCTTGCTGGTCTTTCCATGTTGATGGATCGCCAAAATGTAAGCCCACAAATTGTATCATTGTTTAGAGTTAGATTCTCAGAGGGACATTTCCTAAACATTTGTGCCACTGGTAGCATGTCAAGCTTGAATAAAAAACAAAAAAAAATCAGAGAAAGTTATTTACAGTTCAGCTTTACTTGGCACTTTGTATTTGAGTGCAATTTCTGCCTTTTATTAAGCAAATTCGGGTGCTGGATGCAGAGGGTGAGTAAATCCCAGAAAAGTCTCCCAGATTGCAGTTTGCTGTATTCTCCACAACCTTGCACTCAAAAGCAGCCTGTGAGCTGGGCGAATTCTCTGGGCAAATTTTGATCAGCACTTATTTTGTGGCTCTAACGCCCTTACTTGTTTTGCATGAAGTGAATCGGGTCCCAAACTCTTGTGGCTTGCACCAAAATAAACAACATTATTGGAGAGCAAAATTAAATCGTAGTTAATTTCCCTTTCAAAATTTAAGCAGGGTTGTATATTCGAGCTTATGTTTCTGAGAAAATCAAATTAAAGGATTCCTTGTCATTTACATTTATCCTAGTGCCAGCAAATTTTCTACCTTTTGGAAGAGGAGAGATGGTAACACCTCGTTTGGATAATGGAAGCTCTGAAGCCGTTACATTGCAGCAGCCTTTCAAGTTTTTTGGACACACACACAACAAGACCTTTGTAAGTATTTTCAGTTAGTTGTCCTTATTTAGATGCTTATATTTTATTTATTGCATCAGAGATGACAAGTCTCTTAAAACGACATAAACTAGCAGCTCTACCTTGTTCACATGTTTCTCTCTCTATCTACAAGTTTTTGCAAATGTAAAATTCAGAGGACTCTTGGTTTGCAGTATTAACCAGAAGGAATTGTATCTAATTATGCCTCTTAATTTTGTTACCATATCTTTCCCGTCAAGACACATGCAAATATTTTGCCGTATATTTTAGGTCAACAACAATGGCCATCTAACATTTACTGAGCCACTGTACGACTACATCCCCCTGCTGAATTCTGGAATAGACATAATAGCTCCACTCTGGACTCACCTTGACAACAGGCTTGGTGGAACTATCTCCTATAGAGAAGATACAAGCAGTGCTGTACTGGCACTAGTCACTGCAGCTATTGACCAATACTTCCCTAACATAACTTTTGCTGCTGCATCAGCTTTTGTTGTTACCTGGGACAGTGTACCGTACCACAGTGGTGAAGGGGTAAGATCGAAATTCTGTTCTTTAATTAACTAATGTTGTCCTGAGAAAAGCTTTTCATGCTTTCTCTTGCTATTTTGAAGGTGGTTACTGTCCAAGTGGTTTTAGTCTCCAATGTCCATCGTTCTTTCATCCTCATCAACTATGGAGATATTGCAGAGACAGAACAAAAGTGGCTGGTGAGTGACGACAGGTCCTTGTAAACTTTGTGAATGAAACAAATAACAAAGAATAGCCCTCGCCTCTCTTTGTACTTTATATTCTACCAACAGTCAGTTATATCTGGAACAAGCCGAGGACCTAACAATTCATTTGTATTTCTACAGGCTGGTTACAACACATTGGACTCTGTCCATTCTTTCACAGTACCAGTGACCAGCGCCCCAGAACTCTCATCCAGCAGCAATATCAATGTGAACGGTCGCCGCTCTTTCCATGTTGATGGCTCACCGCTCTGTAAGCCAATGCAACCAGAAGCTCAAGCTTAACCTGTACTATTTGTGAGCTTCTTTCTTCTGCGGAACAAGGGAATTCATTTTCAATTCTCCTTTCCTCAGTGCCGAGTACTTTCCTTGCTTCTGGGGATGGAGAAATAGTCAACCCCCCTGCTGAGGATGGGAGCTCCGATGTCATTTTCTTGCAACAGCCTTTCAAATTCTTTGGACGCACCTACAATAAGATCTTCGTAAGCATTACCTTTCCCACACCATTTAAGTTACAAATGATTTATATCCCCATCGTTTCTTCAAAAGTCCCTATAACACAATTTAAAATAATTGTGGTCCTAATATTTAGGTGAACAACAACGGCTACCTAACGTTTACCGAGCCGCTGTCTGCCTACAACCCCATTCTGGATTCCGGAAAAGACATCATTGCTCCACTTTGGACTCGGCTTGACAATCGACGTGGGGGATCTATCTCCTATAGAGAGGATACAAGCACCACTGTGCTGGCACAAGTGACTACAGCTGTTAAGCAATACTTCCCTACCATACCATTTGCTGCTACGTCAACTTTTGTGGCTACCTGGGACAGTGTGCCGTACTATAATGGTGGAGGGGTAAGACTTTCCACAATCGGATTAATAATCAAGGGTTGGTCTTGTTTATGGAAGATGTTAAATCCTGTCTATTGGTGTTTTAAAGGTGGTCACTTTCCAAGTGGTTTTAGCATACAATGTTCATCGCTCTTTCATACTGATCTATTATGGAGGTGTTGCAGAAACAGGACAGCCTTGGCAGGTCAGTGAAGTATTGGTTCTTACACCTTATGCATATGACAAAAAAATAAGTACAAACATACAGTATAATTTATGAGGAACTGCTCGTCAATGTGAACGTTTTTTTCTCACTTTTTCATTTGCTTTTATTTATTTATGTAATTATTTTGGTAATAAATTAGGCATTTTTATGTACTTCTACAGGCTGGTTATAAGACTGTGGACTCTGCCAGTTCTTTCACAATTCCAGCAGCCAGAGTCCCTGAACTATCTTCAAGCAGTAATATCAATGTGACTGCTTGCTGGTCTTTCCATGTTGATGGATCGCCAAAATGTAAGCCCACAAATTGTATCATTGTTTAGAGTTAGATTCTCAGAGGGACATTTCCTAAACATTTGTGCCACTGGTAGCATGTCAAGCTTGAATAAAAAACAACAAAAAAATCAGAGAAAGTTATTTACAGTTCAGCTTTACTTGGCACTTTGTATTTGAGTGCAATTTCTGCCTTTTATTAAGCAAATTCGGGTGCTGGATGCAGAGGGTGAGTAAATCCCAGAAAAGTCTCCCAGATTGCAGTTTGCTGTATTCTCCACAACCTTGCACTCAAAAGCAGCCTGTGAGCTGGGCGAATTCTCTGGGCAAATTTTGATCAGCACTTATTTTGTGGCTCTAACGCCCTTACTTGTTTTGCATGAAGTGAATCGGGTCCCAAACTCTTGTGGCTTGCACCAAAATAAACAACATTATTGGAGAGCAAAATTAAATCGTAGTTAATTTCCCTTTCAAAATTTAAGCAGGGTTGTATATTCGAGCTTATGTTTCTGAGAAAATCAAATTAAAGGATTCCTTGTCATTTACATTTATCCTAGTGCCAGCAAATTTTCTACCTTTTGGAAGAGGAGAGATGGTAACACCTCGTTTGGATAATGGAAGCTCTGAAGCCGTTACATTGCAGCAGCCTTTCAAGTTTTTTGGACACACACACAACAAGACCTTTGTAAGTATTTTCAGTTAGTTGTCCTTATTTAGATGCTTATATTTTATTTATTGCATCAGAGATGACAAGTCTCTTAAAACGACATAAACTAGCAGCTCTACCTTGTTCACATGTTTCTCTCTCTATCTACAAGTTTTTGCAAATGTAAAATTCAGAGGACTCTTGGTTTGCAGTATTAACCAGAAGGAATTGTATCTAATTATGCCTCTTAATTTTGTTACCATATCTTTCCCGTCAAGACACATGCAAATATTTTGCCGTATATTTTAGGTCAACAACAATGGCCATCTAACATTTACTGAGCCACTGTACGACTACATCCCCCTGCTGAATTCTGGAATAGACATAATAGCTCCACTCTGGACTCACCTTGACAACAGGCTTGGTGGAACTATCTCCTATAGAGAAGATACAAGCAGTGCTGTACTGGCACTAGTCACTGCAGCTATTGACCAATACTTCCCTAACATAACTTTTGCTGCTGCATCAGCTTTTGTTGTTACCTGGGACAGTGTACCGTACCACAGTGGTGAAGGGGTAAGATCGAAATTCTGTTCTTTAATTAACTAATGTTGTCCTGAGAAAAGCTTTTCATGCTTTCTCTTGCTATTTTGAAGGTGGTTACTGTCCAAGTGGTTTTAGTCTCCAATGTCCATCGTTCTTTCATCCTCATCAACTATGGAGATATTGCAGAGACAGAACAAAAGTGGCTGGTGAGTGACGACAGGTCCTTGTAAACTTTGTGAATGAAACAAATAACAAAGAATAGCCCTCGCCTCTCTTTGTACTTTATATTCTACCAACAGTCAGTTATATCTGGAACAAGCCGAGGACCTAACAATTCATTTGTATTTCTACAGGCTGGTTACAACACATTGGACTCTGTCCATTCTTTCACAGTACCAGTGACCAGCGCCCCAGAACTCTCATCCAGCAGCAATATCAATGTGAACGGTCGCCGCTCTTTCCATGTTGATGGCTCACCGCTCTGTAAGCCAATGCAACCAGAAGCTCAAGCTTAACCTGTACTATTTGTGAGCTTCTTTCTTCTGCGGAACAAGGGAATTCATTTTCAATTCTCCTTTCCTCAGTGCCGAGTACTTTCCTTGCTTCTGGGGATGGAGAAATAGTCAACCCCCCTGCTGAGGATGGGAGCTCCGATGTCATTTTCTTGCAACAGCCTTTCAAATTCTTTGGACGCACCTACAATAAGATCTTCGTAAGCATTACCTTTCCCACACCATTTAAGTTACAAATGATTTATATCCCCATCGTTTCTTCAAAAGTCCCTATAACACAATTTAAAATAATTGTGGTCCTAATATTTAGGTGAACAACAACGGCTACCTAACGTTTACCGAGCCGCTGTCTGCCTACAACCCCATTCTGGATTCCGGAAAAGACATCATTGCTCCACTTTGGACTCGGCTTGACAATCGACGTGGGGGATCTATCTCCTATAGAGAGGATACAAGCACCACTGTGCTGGCACAAGTGACTACAGCTGTTAAGCAATACTTCCCTACCATACCATTTGCTGCTACGTCAACTTTTGTGGCTACCTGGGACAGTGTGCCGTACTATAATGGTGGAGGGGTAAGACTTTCCACAATCGGATTAATAATCAAGGGTTGGTCTTGTTTATGGAAGATGTTAAATCCTGTCTATTGGTGTTTTAAAGGTGGTCACTTTCCAAGTGGTTTTAGCATACAATGTTCATCGCTCTTTCATACTGATCTATTATGGAGGTGTTGCAGAAACAGGACAGCCTTGGCAGGTCAGTGAAGTATTGGTTCTTACACCTTATGCATATGACAAAAAAATAAGTACAAACATACAGTATAATTTATGAGGAACTGCTCGTCAATGTGAACGTTTTTTTCTCACTTTTTCATTTGCTTTTATTTATTTATGTAATTATTTTGGTAATAAATTAGGCATTTTTATGTACTTCTACAGGCTGGTTATAAGACTGTGGACTCTGCCAGTTCTTTCACAATTCCAGCAGCCAGAGTCCCTGAACTATCTTCAAGCAGTAATATCAATGTGACTGCTTGCTGGTCTTTCCATGTTGATGGATCGCCAAAATGTAAGCCCACAAATTGTATCATTGTTTAGAGTTAGATTCTCAGAGGGACATTTCCTAAACATTTGTGCCACTGGTAGCATGTCAAGCTTGAATAAAAAACAACAAAAAAATCAGAGAAAGTTATTTACAGTTCAGCTTTACTTGGCACTTTGTATTTGAGTGCAATTTCTGCCTTTTATTAAGCAAATTCGGGTGCTGGATGCAGAGGGTGAGTAAATCCCAGAAAAGTCTCCCAGATTGCAGTTTGCTGTATTCTCCACAACCTTGCACTCAAAAGCAGCCTGTGAGCTGGGCGAATTCTCTGGGCAAATTTTGATCAGCACTTATTTTGTGGCTCTAACGCCCTTACTTGTTTTGCATGAAGTGAATCGGGTCCCAAACTCTTGTGGCTTGCACCAAAATAAACAACATTATTGGAGAGCAAAATTAAATCGTAGTTAATTTCCCTTTCAAAATTTAAGCAGGGTTGTATATTCGAGCTTATGTTTCTGAGAAAATCAAATTAAAGGATTCCTTGTCATTTACATTTATCCTAGTGCCAGCAAATTTTCTACCTTTTGGAAGAGGAGAGATGGTAACACCTCGTTTGGATAATGGAAGCTCTGAAGCCGTTACATTGCAGCAGCCTTTCAAGTTTTTTGGACACACACACAACAAGACCTTTGTAAGTATTTTCAGTTAGTTGTCCTTATTTAGATGCTTATATTTTATTTATTGCATCAGAGATGACAAGTCTCTTAAAACGACATAAACTAGCAGCTCTACCTTGTTCACATGTTTCTCTCTCTATCTACAA
Source organism: Ptychobarbus kaznakovi (assembly GCA_027422405.1). NCBI lineage: Eukaryota > Metazoa > Chordata > Actinopteri > Cypriniformes > Cyprinidae > Ptychobarbus > Ptychobarbus kaznakovi. The sequence goes on from CM049794.1 coordinate 23,057,704, forward strand.
GTTTTTGCAAATGTAAAATTCAGAGGACTCTTGGTTTGCAGTATTAACCAGAAGGAATTGTATCTAATTATGCCTCTTAATTTTGTTACCATATCTTTCCCGTCAAGACACATGCAAATATTTTGCCGTATATTTTAGGTCAACAACAATGGCCATCTAACATTTACTGAGCCACTGTACGACTACATCCCCCTGCTGAATTCTGGAATAGACATAATAGCTCCACTCTGGACTCACCTTGACAACAGGCTTGGTGGAACTATCTCCTATAGAGAAGATACAAGCAGTGCTGTACTGGCACTAGTCACTGCAGCTATTGACCAATACTTCCCTAACATAACTTTTGCTGCTGCATCAGCTTTTGTTGTTACCTGGGACAGTGTACCGTACCACAGTGGTGAAGGGGTAAGATCGAAATGCTGTTCTTTAATTAACTAATGTTGTCCTGAGAAAAGCTTTTCATGCTTTCTCTTGCTATTTTGAAGGTGGTTACTGTCCAAGTGGTTTTAGTCTCCAATGTCCATCGTTCTTTCATCCTCATCAACTATGGAGATATTGCAGAGACAGAACAAAAGTGGCTGGTGAGTGACGACAGGTCCTTGTAAACTTTGTGAATGAAACAAATAACAAAGAATAGCCCTCGCCTCTCTTTGTACTTTATATTCTACCAACAGTCAGTTATATCTGGAACAAGCCGAGGACCTAACAATTCATTTGTATTTCTACAGGCTGGTTACAACACATTGGACTCTGTCCATTCTTTCACAGTACCAGTGACCAGCGCCCCAGAACTCTCATCCAGCAGCAATATCAATGTGAACGGTCGCCGCTCTTTCCATGTTGATGGCTCACCGCTCTGTAAGCCAATGCAACCAGAAGCTCAAGCTTAACCTGTACTATTTGTGAGCTTCTTTCTTCTGCGGAACAAGGGAATTCATTTTCAATTCTCCTTTCCTCAGTGCCGAGTACTTTCCTTGCTTCTGGGGATGGAGAAATAGTCAACCCCCCTGCTGAGGATGGGAGCTCCGATGTCATTTTCTTGCAACAGCCTTTCAAATTCTTTGGACGCACCTACAATAAGATCTTCGTAAGCATTACCTTTCCCACACCATTTAAGTTACAAATGATTTATATCCCCATCGTTTCTTCAAAAGTCCCTATAACACAATTTAAAATAATTGTGGTCCTAATATTTAGGTGAACAACAACGGCTACCTAACGTTTACCGAGCCGCTGTCTGCCTACAACCCCATTCTGGATTCCGGAAAAGACATCATTGCTCCACTTTGGACTCGGCTTGACAATCGACGTGGGGGATCTATCTCCTATAGAGAGGATACAAGCACCACTGTGCTGGCACAAGTGACTACAGCTGTTAAGCAATACTTCCCTACCATACCATTTGCTGCTACGTCAACTTTTGTGGCTACCTGGGACAGTGTGCCGTACTATAATGGTGGAGGGGTAAGACTTTCCACAATCGGATTAATAATCAAGGGTTGGTCTTGTTTATGGAAGATGTTAAATCCTGTCTATTGGTGTTTTAAAGGTGGTCACTTTCCAAGTGGTTTTAGCATACAATGTTCATCGCTCTTTCATACTGATCTATTATGGAGGTGTTGCAGAAACAGGACAGCCTTGGCAGGTCAGTGAAGTATTGGTTCTTACACCTTATGCATATGACAAAAAAATAAGTACAAACATACAGTATAATTTATGAGGAACTGCTCGTCAATGTGAACGTTTTTTTCTCACTTTTTCATTTGCTTTTATTTATTTATGTAATTATTTTGGTAATAAATTAGGCATTTTTATGTACTTCTACAGGCTGGTTATAAGACTGTGGACTCTGCCAGTTCTTTCACAATTCCAGCAGCCAGAGTCCCTGAACTATCTTCAAGCAGTAATATCAATGTGACTGCTTGCTGGTCTTTCCATGTTGATGGATCGCCAAAATGTAAGCCCACAAATTGTATCATTGTTTAGAGTTAGATTCTCAGAGGGACATTTCCTAAACATTTGTGCCACTGGTAGCATGTCAAGCTTGAATAAAAAACAACAAAAAAATCAGAGAAAGTTATTTACAGTTCAGCTTTACTTGGCACTTTGTATTTGAGTGCAATTTCTGCCTTTTATTAAGCAAATTCGGGTGCTGGATGCAGAGGGTGAGTAAATCCCAGAAAAGTCTCCCAGATTGCAGTTTGCTGTATTCTCCACAACCTTGCACTCAAAAGCAGCCTGTGAGCTGGGCGAATTCTCTGGGCAAATTTTGATCAGCACTTATTTTGTGGCTCTAACGCCCTTACTTGTTTTGCATGAAGTGAATCGGGTCCCAAACTCTTGTGGCTTGCACCAAAATAAACAACATTATTGGAGAGCAAAATTAAATCGTAGTTAATTTCCCTTTCAAAATTTAAGCAGGGTTGTATATTCGAGCTTATGTTTCTGAGAAAATCAAATTAAAGGATTCCTTGTCATTTACATTTATCCTAGTGCCAGCAAATTTTCTACCTTTTGGAAGAGGAGAGATGGTAACACCTCGTTTGGATAATGGAAGCTCTGAAGCCGTTACATTGCAGCAGCCTTTCAAGTTTTTTGGACACACACACAACAAGACCTTTGTAAGTATTTTCAGTTAGTTGTCCTTATTTAGATGCTTATATTTTATTTATTGCATCAGAGATGACAAGTCTCTTAAAACGACATAAACTAGCAGCTCTACCTTGTTCACATGTTTCTCTCTCTATCTACAAGTTTTTGCAAATGTAAAATTCAGAGGACTCTTGGTTTGCAGTATTAACCAGAAGGAATTGTATCTAATTATGCCTCTTAATTTTGTTACCATATCTTTCCCGTCAAGACACATGCAAATATTTTGCCGTATATTTTAGGTCAACAACAATGGCCATCTAACATTTACTGAGCCACTGTACGACTACATCCCCCTGCTGAATTCTGGAATAGACATAATAGCTCCACTCTGGACTCACCTTGACAACAGGCTTGGTGGAACTATCTCCTATAGAGAAGATACAAGCAGTGCTGTACTGGCACTAGTCACTGCAGCTATTGACCAATACTTCCCTAACATAACTTTTGCTGCTGCATCAGCTTTTGTTGTTACCTGGGACAGTGTACCGTACCACAGTGGTGAAGGGGTAAGATCGAAATGCTGTTCTTTAATTAACTAATGTTGTCCTGAGAAAAGCTTTTCATGCTTTCTCTTGCTATTTTGAAGGTGGTTACTGTCCAAGTGGTTTTAGTCTCCAATGTCCATCGTTCTTTCATCCTCATCAACTATGGAGATATTGCAGAGACAGAACAAAAGTGGCTGGTGAGTGACGACAGGTCCTTGTAAACTTTGTGAATGAAACAAATAACAAAGAATAGCCCTCGCCTCTCTTTGTACTTTATATTCTACCAACAGTCAGTTATATCTGGAACAAGCCGAGGACCTAACAATTCATTTGTATTTCTACAGGCTGGTTACAACACATTGGACTCTGTCCATTCTTTCACAGTACCAGTGACCAGCGCCCCAGAACTCTCATCCAGCAGCAATATCAATGTGAACGGTCGCCGCTCTTTCCATGTTGATGGCTCACCGCTCTGTAAGCCAATGCAACCAGAAGCTCAAGCTTAACCTGTACTATTTGTGAGCTTCTTTCTTCTGCGGAACAAGGGAATTCATTTTCAATTCTCCTTTCCTCAGTGCCGAGTACTTTCCTTGCTTCTGGGGATGGAGAAATAGTCAACCCCCCTGCTGAGGATGGGAGCTCCGATGTCATTTTCTTGCAACAGCCTTTCAAATTCTTTGGACGCACCTACAATAAGATCTTCGTAAGCATTACCTTTCCCACACCATTTAAGTTACAAATGATTTATATCCCCATCGTTTCTTCAAAAGTCCCTATAACACAATTTAAAATAATTGTGGTCCTAATATTTAGGTGAACAACAACGGCTACCTAACGTTTACCGAGCCGCTGTCTGCCTACAACCCCATTCTGGATTCCGGAAAAGACATCATTGCTCCACTTTGGACTCGGCTTGACAATCGACGTGGGGGATCTATCTCCTATAGAGAGGATACAAGCACCACTGTGCTGGCACAAGTGACTACAGCTGTTAAGCAATACTTCCCTACCATACCATTTGCTGCTACGTCAACTTTTGTGGCTACCTGGGACAGTGTGCCGTACTATAATGGTGGAGGGGTAAGACTTTCCACAATCGGATTAATAATCAAGGGTTGGTCTTGTTTATGGAAGATGTTAAATCCTGTCTATTGGTGTTTTAAAGGTGGTCACTTTCCAAGTGGTTTTAGCATACAATGTTCATCGCTCTTTCATACTGATCTATTATGGAGGTGTTGCAGAAACAGGACAGCCTTGGCAGGTCAGTGAAGTATTGGTTCTTACACCTTATGCATATGACAAAAAAATAAGTACAAACATACAGTATAATTTATGAGGAACTGCTCGTCAATGTGAACGTTTTTTTCTCACTTTTTCATTTGCTTTTATTTATTTATGTAATTATTTTGGTAATAAATTAGGCATTTTTATGTACTTCTACAGGCTGGTTATAAGACTGTGGACTCTGCCAGTTCTTTCACAATTCCAGCAGCCAGAGTCCCTGAACTATCTTCAAGCAGTAATATCAATGTGACTGCTTGCTGGTCTTTCCATGTTGATGGATCGCCAAAATGTAAGCCCACAAATTGTATCATTGTTTAGAGTTAGATTCTCAGAGGGACATTTCCTAAACATTTGTGCCACTGGTAGCATGTCAAGCTTGAATAAAAAACAACAAAAAAATCAGAGAAAGTTATTTACAGTTCAGCTTTACTTGGCACTTTGTATTTGAGTGCAATTTCTGCCTTTTATTAAGCAAATTCGGGTGCTGGATGCAGAGGGTGAGTAAATCCCAGAAAAGTCTCCCAGATTGCAGTTTGCTGTATTCTCCACAACCTTGCACTCAAAAGCAGCCTGTGAGCTGGGCGAATTCTCTGGGCAAATTTTGATCAGCACTTATTTTGTGGCTCTAACGCCCTTACTTGTTTTGCATGAAGTGAATCGGGTCCCAAACTCTTGTGGCTTGCACCAAAATAAACAACATTATTGGAGAGCAAAATTAAATCGTAGTTAATTTCCCTTTCAAAATTTAAGCAGGGTTGTATATTCGAGCTTATGTTTCTGAGAAAATCAAATTAAAGGATTCCTTGTCATTTACATTTATCCTAGTGCCAGCAAATTTTCTACCTTTTGGAAGAGGAGAGATGGTAACACCTCGTTTGGATAATGGAAGCTCTGAAGCCGTTACATTGCAGCAGCCTTTCAAGTTTTTTGGACACACACACAACAAGACCTTTGTAAGTATTTTCAGTTAGTTGTCCTTATTTAGATGCTTATATTTTATTTATTGCATCAGAGATGACAAGTCTCTTAAAACGACATAAACTAGCAGCTCTACCTTGTTCACATGTTTCTCTCTCTATCTACAAGTTTTTGCAAATGTAAAATTCAGAGGACTCTTGGTTTGCAGTATTAACCAGAAGGAATTGTATCTAATTATGCCTCTTAATTTTGTTACCATATCTTTCCCGTCAAGACACATGCAAATATTTTGCCGTATATTTTAGGTCAACAACAATGGCCATCTAACATTTACTGAGCCACTGTACGACTACATCCCCCTGCTGAATTCTGGAATAGACATAATAGCTCCACTCTGGACTCACCTTGACAACAGGCTTGGTGGAACTATCTCCTATAGAGAAGATACAAGCAGTGCTGTACTGGCACTAGTCACTGCAGCTATTGACCAATACTTCCCTAACATAACTTTTGCTGCTGCATCAGCTTTTGTTGTTACCTGGGACAGTGTACCGTACCACAGTGGTGAAGGGGTAAGATCGAAATGCTGTTCTTTAATTAACTAATGTTGTCCTGAGAAAAGCTTTTCATGCTTTCTCTTGCTATTTTGAAGGTGGTTACTGTCCAAGTGGTTTTAGTCTCCAATGTCCATCGTTCTTTCATCCTCATCAACTATGGAGATATTGCAGAGACAGAACAAAAGTGGCTGGTGAGTGACGACAGGTCCTTGTAAACTTTGTGAATGAAACAAATAACAAAGAATAGCCCTCGCCTCTCTTTGTACTTTATATTCTACCAACAGTCAGTTATATCTGGAACAAGCCGAGGACCTAACAATTCATTTGTATTTCTACAGGCTGGTTACAACACATTGGACTCTGTCCATTCTTTCACAGTACCAGTGACCAGCGCCCCAGAACTCTCATCCAGCAGCAATATCAATGTGAACGGTCGCCGCTCTTTCCATGTTGATGGCTCACCGCTCTGTAAGCCAATGCAACCAGAAGCTCAAGCTTAACCTGTACTATTTGTGAGCTTCTTTCTTCTGCGGAACAAGGGAATTCATTTTCAATTCTCCTTTCCTCAGTGCCGAGTACTTTCCTTGCTTCTGGGGATGGAGAAATAGTCAACCCCCCTGCTGAGGATGGGAGCTCCGATGTCATTTTCTTGCAACAGCCTTTCAAATTCTTTGGACGCACCTACAATAAGATCTTCGTAAGCATTACCTTTCCCACACCATTTAAGTTACAAATGATTTATATCCCCATCGTTTCTTCAAAAGTCCCTATAACACAATTTAAAATAATTGTGGTCCTAATATTTAGGTGAACAACAACGGCTACCTAACGTTTACCGAGCCGCTGTCTGCCTACAACCCCATTCTGGATTCCGGAAAAGACATCATTGCTCCACTTTGGACTCGGCTTGACAATCGACGTGGGGGATCTATCTCCTATAGAGAGGATACAAGCACCACTGTGCTGGCACAAGTGACTACAGCTGTTAAGCAATACTTCCCTACCATACCATTTGCTGCTACGTCAACTTTTGTGGCTACCTGGGACAGTGTGCCGTACTATAATGGTGGAGGGGTAAGACTTTCCACAATCGGATTAATAATCAAGGGTTGGTCTTGTTTATGGAAGATGTTAAATCCTGTCTATTGGTGTTTTAAAGGTGGTCACTTTCCAAGTGGTTTTAGCATACAATGTTCATCGCTCTTTCATACTGATCTATTATGGAGGTGTTGCAGAAACAGGACAGCCTTGGCAGGTCAGTGAAGTATTGGTTCTTACACCTTATGCATATGACAAAAAAATAAGTACAAACATACAGTATAATTTATGAGGAACTGCTCGTCAATGTGAACGTTTTTTTCTCACTTTTTCATTTGCTTTTATTTATTTATGTAATTATTTTGGTAATAAATTAGGCATTTTTATGTACTTCTACAGGCTGGTTATAAGACTGTGGACTCTGCCAGTTCTTTCACAATTCCAGCAGCCAGAGTCCCTGAACTATCTTCAAGCAGTAATATCAATGTGACTGCTTGCTGGTCTTTCCATGTTGATGGATCGCCAAAATGTAAGCCCACAAATTGTATCATTGTTTAGAGTTAGATTCTCAGAGGGACATTTCCTAAACATTTGTGCCACTGGTAGCATGTCAAGCTTGAATAAAAAACAACAAAAAAATCAGAGAAAGTTATTTACAGTTCAGCTTTACTTGGCACTTTGTATTTGAGTGCAATTTCTGCCTTTTATTAAGCAAATTCGGGTGCTGGATGCAGAGGGTGAGTAAATCCCAGAAAAGTCTCCCAGATTGCAGTTTGCTGTATTCTCCACAACCTTGCACTCAAAAGCAGCCTGTGAGCTGGGCGAATTCTCTGGGCAAATTTTGATCAGCACTTATTTTGTGGCTCTAACGCCCTTACTTGTTTTGCATGAAGTGAATCGGGTCCCAAACTCTTGTGGCTTGCACCAAAATAAACAACATTATTGGAGAGCAAAATTAAATCGTAGTTAATTTCCCTTTCAAAATTTAAGCAGGGTTGTATATTCGAGCTTATGTTTCTGAGAAAATCAAATTAAAGGATTCCTTGTCATTTACATTTATCCTAGTGCCAGCAAATTTTCTACCTTTTGGAAGAGGAGAGATGGTAACACCTCGTTTGGATAATGGAAGCTCTGAAGCCGTTACATTGCAGCAGCCTTTCAAGTTTTTTGGACACACACACAACAAGACCTTTGTAAGTATTTTCAGTTAGTTGTCCTTATTTAGATGCTTATATTTTATTTATTGCATCAGAGATGACAAGTCTCTTAAAACGACATAAACTAGCAGCTCTACCTTGTTCACATGTTTCTCTCTCTATCTACAAGTTTTTGCAAATGTAAAATTCAGAGGACTCTTGGTTTGCAGTATTAACCAGAAGGAATTGTATCTAATTATGCCTCTTAATTTTGTTACCATATCTTTCCCGTCAAGACACATGCAAATATTTTGCCGTATATTTTAGGTCAACAACAATGGCCATCTAACATTTACTGAGCCACTGTACGACTACATCCCCCTGCTGAATTCTGGAATAGACATAATAGCTCCACTCTGGACTCACCTTGACAACAGGCTTGGTGGAACTATCTCCTATAGAGAAGATACAAGCAGTGCTGTACTGGCACTAGTCACTGCAGCTATTGACCAATACTTCCCTAACATAACTTTTGCTGCTGCATCAGCTTTTGTTGTTACCTGGGACAGTGTACCGTACCACAGTGGTGAAGGGGTAAGATCGAAATGCTGTTCTTTAATTAACTAATGTTGTCCTGAGAAAAGCTTTTCATGCTTTCTCTTGCTATTTTGAAGGTGGTTACTGTCCAAGTGGTTTTAGTCTCCAATGTCCATCGTTCTTTCATCCTCATCAACTATGGAGATATTGCAGAGACAGAACAAAAGTGGCTGGTGAGTGACGACAGGTCCTTGTAAACTTTGTGAATGAAACAAATAACAAAGAATAGCCCTCGCCTCTCTTTGTACTTTATATTCTACCAACAGTCAGTTATATCTGGAACAAGCCGAGGACCTAACAATTCATTTGTATTTCTACAGGCTGGTTACAACACATTGGACTCTGTCCATTCTTTCACAGTACCAGTGACCAGCGCCCCAGAACTCTCATCCAGCAGCAATATCAATGTGAACGGTCGCCGCTCTTTCCATGTTGATGGCTCACCGCTCTGTAAGCCAATGCAACCAGAAGCTCAAGCTTAACCTGTACTATTTGTGAGCTTCTTTCTTCTGCGGAACAAGGGAATTCATTTTCAATTCTCCTTTCCTCAGTGCCGAGTACTTTCCTTGCTTCTGGGGATGGAGAAATAGTCAACCCCCCTGCTGAGGATGGGAGCTCCGATGTCATTTTCTTGCAACAGCCTTTCAAATTCTTTGGACGCACCTACAATAAGATCTTCGTAAGCATTACCTTTCCCACACCATTTAAGTTACAAATGATTTATATCCCCATCGTTTCTTCAAAAGTCCCTATAACACAATTTAAAATAATTGTGGTCCTAATATTTAGGTGAACAACAACGGCTACCTAACGTTTACCGAGCCGCTGTCTGCCTACAACCCCATTCTGGATTCCGGAAAAGACATCATTGCTCCACTTTGGACTCGGCTTGACAATCGACGTGGGGGATCTATCTCCTATAGAGAGGATACAAGCACCACTGTGCTGGCACAAGTGACTACAGCTGTTAAGCAATACTTCCCTACCATACCATTTGCTGCTACGTCAACTTTTGTGGCTACCTGGGACAGTGTGCCGTACTATAATGGTGGAGGGGTAAGACTTTCCACAATCGGATTAATAATCAAGGGTTGGTCTTGTTTATGGAAGATGTTAAATCCTGTCTATTGGTGTTTTAAAGGTGGTCACTTTCCAAGTGGTTTTAGCATACAATGTTCATCGCTCTTTCATACTGATCTATTATGGAGGTGTTGCAGAAACAGGACAGCCTTGGCAGGTCAGTGAAGTATTGGTTCTTACACCTTATGCATATGACAAAAAAATAAGTACAAACATACAGTATAATTTATGAGGAACTGCTCGTCAATGTGAACGTTTTTTTCTCACTTTTTCATTTGCTTTTATTTATTTATGTAATTATTTTGGTAATAAATTAGGCATTTTTATGTACTTCTACAGGCTGGTTATAAGACTGTGGACTCTGCCAGTTCTTTCACAATTCCAGCAGCCAGAGTCCCTGAACTATCTTCAAGCAGTAATATCAATGTGACTGCTTGCTGGTCTTTCCATGTTGATGGATCGCCAAAATGTAAGCCCACAAATTGTATCATTGTTTAGAGTTAGATTCTCAGAGGGACATTTCCTAAACATTTGTGCCACTGGTAGCATGTCAAGCTTGAATAAAAAACAACAAAAAAATCAGAGAAAGTTATTTACAGTTCAGCTTTACTTGGCACTTTGTATTTGAGTGCAATTTCTGCCTTTTATTAAGCAAATTCGGGTGCTGGATGCAGAGGGTGAGTAAATCCCAGAAAAGTCTCCCAGATTGCAGTTTGCTGTATTCTCCACAACCTTGCACTCAAAAGCAGCCTGTGAGCTGGGCGAATTCTCTGGGCAAATTTTGATCAGCACTTATTTTGTGGCTCTAACGCCCTTACTTGTTTTGCATGAAGTGAATCGGGTCCCAAACTCTTGTGGCTTGCACCAAAATAAACAACATTATTGGAGAGCAAAATTAAATCGTAGTTAATTTCCCTTTCAAAATTTAAGCAGGGTTGTATATTCGAGCTTATGTTTCTGAGAAAATCAAATTAAAGGATTCCTTGTCATTTACATTTATCCTAGTGCCAGCAAATTTTCTACCTTTTGGAAGAGGAGAGATGGTAACACCTCGTTTGGATAATGGAAGCTCTGAAGCCGTTACATTGCAGCAGCCTTTCAAGTTTTTTGGACACACACACAACAAGACCTTTGTAAGTATTTTCAGTTAGTTGTCCTTATTTAGATGCTTATATTTTATTTATTGCATCAGAGATGACAAGTCTCTTAAAACGACATAAACTAGCAGCTCTACCTTGTTCACATGTTTCTCTCTCTATCTACAAGTTTTTGCAAATGTAAAATTCAGAGGACTCTTGGTTTGCAGTATTAACCAGAAGGAATTGTATCTAATTATGCCTCTTAATTTTGTTACCATATCTTTCCCGTCAAGACACATGCAAATATTTTGCCGTATATTTTAGGTCAACAACAATGGCCATCTAACATTTACTGAGCCACTGTACGACTACATCCCCCTGCTGAATTCTGGAATAGACATAATAGCTCCACTCTGGACTCACCTTGACAACAGGCTTGGTGGAACTATCTCCTATAGAGAAGATACAAGCAGTGCTGTACTGGCACTAGTCACTGCAGCTATTGACCAATACTTCCCTAACATAACTTTTGCTGCTGCATCAGCTTTTGTTGTTACCTGGGACAGTGTACCGTACCACAGTGGTGAAGGGGTAAGATCGAAATGCTGTTCTTTAATTAACTAATGTTGTCCTGAGAAAAGCTTTTCATGCTTTCTCTTGCTATTTTGAAGGTGGTTACTGTCCAAGTGGTTTTAGTCTCCAATGTCCATCGTTCTTTCATCCTCATCAACTATGGAGATATTGCAGAGACAGAACAAAAGTGGCTGGTGAGTGACGACAGGTCCTTGTAAACTTTGTGAATGAAACAAATAACAAAGAATAGCCCTCGCCTCTCTTTGTACTTTATATTCTACCAACAGTCAGTTATATCTGGAACAAGCCGAGGACCTAACAATTCATTTGTATTTCTACAGGCTGGTTACAACACATTGGACTCTGTCCATTCTTTCACAGTACCAGTGACCAGCGCCCCAGAACTCTCATCCAGCAGCAATATCAATGTGAACGGTCGCCGCTCTTTCCATGTTGATGGCTCACCGCTCTGTAAGCCAATGCAACCAGAAGCTCAAGCTTAACCTGTACTATTTGTGAGCTTCTTTCTTCTGCGGAACAAGGGAATTCATTTTCAATTCTCCTTTCCTCAGTGCCGAGTACTTTCCTTGCTTCTGGGGATGGAGAAATAGTCAACCCCCCTGCTGAGGATGGGAGCTCCGATGTCATTTTCTTGCAACAGCCTTTCAAATTCTTTGGACGCACCTACAATAAGATCTTCGTAAGCATTACCTTTCCCACACCATTTAAGTTACAAATGATTTATATCCCCATCGTTTCTTCAAAAGTCCCTATAACACAATTTAAAATAATTGTGGTCCTAATATTTAGGTGAACAACAACGGCTACCTAACGTTTACCGAGCCGCTGTCTGCCTACAACCCCATTCTGGATTCCGGAAAAGACATCATTGCTCCACTTTGGACTCGGCTTGACAATCGACGTGGGGGATCTATCTCCTATAGAGAGGATACAAGCACCACTGTGCTGGCACAAGTGACTACAGCTGTTAAGCAATACTTCCCTACCATACCATTTGCTGCTACGTCAACTTTTGTGGCTACCTGGGACAGTGTGCCGTACTATAACGGTGGAGGGGTAAGACTTTCCACAATCGGATTAATAATCAAGGGTTGGTCTTGTTTATGGAAGATGTTAAATCCTGTCTATTGGTGTTTTAAAGGTGGTCACTTTCCAAGTGGTTTTAGCATACAATGTTCATCGCTCTTTCATACTGATCTATTATGGAGGTGTTACAGAAACAGGACAGCCTTGGCAGGTCAGTGAAGTATTGGTTCTTACACCTTATGCATATGTAAAAAAATAAGTACAAACATACAGTATGCCATTTATAAGGAATTGCCCATGAAAATGTGAACGATTCTTTCTCACTTTTTCATTTGCTTTTATTTATTTATGTAATTATTTTGGTAATAAATTAAATATTTTGTTATTTACTCGTACAGGCTGGTTATAACACTGTGGACTCTGCCAGTTCTTTCACAATTCCAGCAGCCAGAGTCCCTGAACTATCTTCAAGCAGTAATATCAATGTGACTGCTTGTTGGTCTTTCCACGTTGACGGATCGCCAAACCGTAAGCCCACAACTTGTATTATTGTTTAGATCTAGAATCCCAGAGGGACATTTCCTAAATATTTCTGCCACTTTTATAAGCATTTCCTGCTTTAATGCAAAAACCTAGATGTAATTTACAGTTAAGCTTTATTTTATGCAATATATTTTAGTGCACCTTCGTTCTTTTAATACGCCAATTCAGGAGCTGGATGCAGAGGGGGAGTCATACTAAGTAATTCCAGAAAAGTCTGAAATATTGCAATGGTTTGCTGCTTTCTCCAAAACCTTGCACTCAATAGCAGCCTGCAAGCTGGGCGACTGCCCTGGGAAAATTCTGATCAGCGCTAATTGTGTGGCAATGATGCTCTTACTCCCTTACTGTACTTATTTTGCATGCAGTGAATCAGCTCCCAAAAACCTGTGGCTGACACCAAAATAAACAACACTATTAGAGAGTACAACTCAATCTTAGTAATTTCCCCTTTGAAATGTTAAGCAGGGTAGTGTTTGCAAGCTTATGTTTCTGAGAAAAGTTAAAGGATTCCTTGTCACTTACATTTGTCCTAGTGCCAGCTAATTTCCTACATTTTGGAAAAGGAGAAATGATAACACCCCGTTTGGATAATGGAAGCTCTGTAGCCGTTACATTGCAGCAGCCTTTCAAGTTCTTTGGACGCATACACAACAAGATCTTTGTAAGTATTTTCAGTTAGTTGTCCTTATTTAGATGCACTTAATTGATCTACTTTCATTGGAAATCTATCTTCATCAATCTATCATATCAAATCTATCTTACATCCATTACACATGCAAATGTTTTCCCTTAAATTGTAGGTCAACAACAATGGCCATCTAACCTTTACTGAGCCACTGTACGACTACATCCCCCTGCTGAATTCTGGAAGAGACATAATAGCTCCTCTCTGGACTCACCTTGACAACAGGCTTGGTGGAACTATCTCCTATAGAGAAGATACAAGCAGTGCTGTACTGGCACTAGTCACTGCATTTATTGACCAATACTTTCCTAACATAACTTTTGCCGCAACATCAGCTTTTGTTGTTACCTGGGACAGTGTACCGTACCACAGTGGTGAAGGGGTAAGATTGAATTGCTGTTTTTAAATAAACTATTGTGCTGTAAAAGTTGTTCATGTATTCTCTTGGTATTTTGAAGGTGGTCACTTTCCAAGTGGTTTTAGTCTCCAATGTCCATCGTTCTTTCATCCTCATTAACTATGGAGACATTGCAGAGACAGAACAAAAGTGGCAGGTGAGTGTTGACAGGCCCTTGTAAACTTTATAAATAAGAAAAATGAGAAGGAATTCCCCTTGCCTCTCTTCGTACCTTACATTATACCAAAATACAGTTATATCGAGAACAATTTGAGCATGTAACAACAATATATATTTTTCTACAGGCTGGTTACAACACATTGGACTCTGTCCATTCTTTCACTGTTCCAGTGACCAGTGCCCCAGAACTCTCCTCCAGCAGCAATATCAATGTGAACGGTCGCTGCTCTTTCCATGTTGATGGCTCACCGCTCTGTAAGCCAATGCAAACAGAAGCTCAAGCTTAAATTGCCCCTATTATGCCATTTCCAGTATTGCTTTTCATGCAGTGTAATTTCCCTGTATGTGAATATAAATGATCTGCAAATTTGTAAATCCGAAAGTGCAGGATAAATAAAGTTACTGTCTCCCAAATTAAAGAATCAACTCTATACAGCCTAAACAAGTCGTAAGTAATTTGAACCCCACTTCCGTGACCGATATCATGGGATAACACATTTTCATAATTCTCACCTACGTTCTTTGTTGGCCAGCTGCAAACAACTTGACCCCGTCCTCAAACATGTCATTTTACTGATTACTGCCGCTCTACTATGTGGGAGTTAAGCGCAGGATACACAAAACACTTACTCTTGAAAGATGGTTCAGTACCCTGTTTATTTCGACCAGCAGCTCCACTTAATCACAACCTGTAAGTACGATAAATAATAGATGCTTATTGTTGTGTTCTTTGGTGCATATTGGACAGTAGGTGGTGATAGAGGTTCATGGTAAATGTTTTTTGAGAGTAGAAGAGTAAGGGGGTCAGAAGCGTTCCACATGCTGCTGCATGTGCTGTACTGTTCTGCTACTTAATTTGGTTAATTAAAGAATGCATTATTTTCAAATGCCTCCTCATTCCTTCCTACAATTACATAACAAATTGGCGACAAGGCACTTTTTGATTTGAGGATGGCAGCTGTTTCTACTTTTCCCACATCATTTTGCCATGTCCTGGGGAACCAGCTATCCCTTTTGACACGTGGCTATGGATGTTCAAGAATTATTTGCTTGTAGTTGGTGCTTCTGGAGATGCATGGCCAGTTGAACACAAATGAGCGCTACTTCTACATTGTCCGGGGACTGAAGCACAGAGACTGTTTTACACCTTGCTGAATCAAGGTGATTCAATGGAAGATATGATTACGACCTTGAAAGCGCACTTTGCTCCTCGATGGATCATAGTGTCTGAGCATCATGCTTTCAGGAATAGTATTCATGTACCAGGATAAACCATACTTCAGTATCTAGCTGCTCTATGGGACTTAGTGGCTACTTGTGACTTCGCATCTACTCTGGATGACATCTTGCGTGATCAGCTGGTGGAGAACATGTCCAGTCATTGGATTCGTGAGAGATTGCTTTTGATATCTGAATTGACTCTTGAAAAAGCCATTACTATTGCCACTCTAAAAGAAGATGCTGGTGAACAAGCTAAATTATAATCATTCAGTTACTGTGCAAGTGATACATGCAAAGTCTCCACCTGCAGCTGCACGTCACCGCCATAGACCACCTTCAAAGGCACCATCTACAGCGCGTTCTTCAAATCCTTAATTTACTGCACCTGCTTCATATTCCCGTGAATGTTATCGGTGTGGATCTAGTAAACACCTCGCGAATGACCATAGTTGTCTGGCTGTATCGGCACAGTGTAATAACTGTAAAAAGATGGGACATTTTTCACGGGTGTGTCGTTTGGGACAAGCCTGCTCTGTGCATGAAATTGACTTACCTAAGTTTCAGATCCTTTATATGCATGACTCACCAACTGATAAAATTCAGTGCACGGCTGTCATTGTGACCACAACTACATCTGTTTCTATCAAGCTTACCTTGGATTATGGATCATCTGTTTCTATTTTACTGAAAATTTCGTATGGTACACACTTCAGGAAAGAAGCTTTGCAGTCTCCTTCCGTAAGATTGGTGAGGTATTCTCGTGCTCCGATTACTGTACTTGGATGCTTACCTGTCATTGTCTCTAAGGATGACATCACCTTTTCTACACCATTCTTTGTGTTTGAGTCTGGTACACCTCTGCTTGAGATGGATCTGATCAATGGGCTACATATTCGTTTTGAACGTAATTAAATGTATCTCCTGTGTTGCGATTTTTCTGCTCCAACACCCCTACCTGCTTGGGGATGCGCAAACGAATTTGTGCACAAGGTAAAGATTTCTTCAGCTGTGGATCCTGTGCGCCAGAAACTCTGCTGCTTACCTTTGTCTGTTAGAGGCAAAGTCAGGGAGGAAATTCATCGCCTTCTCGAGTTGGGCATTATTGAGAGAGTGGATGCTTTGCCGTGGGTCTCCCCGATAGTAGTAATACAGAAAAAGTTGGGTGCTATTTGTATGTGCGTGGACCCGCGAGAGCCCAACAAGTCTGTAGTTACGGATAGCTACCCACTACCACACATTGAACAAATGTTGTCTTTGTTAAGAGACGCGACTGTATATTCCACTATCGATTTGGAGAGTGCTTACTTTCAGTTGCCATTACACGAGGAAAGCCACAATCTGACCACCTTCATTACTCACTAAGGACATTTCAGATTTTGTCGTGTACCGTTTGGTCTTGCTTCAGCACCCTCCGTCTTTCAGAAAATGGTAGCAACGATTTTACTAGGACATCCGAATGTTTCATATTACCTGTATGACATTATTATGTGGGGATGTACACAAACAGAACATGACCACTCACTTAAAGCCGTCGTTCAGTGCTTACAGGATGATGGGCTGAAGTTGAATCAATCGAAGTGCTAATTCAACAAAACCAGTCTGCGCTTCCTGGGACATATTGTGACTGTGCAAGGAATTCAACCTGATAAGGATGAAGCTATTCTTCATGCACCTGCTCCAGAAGATGCGATCCAACTCCGCTCGTTCACTGGGCTGCTGTCGTGGTACAACAAATTCATTCCTAATTTTGCCATGGTAGTTGAGCCTCTGCGCGCTTGCATCAGAAAGGGCTCAGATTTTGTCTGGTCTTAGGATGCACAGCAATGCTTTGATGGTGGAAAACAATTGCTCATTCATAGCCCTGCATTGTTATTTTTCAACCTAGATTTGCCTACGGTGGTATCTACAGATGCCTCTGACTACGGTCTGGGCGCTATTCTTGCTCAAGTTCAGGAGGATAAAATAGAGCGCATTGTCGCTTTTGCATCCCGGACCTTGTCACCGGCTGAACTCAAGTACCTGACCACTGAAAAGGAAGCACTTGCTTGTGTCTGGGCTGTTGAAAAGTGGCGAACGTAATTGTGGGGCTGTAAATTCCTCTTGTGCACGGACCACCAGGCTTTAACTGTGCTTCTCTCATCCAAAGGAACTTATTGCACCGGGATGCGCATTGCGCGCTGGACAGCATGGTTACTGTGCTTCAATTATGATGAGATTTACCAGCCTGGGGCTTTGAATAACACAGCCGATTGTCTTTTTCACCCGACGTTGCCTGATTCGGAAGAAGACTACTTGGATGCTGAACCTGAGTTTGTAGCGTTTTTGTCTCCTGCGATGTCAGCTCTGTAGCCTGCTGAGTTTGCTTCTGCCTCCACGCCATGCTCTGCACTGACGATTATGTGTTTAGAGGATCACGTCTTGTTGTACCTGTCGTTCTATGGTACACCTTGGTGAAGTTAGCTCACGAAGGTCACCAGGGAATTGTGCGCACATAACAGTGGCATGGGGAACCGTACTGGTGGCCAGGCATTGATTGTCTGGTTAAGGAGCACATTCAGGCCTGTCAATTGTGTCTGTCCTCTAATAAAACTGCGAACGCCTCGGCTGTGCCATTGTAGTCGGGGCCTTTTCCATCTGTACCGTGGGGCAAGGTAGCTATTGATGTGGTGGGCCCATTTGAAGCCGATGTGTGGGACCGTCGTTATGCATTGACATTGATCAACTATCACAGTAGGTGGACTGAAGTTGTTTTCACTGCTTCCATCACTACTCAAAATGTTACCACCTTCTTGTCATCTGTGTTTAGCAGATATGGCAATCCACATACTGTCGTGTCTGATAACGGAACCCAATTTACATCAGCAGATTTTTCTACATTTCTGGAAAAAAGAGACATTCGACACATACATAATATTTGTAGCACTCGAATGAAGCTGTAGAACACTTTCATCACGTGTTGAAAAGCTGCTTCAGTCTGCTGTTCTGTAAGTGAATGCGTGGAAATCTACAGTCATGGAAGTATATCGTGTTACACCACATTCTGCCACGGGACTTTCCTCATTTGAGTTGCTTCGTGGCAGAAAGATGCGAACGCATCTCAATGTTGTTCTTCCTCCCACCATGCGTCAGGATGCTCCTGCGCTAATTCAGCGAGTTTCTTTGAAGCAAAAGAAAATTAGATCATACACTGACTCCAGATGTGTTGCTTGCTCTCCTGATTTTAAAGTGGAGGATTGGGTGCGTGGGCGCATTCCGACTCATGTTTTGAAATCACATCCAAAGTTTACCAACCCTGGTCAAATTGTGCGTAAACTGGGTGCGTGTACTTACCTGTTATCCGACGGGAAGAACTGGCATGCTTCTCACCTGGCTCGTTCTGTTGCCCCTATTTCAGAGGCTACTGACTTGTCATTTCAGTATCTTTATTCTCCTCCTCCGGCGCCTCAAGCTCCTGAATCTCTTCAAAGGGTTTCTTCCTGTGTGATACATCCTTCTCGTTGGCTGGAAGACTATGTCACTTAGTCACCTTTGCAGTAAGTGACTAAAGGAAGAGCAATTCATTAAGTCATCTTATGATTGATTTAATATGAATGCAACATTCTAATAATTCCTGTGAAGCATTATTTTTATTCTTCGATATGATTCCAAGAAATTGTTATATAACAAGTGAATGCTTTGGTAACTTTCATCTGCTACTTAATTTGGTTAAAGTATTCGTTATTTTCGAATGCCTCCTCATTCCTTCCTACCAACAACATAACACTTATATTTACATTGAGTGTTCAAAATACAGAACTATGGCAATAGACCTATTGTTGTACGCGGTAGACCATTCACAACAGACTGGGCCATCTGACCAATCAGTGCAGAGTAGGCTCACGGAAAGGAGAAGTTTAGAGAGACTGAATCTTAGAACTGCTTCGAAAAAATCGTTTGAGAATCGCTGGAAATTGAGGAGATATTAAACGCATATTTTGGGAAAACAAAAGCATTTAAATGTCTTAAAATGCCTTAAAAAATGTCATAATAGGGGCACTTTAAGCTGTACCATTTGTGAGCTGCTTTCTTCAGCAGAATAATATAATTTATTCTCAATTCTCTTTTCATCAGTGCCAAGTAATTTCCTCGCTTCTTGGGATGGAGAAATAGTCAACCCCCCTGCTGAGGATGGGAGCTCCGATGTCATTTTCTTGCAGCAGCCGTTCAAATTCTTTGGATGCGTATACAATCAGATCTTTGTAAGCATTACCTTTCCCACACCATTTAAGTTACAAGTTATTGATAAACCCCCTTGTTTCTTCAAAATTCCCTATAATATGATTGTGGTCCTGAATTTTAGGTGAACAACAATGGCTTCCTAACATTTACCGAGCCACTGTCTGCCTATAATCCCATTCTGGATACTGGAAGAGACATCATTGCTCCACTTTGGACTCGGCTTGACAATCGACGTGGGGGATCTATCTCCTATAGAGAGGATACAAGCACCACTGTGCTGGCACAAGTCACTACAGCTGTTAAGCAATACTTCCCTACCATACCATTTGCTGCTACGTCAACTTTTGTGGCTACCTGGGACAGTGTGCCGTACTATAACGGTGGAGGGGTAAGACTTTCCACAATCTATGATTATTTATCAAGGGTCTTTCTTGTTCAGTTGCACGATGTTGAATGCTGTCTATTGGTGTTTTGAAGATGGTCACTTTCCAAGTGGTTTTAGCTTACAATGTTCATCGCTCTTTCATCCTGATCTATTATGGAAATGTTGCAGAAACAAGACAACCTTGGCAGGTCAGTGAAGTACTGCTTCTTGTACATTGAAAACAATACTAAAAAATAACCACAAACATGCAATTTATAAGGAATTGCCAATGAATGTGGAAGAAGGGTTTCTTTCTCTGTTTGCATGCATTTCGTGTTTTACTTTATTGATTGATTAATTTAACTATTAACAAATAAAAATGTTATTTACTCCTACAGGCTGGTTATAACACTGTGGACTCTGCCAGTTCTTTCACAATTCCAGCAGCCAGTGTCCCTGAACTCTATTCTAGCAGTAATATCAATGTGACTGCTTGCTGGTCTTTCCACGTTGATGGGTCGCCAAACCGTAAGCCCACAACTTGTATCATTGTTTAGAACTAGATTATCGTGGGGGAATTGGCTAAAAATTTGTGCCACTTCGTCACCTTGGAATTATAAGGTTCTATCTGACATCTTAGTCAAAATGTATTTATTCACATATTCTTATTCTGTGACAACTTATTTACATTATGTGATGTTTCTTTTGTATCCTGTGTGCATTCTGGGCCTTGTTTTATAGAAAAAAAGGGTACAGAAGTCTATGGAACGGAACAACTTTGAAGCTCAGAATCTCCTCTGAAGCAATCCGAGAAATGTCTGCAAGATTGTAGTGGTCTGCTGCATTTTCCACAACCTTGCACTCAAAAGCAGCCTGAAAGCTGGGCAACTGCCCTGTGCAAATTCTGATCAGTGCTAATTTGTGGCCATGATGATGCACTGCATGCAAAACATGACTGTCCATGTTTTGCATGCAGTGAATCGGGTTCTAAAAATCTTTGGTTCACACCAAAATAAATAACACTAATAGAGAGCACAGTTAAATCTTAGTCAATTCCCCTTTGTAAATTCCATCAGGGTAGTGATTGCAAGCTTGAGTTTTTTAGAAAAGCTAAAGGATTCTTTTTGACCTACATTTCTCCTAGTACCAGCTAATTTCCTACCTCTCGGAAAAGGAGAAATAGTAACACCCCGTTTGGATAATGGAAGCTCTGAAGCCGTTACATTGCAGCAGCCTTTCAAGTTTTTTGGACAAATACACAATCAGACCTTTGTAAGTATTTTCAGTCGTAGTTGTCCTTATTTAGATGCTCATATTTTATCTACTTGCATTGGAAATTACAAGTAACTTAAAATGACTAAAACTAGTAGCTTTACATTGTTCATACCTTGTTCTCTTTATCTACAAGTTTTTGCAAATGTGAAAATCAGAGGACGCTTGGTTCATAGTATTAACTAGAAGGAATTGTGACTAATTCTACCTTTTCCTTCTGTCACCATATATTTCCCTTCACAACACATGGAAATGTTTTGCCCTAAATTATAGGTCAACAACAATGGCCATCTAACATTTACTGAGCCACTGTACGACTACATCCCCCTGCTGAATTCTGGAATAGACATAATAGCTCCACTCTGGACTCACCTTGACAACAGGCTTGGTGGAACTATCTCCTATAGAGAAGATACAAGCAGTGCTGTACTGGCACTAGTCACTGCAGCTATTGACCAATACTTCCCTAACATAACTTTTGCCGCTACATCAGCTTTTGTTGTTACCTGGGACAGTGTACCATACCACAGTGGTGAAGGGGTAAGATCGAAATGCTGTTCTTCAATTAACTAATGTTGTCCTGAGGAAGGTTTTTCATGCTTTCTCTTGCTATTTTGAAGGTGGTTACTGTCCAAGTGGTTTTAGTCTCTAATGTCCATCGTTCTTTCATCCTCATCAACTATGGAGACATTGGTGAGACAGAACAAAAGTGGCTGGTGAGTGGTGAAAGGCATTTGTAAACATATTTATAAGACTCATGGCAAGGAATTTGACTTTCCTCTCTTCGTACCTTACATTCTACCAAAAGATAGTTATATCTGGATCAAGCTCAGGATCTAACAATAATATTTTTTTATTTCTACAGGCTGGTTACAACACATTAGACTCTGTCCATTATTTCAGAGTTCCAGTGGCCAGTGCCCCAGATCTCTCATTCAGCAGCAATATCAATGTGAACGGTCAACACTCTTTCCATGTTGATGGCCTACCGCTCTGTAAGCCAATGCAACCAGAAGTTCAAGTTTAAGCTCTGCCATTTGTGAGCATCTTACTTCAGCAGAACAGGATAATTCATTGTTAATTATCCTTCCCTTAGTGCCGAGTAATTTCCTCGCTTCTGGGGATGGAGAAATAGTCAACCCCCCTGCTGAGGATGGGAGCTCCGATGCCATTTTCTTGCAGCAGCCTTTCAAATTCTTTGGACACAAATACAATCAAATCTTCGTAAGCAATAACCTTTCCCACACCATTTAAATTCTAAGTTATTTTTGTTCCCATCGTTTCTTCAAAATCTCCTATAATATGCTTTCAAATAACTGTGGTCATGAATTTTAGGTAAATAACAATGGCTATCTAACCTTTACTGAGCCGCTGTCTGCCTACAACCCCATTCTGGATTCCGGAAAAGACATCATTGCTCCATTTTGGACTCGGATTGATAATCGACGTGGGGGATCTATCTCCTATAGAGAGGATACAAGCACCACTGTGCTGGCACAAGTCACTACAGCTGTTAAGCAATACTTCCCTACCATACCATTTGCTGCTACGTCAGCTTTTGTGGCTACCTGGGACAGTGTGCCATACTATAATGGTGGAGGGGTAAGACCTTCCACAATCTATGATTATTAATAAAGGTTCTGTCTTGTTGGTTTGTATGTTGTTGAATGCTGGTCTGTCTGTGTTTTGAAGGTGGTCACTTTCCAAGTGGTTTTAGCATACAATGTTCATCGCTCTTTCATCCTGATCTATTATGGAGATGTTGCAGAAACAGGACAGCCTTGGCAGGTCAGTGAAGTACTACTTCTTGTACATTTAAAAAAAAAATATAAAAATAAACACAAGCATGCCATTTATATGGAACTGACCATGAATACGAAGAAGGGTTTCTCTCGTATGTATGTGTATTTATTTATCTATCTATCTATTTGTTTGTTTATTTCTTCATTCATTTTATAAAAAAAATATATTTACTCCTACAGGCTGGTTATAACACTATGGACTCTGCCAGTTCTTTCACAATTCCTGCAGCCAGTGTTTCTCAACTCTTTTCAAGTAGTAACATCGATGTGACTGCTTGCTGGTCTTTCCATGTTGATGGGTCGCCAAACCGTAAGCCCACAACTTGTAATATTGATTGGAACAAAGTGAAAAAAACAGCATATGCTGGTTAGGTATATTTTGAAGCATGGCAGCTGGTTGGATTGTGCTGTAGCTGTTCGTGTGCTTCTACTAAACTGGTCCTAAGAAAACTAACTCCAAAACATACCTAACCTGAATATGTTTTTAGGTTTTTTTTCACCAGGGTACTCAAAAGAGAGTTCAATAAATGTTTGTGCCACCTGTACCATGTCATGCTTGAATGCAAATATTATATTAAACAATCCCAGAAATGTCTGCCAGATTATAGTGGTCTGCTGCATTAGTCACAGCCTTTCACTCACAAGCAGCCTGCAAGCTGGGCGACTTTTGCATAATTTATTCAGTGAATCGGGTCCCAACAACCTGTGTATCACATCAAAATAAACAACACTATTAGAGAGCACAAATTCAATCTTAGTCAATTCCCCTTTTAAGCAGGGTATTGTTTGCGAGCTCCTGTTTTGTGAAAAACTGAAGGATTCCTTATCACTTACATTTTTCCTAGTACCAGCGAATTTCCTTCCTTTTGGAAAAGGAGAAATGATAACACCCCGTTTGGATAATGGAAGCTCTGAAGCCATTACATTGTTGCACCCTTTCAAGTTTTTTGGACGCACACACAACAAGACCTTTGTAAGTATTTTCAGTTGTAGTTGTCCTTATTCAGATGGATCTTGTTGGAAAGACTTTATAATAACTGCACGCCATGAATCGTTAGTTAAGCATTAGTAAATTGTCAATGATCCTTTATAAAGCATTGTCCCAAAATTAATAGACATTATTAAGCAGTTTATAAATCCAGCTATATAGCTATACAGCTTTTGTTCTTGAGCATATATATCATGTTTAATAATTGTATTTTCATACTTTATTAACGATAAATGTATAATTTCTAAATTAAGTATTATGTTATTTACAAACAAGTTATTTAGCAGTTGCCAGTGATTCATAAGATCATTTAAAAAGTATAAGGAAATTGTTAATATACTATTACATTTATAAATCTTATTATTTAGACACATGATAGTTTCTCAGTGTGTTAATAAATGCTTTATTAACACATATTCTGCTGAAATTCATGAATAATTCAGGTAGTTATAAAACATGTAGTAGTTGACAGCCATCTATTTGTGTGAGCTCATCTAAATTGAGGACTATTTATGCCTTGCAAATAATTTACAATTGAGATTTATAGGCTCAGTTATCTTCTAAACAGAAAAAACTGAACACAATACTTTTTATTTTGTATTTTTATGAAACTGTACAACTATACAGTATACAGTAAATTTGATAAACATAAACCTCTGCAATGTTATAGAAAAAAAATGCATTATTTTTTTTAACATGTTGAAATAAATATTTATGAGTTCTATATCCCTCTGTGTTGTGTTTGTTAAATTTTTCAGTTTGGAAGATCTCCTATGTAATTGATATGCGTATAAATCAAAAACAAGGCATGTATAGCTGTATTTATAAACTGCTTACTAATGCCTATTAATGCTGGGACTATGCTTTGTAAAGGATGAACGACTATTTACTAATACTTAACTAATGATTCATAGTGTGCAGTTATTATAACTTCCTTCTGTCACCATATCTTTCTCCTCAAAACACATGCAAATATTTTGTCCTAAATTTTAGGTAAACAACAACGGCCATCTAACATTTACTGAGCCACTGTATGACTACATTCCCCTGCTGAATTCTGGAAGAGACATAATAGCTCCTCTCTGGACTCACCTTGACAACAGGCTTGGTGGAACTATCTCCTATAGAGAAGATACAAGCAGTGCTGTACTGGCGCTAGTCACTGCAGCTGCTAACCAATACTTCCCTAACCATCCCCTTCGAATCTCCGCTACATCAGTGTTTGTAGCTACCTGGGACAGTGTGCCATATTCCTCTGGTGAAGGGGTAAGTTATTATCTTTAATTGTCTGTATTTTATCAAAATTGATTGTTGTTGTATACTTTTCGTCGAATGGTTCGGAATCCTGTCTATCTGTGTTTTGAAGGTAGCTACCTTTCAAGTGGTCCTAATCTTCAATGTTGATCACTCCTTCATCTTGTTTAACTATGGAAACATAGCAGAAACAAGACAACGATGGCTAGTAAGACTAAAAGTATACATGCAATTTTATAGACATTCATTGTATAAACTTTCAGTTTACATGTTTGTTTTTTATGCAGGCTCACTATGATACGGTGGACTTTGCACACTCATACAATTGTTCATTATTGACGGCCTCTGAGTTGTCATCCAACAGCAATGTCAATGTTAATGGACGCTGGGGTTTTCATGTTTATGATGGTAATGTAATTTCTTTTCATAGGTATTATTTTAGCATTTATCTTAATATGGTCACTGCACAGCACATCCTTTGTTATATATATTAATATTATGTTGACACTTGTGTAATTACATTGATTGAGGTTAGGGGGAGAAAAGGGGATGTATTGTTTTCTGATTAGACAAATAATAGAGGGAAATGTGGTCCCAATCTGAGGTGTTGTTTGGGACCTGAGGTCTGCCAAACAACAATAAAAGTGCATACCTTTAATTATGGACCAATACTTGTGAATAACACCTGGAAGTTTATATTATAACAATAACAGAGTAAAGTTATTAAAGCAATACATGAAAACAATGATAAATAGATACCAGATTCATTTGCATTATATACATTAATACCAGTAATGGGATGTTCAAACTATATATTTTTTTAAATAATCCAATTTAGACAACAGTAACTTTGCAGCTACATATCAATGTATATGTCAAACTATTCTGCATACCCTAAACATAACCTAGCCTAACAGTCTATTGTGAGAGTTAGTAATTAAATCAATTGTAAATTAATTATTATTTGACACGTAGTTGCAAAGTTAATTACAGTTGGTAGAATGTCTAAAGTGGACTTAGTGGATTTATCAAAATCATGTTACCTTTTTAAAAAAAATATATTGCATAAACCATAGATCATAAAACTATAATATGAAGGCTGTAAATCAGCACAAATAAGAGTTAACAATGTCAGTAGTAATTTTTTTTTTTTTTTAAATGTACATATACATGCTAAATTAAGACAAAATGAAAACTAACAAACAAACATTAAGTATAGATCATCCAAAATGTATGACTTTCCATCAAACACAGAAACAGTATAATGTAGCTGTTCTATTATGCTTCCTTCCCCTGGTAAATGTATTTTACGGGGAGAGAAATGAAAGAAAACGTCAGGGAAAGTTTTAAAGCACCTCTGGTAAAGCAAATTTCAGGTGAGAAATGAGATTAAATGTTTGAATGAAAACTGAAAAGAATGGAAAAAATGTGGTCCTTCAAATGATGCAATGATGTTTTACATGACCCAGTTCCACAGACCCCAGTATCATGTGATGATAATGTAATGGGACTCTGCTGTGCATATTTGAAAACGCTAAATATCAGGGAACTCTCAATGTGGGTGACCGAAACAGTGGTTTCACAAGCGAAGCTAGATGACTGTGGAGAGTTGGAGTAGGAGAATGAGATGTCTCTGGGGAGCCATTGATGACCATGGTGTACCTGATGGAGGAAGAGCTAGGGCCCTGGGTGGAACCATATAATCCACAGAGCTGGATGGAACCAGAGGAGGAGGAAGGGCTAGAGATTCAATTTAAACCAGGGTGCGCTTCCAAAAAGCATTGTTAGCCAACTATGGTGGCTAAGTTCTGCTGAACTCTATTGGTAATGATGGAACTTGTGACTATCGTTGCTCTTGGAAAATGGACCCCTGCATGGGACCGGCAGAAGAGGAGGTGCTTTAGGATTAAGTGCCTGGACGGATAGGTCAATTTGTGTTGGATCTAGGACAGACAAGGGAGTGGGCACTGGCTTTGGGATGGATGATCCTCTGGTTGGAGATCCATGAAAGGCATAGACACTGACTTGGGCTCAGTGTCTAGAATATTTTGAATCTCTGGGTCTTGAGTTGACTAATGGTGATCAGAATAAGAATTTGAAAGAGCTTTATTACCAAGTGTTCACACATATAATACATTTATTTTGGTGACAGACGTGTCCAGTACACAGAGACCACAACAGCGCAGAGATAATAAAGAATAAATATATGTGAATAAAACGCATGTATGTATATCTATAAATAAAAACAGGCAACATTTGTATTTACAGGTGTACTATAGATGATATAGATTATAATAGAACCTTTTAGGGGCGACTTCACATTTACGTCACAGTGCTAGCTGGAGGCAAAATAAAGCAAAAACTGGAGGCGGCCCATTCAAACCAGCGCAGATTCAGCTACACAAGAAGCTTAAAATATGAGAATGAGCTTTATTGGCCAGGTATGTTTACACATACAAGGAATTTGTTATAGTGACCGAAGCTCTACAGTGCAACAGAATGACAGCAACAGGACAAGACACAGATAATAAAAGAATAATAAACAAATAGGCAAAGTAAAAAAAAGCAAAAACACAATATATAATATAGACAATTATGTGTGTACAGGTCTGGTATGTGCAAATATAATCTTGTTGTAATGTTGGGTGCCCGAAGTGATGTTGTAGGGAAAGTGTGGAAGAGCACAGCTATGGCAAGAGAACAGAAGAGCCAGGAGTGGCTCGCAAATCTTTGCCAAGAACCTGACGAATGTGACGGGCATAGACCACCACTTAGCATAAGCTTCTCTGGCCTCAGCACCGGAGGAAACGTGTAACTAGAGGGTTTTGCCTATTGAAAGGCCACCAAGAGGGGCGTTGTAGGCCGCTATAGCCGCCATGTAGACCTTCAGGGTGGAGTGGGCTAACCCTGCGGAGAAACAGGCCTTCAAGAACTCCAGCACTATACCAAACGGGCAGGTAACTGGATCAAGCTGGCGGTCTCCACACCCAGAGTCTCAACTTCAGGGCGTACAGTTTCCTCATTGAGGGAGCTCTAGATTGGAGGATGGTCTCAGCAACATCAGTTGAGAAACCAGAGGCTATAAATTGTGCCCCCTCAGGAGCCACACCCACAGCTTCCACAAATCCGAGCAGTGGTGAAAAATCATGCCCGCTGCCAGTGAGAGGAGATCCCTCCTGACGGGAATCCCCCATGGAAAGCCGTTGAGGAGAGAAATCAGGTCAGAGAACCATACTCGGCCCGGCCAGAACGGGGTTTTAGCAATAGATGGACCCCATCCTGGCGCACTCTCTCTAGAACTCCTGTGGGCAGAGCGATCGGGGAAAGGCGTACATACGAAGCCTTGGCCAAGTCTGTAGCCCTTCAGGACTTCAGGACGGAGGCCTTTAAAACTCTCTGAGTGAGAGGAGGCCTGACGACACTCACAGAAAGGTCGAGCTCTTGGAGCGGAGGCCTCAACATGACGACTCTCTGGATCAAGAGGAGGCCTGCTACATTCCATACACTGGGTATCGCACCACACATGACGATCTCTCAGGTCTGGTAGAAAAGTGTTTGAATGCTCGAAACACGGCCAGTATCTCCAGGCAGTTGATGTGCCACGTGAGATGGTGACCACTCAACAGACCGCGAGCAGGGTGGTAACTCATGACCGCTCCCCAACCGGTGAGCGATGCATCCATCGCTAGCATTACGTGGCGACAAGGAGCTCCCAGCACCAGGCCCTGAGACAAAAAAAGGGTTTCATCCACATACCTAAGTCATGTAGGCATCGCCGCGCAAACTTGATCATGCGAAGTGGGTTTCCCCTCGGGGAGAACCCCTTGGTCTTGAGCCACCACAGTAGGGGTCTCATGTACAGCAGGCCAAAAGGTATCACGTTGGATGCAGCTGACATCAGACTCAGCAGTTTTTGAAACTGCTTGACAGTGAGTGACCGGCCTTCTCTAACTCTCGTGACTGATGTGAGGATTGACTCGATCCGAACAGGGTACATACGTGCCTGCATCGTGGTCTGATCCCACACCACACCCAGATAAGTGCTTCTCTTTACTGGAGAAACACACTTTTCTGACGTTAAGTCTTAACCCAAACTCTTTCAAGTGAGTGAGAATGACATCTCGATGCCGAACAGCCATCCGCTCTGATGTGCTAATCGGGGCGAGAGTGCAAGGCCGAAGGGAAGAACCCAATATTGATACGCTTTGCCCCCAAAGCATATCTCAGGAACTTCCTGTGATGGGGAAGGAGTATGCGTCTTATAGATCGCTCGTGACCACCAGTCCTCGGATCTGGTGTGAGACACGACCTGCTCGAAGAAAGCTTTCTGAACTTCAATTGTATGACTGAGCGGTTCAGTTGGCTTAGATCTAAAAAGGATGCAACCCCTTTCCCAGGAACAATAAAGTACAGCTGGCCGTAGAACCCAGACTCTTTGTCTAGAGGAGGGACCACCTCGATGGCCTCCTTCCTCAGGAGAGTGCTCACTTCTTCCATTACCAGAGCCTGCTCGGGACCCACCAGCGTGGGAGTGACCCCGTTGAAAGGCGGCGGCAGAGCACCACGATAGCCTTGTTCTACAGTGTGCATGACCCATCGAGACACATTTGGCAGTAGTTTCCACGCTGCCAAATAAGTCTACTAAGGGAACCAGTCTCTCAAGACTGGCCTCCGGTGTACTTAGAGCTGCTAGCTCGGTGCCCTGAAGCGGAGGACCGGCAGGGAACGGCCGCTCTAGCTGCTCTAGAGACCCCAAAAGGAGTGGCGAGCCTCTCAGCTCCGCTACGTTTCCGGACGGAAGAGACTGAGAGAAGTGCTCGCTGGAGACCACTGCACCCTGGAACACTGGCAGGGTTAGCAGACTGATCTCCTGAGGGCACTGAGGAGAGATGGGCACCGTGTAATGCGGTGTACCCTGCTCTTCCCCAGAGGGGCCTGCCCTCATAAGTCCTGGGCCATGGCATCAGGACAGCCTCAGAAGCCTCCTGTTGTAAATGACGGTCCTCAGACCGCGTCATCTCTTAGGAAGACTAAAGAACCAGAGTTTGCTCAGGCAGGACCCAAGAAGACACGCTTGGCAGGGGCTCCCACACCGCCAGGTGACCTAATAAGGGAACCAGTCTCTCGAGACTGGCCTCTGGTGTACTTAGAGCGGCTATCTCAGTGCCCTGAAGCAGGGGACCGGCAGGAGATGGCCGATCTAGCTGCTCTAGAGACCCCCGAAAGGGTGGCGAGCCTCCCCTTAAAGGGAATAAAACAGCTGGCAATGGGTCGAGTCCGGAGAGGAACCAAACTTTGTCGGGCTCATGCATATCTGCCAGGTTTAGCAACAGGTGGCGCTCCTGGACCACTAAGGTGGATATTGCCCGACCCAGGGAGCGTGAAGTGACTTTAGTTGCCTGTAGGGCGAGGTCTGTCACTGTACACAGTTCCTGCATAACCCTTGGGTCGGAACTACCCTCGTGCAGTTCCTTGAGCGCTTTGGCCTGGCAGACCTGCTGGAGCGCCATGGGATGCAGGGCGGAAGTGGCTTCTCCCCAAGCTGTGTAAGCCTTGCCCAGCAGAGAGGACGAGAATATACACGCTCAGGAGAGGAGATGCGGATTACTCCGCCAAGAAGTTGCGGTCTCGGGACACAGTTGCATCGCCACAGACCGCTGCACTGGGGGAGCTCTACGTATCCCTTAGCCACCACGTCATCGAGGGTAGTGAGGGAGGAAGAAGGACCAGACCGGCTTTGGGCAGAAAAAGGTGCCGTCCACGATTTAGTCAACTCCACATGCACTTCCGGAAAGAAAGGTACTGGGGCGGAGCGCTGAGAACCAGCACGGGCCACCCCAAGAAACCAATCGTCCAGCCGCGAGGGCTCAAGAAACGGTGAAGGGTTCCACTCGAGTCTGACATTCGCAGAGGTCCGGGAGAGCATAGCAGCCATCTCTGGGCCGGTCTCAGGCAACGCTGTGACACCCGAAGGGGGCAGAGCAGCCGAATCTAAATCCCCAGACATACGCTTACCCTCCGATGCAGCGATCGATCCGGGGAGCCCCAAAAGTGACAACTGGTACCGTACGGGGTGGATCAGCACGCCCTCTTGGAAGCTCCACTGGTTGCAGTGTCATGGAGGAGTGAGGAGCCCAAGGAGGTTGACTCGGTGGGGTATTCCTCACTGTAACCCTCAGGTCACCTAGGTTATTAACCAAAGTAGGCTTCTTCTGAGCTGGCCCAGAAGAAGGACTAGATCGGGGAATATACGGAGGGGGTCCAGTCTCCTCAAGATACTGGAGTCTCGACCTTAACACTGAGATGGTCATGTCCCTGCAGTCAGAACATGTACATCAATGAGTGCCACCTCAGCGTGTGCGAGGCCCAAACATGTGAGGCAGTAATCATGACCATCACCGGGGGGCAGGTAGCGACCGCATCCAGTAGCACACGATTTGAATGATATCTTGAAAAAGATGCTGGGTCAAACCGTATGTGCTCTTTTAGGAATTTGCTCTCTACTGGTGATGAAACGCACAGGGAAATGGCCGCAGTTACACAACAGTACAATAGTGCAAGCCTGTTGTGAGCACTCACTCTTTCATTGAAGGCGCAACTCTCCATGAGCTGTGAGAACAGCTGTTTTTGCTCTCTCGTGATATTGCGACCAACACTGTCAGCGCCGTCACACTCGCACCAGAGACGCAGAGACTCCTTTCCAAACGAGCAGCTCGTCTTCCACCACTTCCGAAGAAGAAAGAAGCACACACAGCACATATGTTCGGCTCCAAAGCGAAAAGCCAATATGCGACGCACCGGCTACTCATTAAATTATGGTGCAATCATCACACATTGGCTCGTTTTTCTTACACTCGAAGTAGATTGGTCTCCCCAAGTGATCCCCAATTTGTCGGTCAGTTCCGATGTACGTTGAATGTGACCGACTGAAAGGGAACTTGGATACACCATCATTGCATCGTTGTTGTGCTTGGGGCATATGTGCGAGCGTCGCGACACGTTTACATCAATCTACACCCCGCCTCCAGCAGCACGGGGGTGTTGGAATTTTCAAAAACAGTATACCGTCGCTCAGCCTTTTCAAACTTCTTTTGTCCCCAAACAAAGAACGAAAATAAACTTAATTTGAAGTATATCGGGGCCTAGAGTGATTGTTTAAAGAACATTTTGGTTGCATAACAAATGGTGCAGCTTCAGATTGTTCTGGATTTTTTCAGCAAACAAAATATGTTGTTCACCATGTCTTTGTCATATTTATTTCAATAAATGTCATGCTACTAATGTCGTATCAAACAAGCATAACGAGAAAGATGAAGATAATTCTAAACAGGCTTTAATATATCCACAATATACATATATACACAATATAACAGAGAGAACAACATCCATAACCAAAGCATAGTCACAAACAATACCCGACAACTAAAGAGAGAAAGGCATGAACTTAAATGCTTAACAGACTGACATAAAAACCACCATGACAAAAAACTAAAGACAGAGACACTGCATGATTTTCTGCTGTCCCAGACGAAAGATTGGCATCGTGAAACAATTGTGGTAATTTCTGTGATCCTGGCTGCTAATTGGTGGTCCTGTCAGTGAGAGAGGTTTAAAGACGGCCGTTGTCATGGTATTTTTACCAAAGATAGCCTACAATAAATTTCTGAGAATTAGAAATCCAACATGATCATCACACACACATAGTTGGCTGCTATGACCCATGTTCACTGACCTGCCAATAAAAATATAACATGAAATCAACACATGGCATTGAAACATAAAACTGCTTACCTCAAGCTCTTTTCCCTTCCTCTTTGACGCTTCCACTTTGTTACACACATACAAATTACAACTGCTAAATTGTGATTCATTGTGACTCGTAGGCTACGATGCATGTTACTATAAAATAATAAAACATCATCAGCATGCACTAAACTAAAATAGCTTGCTGATGATGTTTTATTCTTTTATATTAACATGCATCATAGCCTACGAGTCAATATGGCATCATTGTACAGTCTACATGCATGTCGTACCCAAGTTTATTAGATTCATGTCGCACAGTGTGGTTTGTAGTGATCTTTTAGGATTGCTAAAATCATGAAGTATGTCTCGGGCTTAATGGAGGATGGTGCAAACTGAAAACAAAGTCCATGTGATGTGTGTGAGTGTGACAATTAATGTGTACTAAATGGTTTGCAATAATTACCAACTGCAACCAGTTGTAATATTGTGAAATGTTTCCTGGGTACATTCCTGCATAATATAAGGCAAAAAGAACATACATTAATATTGTTATGGGGGATGGGCGAGAAGGGGGGGGGGGGTTGATCCATACACCTTTACCTGAATTTGCTTAAAAGAAACCACACATCGTGTAATATTTTACCTTATTTTTACCTTTTTTCTCTCTTTTCATGCAGTTTGTAAAACTTTAGGCTGCACCGAAAATGAGGTTTGCCAGTTTAGAGATGCCTATGGCTGTGGTTGCTTGGAAGGACAAAGACCTTATCCTGAAACATTTGGTAGGTGCACTGCACTGCAAATAACTTAAATCGACAGTAACCCCAATGGTAATAGAGGCTAATTAAATTGATAATTCATTGATTCTACTTTATGCGTAGATGCCAAGGAGTTTTGTGCCAGCAGCACTGGCTCCTTATCTCTTTCCCGCTGCCAACTCTTTGAATCTGGTTTTTATCCTGAGTTCCTGCATCTAAATGATCCCGGCTGCAAAGGAATTTTTGAAAATGGCAGGGTTCTGTTTCACTTTGACAATGAAGGCCATGTTTGTGGTACTACTTTAACGGTAATGCATGGTTCATTAAGTTTCCTCACCAATGTCAATTCTGATTATGTTTTTTAATCCATAATTATCTGTGCTGATTAGAACATTTGAGAATTATATTTGTTCATCTCCTCACAGAGCAATGGCACTCACTTCATCTACCAAAACGCCATTCATTCTAACTTGCCATTGGCTGTTATTACAAGAGAGAGATGGATGAACATTGCGTTTTCTTGTGCATACCCTCTGATCCAAACACTCTCTATGCCCAAGGACATTCAAGCTGAAATGAGGTAGGAACTGAATAACATGTTTTGTAATTGCATTGATTTTGATAGCGTATCAAACATGTTAAATATGTGGTTGTATTATTCACTGTTGAATTAGAGACTGAGCATAAGTAGGTTTGGATGGAATAATGTTGAGACCTTTTGTTTTGTGTTATTTTCATCTGGTGTAACTGATGATAGGCACGCACGCACACACACACACACACACACACACACACACACACACAAAGGTTACAACAAACGAGAAGATTTAATATTTCTTTCCAAGTTTGTTTAAGAATGGCTTCTGTGAATGTGTCAAAGTGAACATTTTAAAACGATTAGTCCTGTGCCAAAAAGTAGTGCAAGCATGTTAAGTGCATTAGAAGTGTCGGACAGTGAATAACAGATGAAAAATCTGGAACCAGCTCTCTTGCACTCATTTATTTTTGACACCTTAGCAAACATGGCTTTTTGAAAACATGTCAATATTGTATGACATGCGCAACGGTCTTTCATCTGAAGTCAGCGTCTGAAGTCTTTTTGTTATGAGTACAAGTCAAGAGTCAAGAGTCATTTCATGTTGCAAAACCATTCTCATAGTTAATCATACTCTAATGACTGCGATGACACACAAGCATATTCATACAAAAGTCAACACAGATAAGTGTGAAACAATGCAAAATCATTGTTACTCACCTATCAAGAAAAAACAATGCAAACTTGGCATCTGATTCCAGGCCTTCCGGCTCCTTGAGTTCTCTCCACCACTGGAAAGCTGCTCTGATATTTACTTGGGTCCTACTCTACCTCTTGCCTGATCATAACCCGATTTTGTTCCTCCGATATATTCCTCTTTTTTTAATCTCTCTATATCTATAGTTGATCTGATAATATCCGTCCTGTGCACTCAAATTGAATGCTCTCTTATTTATATCATTACTAGACACATCCCTTACTGTTGATTGGCTACAAGTGTGTTTTGGGACTCAGTCCGACACTGTAATCAAAAGCATTTTTCAAATATAGCTTAGTGCACCTTTAATTATGTAGCATAAGAAGAGGGGCTAACAGATTGCAATTATAAATGTCAAAATAGCCTCATATAATCCATACACTACACGGGTGAGTGCATAGTGTATAAGTGCATACTTTCTAGTGTGTCATTTGGGAGGCAGCTACTGTTCTATTGAGCGAGTGAGTCATTAGGTTATTCCTTCAACCGACTCGTTCAACTAATTCATTAAGAAACTAAGCAAGTGAACTGTCTTCATGAATGCAGATTCATTCTGTAACCGAATTTGAGCAAAACAGACAATATTGACAAAATTATGTCTAATGTTTAACACAATATTAACTATTTGTTCACTGAACAATTGTATACACAAGATCAAATTTACAAGTAAAAAATGCAGCACTCTTGCTTATGTGATATTACTAAACTACATGATATCGTATATAAACCCATAATGGGGCAACTTTTTTTCATAATATTTTCGGGGCATTTTAATGCATTCTTATTGCAACACAGAGAGCAACTGCATGCAATGCAAGACAACGTACAGTTCTGGTCTAGAGTGCCTTAATATGTTTAACACATTATTTTGTCCATAATTAATCTCACCAATTAACTCATTAAATTGATAGTAGGTGGACATAATTAATAATGTTTATTAGGTTTTGTATTTATCGAGGGCTGAGAGGCAGAAGAAAAGTGACATTTCACCAACTTTACAGGAGGGCCAAAACAAAAATTGACTTTGTGTACTGATTTCAATTGTTTATTATAAAAATTCATACACACATGGATGACAGTATACTTATTGATCATTTTAACATGTATTAAAAAAAATCAAGTTTTTTATTATTATTTAAAAAGTCGCATGCGCTTTTTTGGCACCAATGTTTTGTGTATAAAAACATGGGCGCATCTGATAACATTATGAACAAACCATTACATTAATGAGTTTAAAATAATTAAGTATTGTGATAAAATAAAATATCACATAAAAAGTCCTGATATCAAGTTAGTTAACTGAATGCGAGTAATTTGACTAAAATAATAATCCCATCCACTTAACAAAATGATTGATTAAAAAGACTTTGCAGATGCCGTCCCTAGTGAAAAATTAAAATATAAAATGTATTTTAAACACATTTATTTAATTAAGTATACTACATACATTTACATATTATTAAACTGGTATATTTAAAGTCTGCTTAATTGGAACAACTCATTTTGTGCTTAATGCACTTTAATTGTGTGGAAGTAGTGCTGAAGTCCCACAAAAGATTCACTGAAGTATATTTGATTGTAGGGGTGGCAAGGTACACATATGTCATGGTTCGGTATATACCTCGGTTTGGGGGTCACTGTTCGATATAATTTCGGTAGAACAGGGGGAAAAAATTATTTACTTTGCTCTGTTTCTATTCATTTATTTTGAACAGACAGTAGTGCAAATAAAAAAAAAATACACAGATGTGAAATACTAAATATTACATTGTTATATAATATATAAAATCAGTTTTGTTTTCATTTGGTTCCTCCTGTTACGCCGCTTCTGTCCCTTACTCTTCGGAGGGGAGCTGTGACCTTCTCCTTCTGGCCCTGTCTCCAGGAACTCATCATTCACTGATGCATCCAGGTCACATTCACTCACATGATTGATAAAAAAAAAAATGTGACTGCCCTCTGTAAGTTTGCGGTCATATCCTTAGGAATAGTGTGAAAGTGAACATCTTATAACAGACACAATACCGGTATAATCATAGATATCTAGTGTAAAGACATTTTTAACATGATTAAACATACGTCATCATTTTCAAAAGCCTCTATTTTTAGTCCATGTTACAATGTAAAAACATAATTTTCAAATTAATCAAATTTAGAGAGTGTTTTAAAAATATCTCGCTTTTACTTGACAAACAAAAGCAATTTCAGTGTGGACGGAAGGCCAAAATGGAGAGAAATAGATGTATTTTCAAACCAAAATGTTTTAGTGTGGACAAGGCCTCAGACACTTGTCACACTGAGAGGCGTTCCCATAGTGTCAACATCATGACAGTGGGAAAGTTCCCTTGAAAGTGAACTGTTGAGCAACACACAGCGGTTCTGAGTGAATCAGTGGTTTTAACTAATTTGTTAAATGAATGACTCAGTGACTCACTCGTGAAAATGGTGACTTGCCGCTATTTACTTTTGGTTGTAGTTTCATACTGAGAGTATATTTTTGTATAACAGTATTCATTGTTTAAAAACAATAAAACACATTTATTGTCCTATAAATATTTATTTCTAAAGCTACTTTTTGAATGTCTGTGCAGTGCTTTTGTCACTTTACACAATTATTACAATTATCATGTTATTCCTGTCCTTGTGCCTTGGTTTTGTATGTGTAAGTTTAGTTGGTAGTTTTGCTTGGTACGTTTTCCTGTTTCCACAAGTCATTGGTCTGATTTTTCCCAGCAGTGTCTTGTTTGTTAACCCCTGTCTATATAATCCCTTGTATTTCCTTCGGTGGTCTCTGTGATGTTCTGCTCCCTGATATTCTTGTATTATATTTATTTTGGTTGTTATTTAAATAAATTTCACCTGTACATGGATCCTTTGGATCCTCATCCTGTGCATGGATCTCTGAGAGCACTCAGCATTACGGAATACCAGACCACATGCAAAAGTTTGCTTTGTCAGCAGGGGCAATAACCCCCACTTTTTTAGTTTTTTCTTTTGAATGAGACTTGTATATATGTGTATATATATGTATATATGTGAGACGTGTATATATAAAAAAATATTTTTTTTGTTTGGTGTGGTTCGCTTTCAAACTGCTGTTTTTGCAAGTGAACAAGAAATTGTACAAAAACAACAACACGTGTGCTAAAGTCATCCATTCATTGGTTCATCCATTCATCCGTACTAGAGTTTGTTTGGAACTGGACCACCTCTTCAGCTGGGTCTCGGTACGGTTGTTTGGTCCACAACCGAGGGAAATTGCAGTATTCACACCTGCCCAAAAGATCCACCAAAGGGGAAGCGAACTTGATTTTGATTAAATTAAACCAAACAAGACAGGTGTGAATACACCCTTAGGGATTCTGTGAAGGAGTTTGTCCAACTGGACTATGAACAACTACTAGATTTAATTCATCAGTTCTTGCGGAGAGCTCCAACACTCCCTATTTGTCCGGTGGTCCCAGAGGATATATTTAGGACTACCTTGATATCACCTCTCAAGGCTCCTCACGAGGCAGCTGCTTCCAATCCTGTTTCCGTAAGGAGGCCATCTCTGAATCCTCTGCCTGTCCTGCCATGGCCAAGGAGGCCGTATCTATGAATGCTCTGTATTTCCTATCATTGCCACAGATGCTATTTCTGAACTGTGTTTGCTCCTTGTCACAGTCATGGAGGCCAACTCTGAACTCTCTAAACTCCCTGTCACAGCCATTGAGGCTGTCAGTAAACACTTTGTGCTCTCTGTTCCAGCTCCACCTTGGTCTCCAACTCTGCTGTGGTCTCTGGCTCCACTCTGGTCCCCGGCTCTGCCTTGGTCTCTGGTTCTGCACTGGGCTCGGGCTCAGGCTCTGCCTTGGTCTCTGGTTCTGCGCTGGGCTCGGGCTCAGGCTCTGCCTTGGTCTCTGGTTCTGCGCTGGGCTCGGACTCGGGCTCTGGCTCTGGCTCTGGCTCTGGCTCTGGCTCAGGCTCTGGCTTGGGCTTGGGCTCTTCCCTGGTCTCCAGTTCCGCTACCTCCACTCTACCACCCTCCTGGGCATTTTGTTTTTTGTTATGTGGAGCATATGGAAGCAATTGTTTAAGTGGGGAGCTATTTAATTCTCTTTCTGTCCTTGTGGCCTGGTTTTGTATGTTATTATTTAGTTTAATATTTAGTTATTAGTTTTGCATGCTTCATGTCCTTGGTTCCCTTTGTAATTGGTCTGATTGTTCCCAGCTGTCTCTTGTTTGTCCACAGTGTATATAAACCCTTGTGTTTGTGTTCACTGCCTGATATTGTCCTTTCTTGGACGTTTCTTTGATGTAGTCAGTTTTTTTCTCATTTGGCTTATCTGGGATGTTACTGTTGTTATTTAAATAAAGTTTATCTGCACATGGATCCTGCCTTTACTCGTTTTTGAAAACATTTCAGTGTTACAACTAAAACTTTAACTGCTCCTTTGAGGGAAAATTTCTCCGCCAAAATTGTGCAATTAATTTAGTCTAAGCGGTTAACAAGTCACAATAGGCCAGGCCAGCCAATCAGAGCTTTGGCATTTATTTAATTTATTTAGTCATTTAGCAGACGCTTTTATCCAAAGCGACTTATAAATGAGGACATTATAGAAGCAATCAAAACCAACAAAAGAGCAACAACATGCAAGTACTATTACAAGTCCTGGTTAGCCTAACGCAGTACATGTAGGAAGGTTGTTTAGGGTAAAATTAGGGTAAAACTATTTATTTTATATTTATCTTTATCTCCTGGAATCTGGTCCTTTAGTTCTTTCCCTGTGATGGAATGTTCTGTGTTTTCGGGTTTTTACTGTTATACGGTAGGGGGCACTATTACATATCTTCTAAAAGAGAAGTGAATATCTGGATCAAACACACGAGAAGAAGCAGAAACAAGCGATTGTGTATGTAAACAGATGCATATGTAAAATAACGCAATCATTAAACAACATAAATCAAAACTAAATGTTACTAAGTAAAATAAGTGGTATAGGACTGTGCAAACTTTGGGGGTCTTGATGGACTTCTGAATTCGATCAAACATTGTCAAAAAAGCTATTTCCTCACATTTTTGTTCAAAATGTTTTTGTTTTTTTGTATAAAATTTGCCTACATTCAAGTGTTGGCAAAAAATAATGCATTTAAGGGATAGTTCACCCAACAATTTGTATTATGTAATTCATTACTAACATCATGTTGTTCCAAACCCATCAGACCTTTGTTCGTCTTTGGAACACAAATTAAGATATTTTTGATGAAATCCGAGAGCTTTCTGACCCTGCATAGACAGCAATGCAACTACCAAGTTCAATGGAGCTCAAGGGCCGGAAATGTATTAAGGTCATCATTAAAATTGTCCCTGTGACAACAGTGGTCCAACCTTAATCTTATGAAGTTGTGTGAATAAGTTCTGTGTGTAAAGAAAACCAAAATAATGACTATTCAATTTCTACTCAACCGTGTCAGTCTTTGACAAGAGTACCATGACACATGTGTGTGGTTCTGGTAATGCAGGAGGTGGCATCCTGATGTAGAACCTGAATGTGCTGCACCTTGTTTCCAAGCAGAGGAATGCACACACGTGTCATGGTATATGAGCGTGGGTCAAAGACTCATAGACGGAAATCCCGGGGGGTCAGGGGCGACATCTGAGGGTTGTACCCCCTAAAAATATGATTAAAAAAAACTACGCTGTGTATTGTAAATAATGTTTTATACTTAAAATAATGTGTGTAGTAAAACAACACAAATGCAAACAGTAATTTGGTCCAAATGCTTTCCTCTTTTATATCATTCCCACAAGTCCGGTGAGAGAGAACAAAGTCAATAGGAACTCCGGGTTGTCAATTGGCTATTTTATTCACTTAAACATCGGATGAAGTGATTATTTTTTATTTGCGAGTGCACAGGACACAGTTGGCGTGAGCACACGTACACATTGAGTGAGAGGAGATACATGATATAAGTAAGAGTTTTGTGCGAGAGCACAAAATAAAAAAAAATTGCGTGCAAGGAAAGAGATTTGCGCTCGGCTGCTCGTGCTTTATATTAATGTGCTTTCGCTCTACAATAATGTGCTGTAAACATTTGCCATTAAACTGACACCATATTATCCCTGCTTAGCTAATAGTAGTAAGGCTTTCCTCTGTGTATATCCTTACAAGTACAATTTTAGCTGTATTATTTGTGTCCCCTTCAAAAAGTACTCTTGAGGAATTGTATGTTTATAGAACGTGGTAGTTGCATTTATGCCTATGCAAAGTCAGAAAGCTCTTTAATTTCATGAAAATATCTTAACTTGTTTTACAAAGGTGAATGAAGGTCTTACAGATTTGTAAGATCCCCCCGCCACCAAGTGTTTGGTGCTACTTTTCTATATCTTCTTCTCATGTTTTATTTTTTTTCCATTGTTTATGTACTAGAGATATGGATTATTTAACTTTTACATTTTGCCCCACAGTGTGGTAAGCATAGACCTTCATGGCCAGGGCACATACCAGATCCGGATGATTCTTTACCACGATGCACAGTTTACCAGCCCATTTGAAGGGGATGTGGAGGTGCAGGTGAATCAGCAGATGTATGTGGCAGTTAAGGTGGAAGGAGTGGATAGACACCAGATTGCAACAGTTCTGGACAACTGCTGGGCCACACCAGTTAATGATATTGACCATGAAATTCGCTGGAATCTGATTATTAGAGAGTGAGTAATGGACTTGTTTTATACATTTCACTGACTACATTTGTCACCTTAGAAAGGGAATATTGTGTAATTAGAATACATCTAGTGAGCAGAATATTTCATATTTTATTTTATGGTAAGGCAACACACAAGCTACGTATTGTACTATATAATTGTAATTTTTAGAACATAGGTAATGAATGTATGCTTACGGCCATACCACCCTGCGTGTCGATCTCGTCTGATCTCGGAAGCTAAGCAGGGTCGGGCCTGGTTAGTACTTGGATGGGAGACCACCTGGGAATACCAGGTGGTGTAAGCTTGACTCAGAGAGGGGATGGGCGCCATTGAGTCAACAAATAACCCCACTGAAAAGACATGATATATACCTAATTTCTCTCAAAAGACCGAATCGGTTAAGGGATAAAAAACAAAAAAATACAAAGAATGTATTTACACAGAACTCAGCTGCAGTAAACAGCGCATTACAATTCTAAAAAATGTATTTCTATTTTGGATTAATTGTGTGCTGGAGTGCATTGCAATTTATAGAAGTCTTTATTCACCTGCTTTCTGCCTTCTAGATGTCCCAACCCTGAGGATGGTACTGTCAATGTTCTACAGAATGGAAATGACACAACGAGCCATTTTTCCTTCAGGATGTTCACATTCACAAGAGTATCTGATCAGATCTTTTTGCACTGTCAAGTTCACCTCTGCCTAGTGCAGAATGGCAGATGTGCACAGGTAACATGTTCAATAACCATATTCAATAAACTTTTTAAAGGGTTAGTTCCAGTGTTGGGAGTAACGCATTACAAAAGTAATACGTTAAAGTAACGGATTACTTTTTGCTCTAACGCAGTAGTGTAAGGCATTACTAATACATTTTCAGTAATATTTTACTCGGTACATGTTCAGTAACGCTTGCGTGACAACACACTTTTAGTGTAAAATGTTTATTTTTTATATTTAATTTAAAGTCGGGCTCCGACTTTTTTACTTCCCTAGGACTGGGCTTCGGGCTAATAGTTATGAAATTAACTATCAATTAGTGATGAAAAAATTGCGGCGCTGGTGGAAACAACACGAGACCATGCCGTGACTGTGAAGAGCGGCTCGACGGTGTTTAGTGTCCCGCAGTAG
This sequence comes from Ptychobarbus kaznakovi, assembly GCA_027422405.1. Lineage (NCBI taxonomy): Eukaryota > Metazoa > Chordata > Actinopteri > Cypriniformes > Cyprinidae > Ptychobarbus > Ptychobarbus kaznakovi. Next base: position 23,100,686 of record CM049794.1, read on the forward strand.
CAGCGAGCCGTCAGCGCAGCTGAAGAGTTCTAAGTTCAAATACATGCAATAAAGCTTGCTGTAAAGCCCCAGCAAAAGTCATTACCATGAATGTGTCCAGGGGAAATAGTAAGGATTCGCCATCTCCTCATTAGACACGCCTTTAGAGAGAAGTGCCTCTTCACGATCCACGGATAATGATTGATTATATTAAAGAGTTTTTGTTTTTATTTATTTAGTTAAGTATTAATTTAAAGCTTCCTATATATATATGTATCATGTCTGTGAGGCATGTATTCGCTGTCTTTTGGTTCATAGTTCTGAATGATGTATTACTCTTACCCTTAAGAGCAAAAATTACGGCGTAAGTTGTTTCCATTGAAAAAAAATGCAATTGATTGTGCTGGTGCCTCCATGTCCTGCGCTTTAGCTTCCACTCTCCACACAAACTATTGGATGGAGCGCACATTTGTCTAGGTTTAACGTTTAAACTTTGTTATATGCTTGAACTGTTTTTGTATAGGCCTATCTATAGATTTTATTTTAGCCAAGTCATGATGATTTGAGAAGGCTAAATTGATCAAACATAGGCTATGATAGGTCTGCCGCTAGCCGGTTCGTCATTACTTTAAGAAGGAAAAAACGTATTTAATAAACAAAAAATGCTCTAAACATTTTTCTAAATGAACATAAAAAAATGAAACGAAATATATTCACTTTGCCATTGCATACATACTGTCATCTGCCAGAACGGCTTCCGCTTTTGACAATTAGATGTAGTGAGAGAGAAGTGTTTATTATGTTTAAAATATGGATATTTATGTTTCAAAAATGCATGCATTCACTACAGGGGGCCTTTATTCACCCCCGGAGCCGTCTGAAGGACGTTTTATTACGGATGTGCTTACTTTATTTTACGTGTTCCAAACTGGATCCAGTAAACACCCATTTAGTCCCATTTAGGGCTGTGCAATTAATCGCATGCGATTCTCATTTGCATCTCGTCAGTAAAGCCGGCTCCGTGATTGGCGGTAATTCTCCATCACCTGTTTTCAAATAGAGCAGCAGTTAATACACAGAGCCGTAGTTCACTGACGAGCTATGCGATATCGCATTCATAATCGAATGTGATTCATCTGCGATATTGAATGCGACGTATCAGCCGATAAAAGCAATTTTTTCACTATCGACCATCAACCGATTGATTAAAAACAGCTGATAATCAGGGCTGATTAACGTTATATCCTGTCAAGCAAAAGGAAGAGGCCAACACATGCAAGACCACAACTCTTACAGTGTGTGACGAAAATCTCTTGTGTTTAATCTAGGGCTGTTGAAATTTACATGATAAAAACACATTAATACATAAAAAATAGCAACATTAAAGCAGGCTCTGTTTGACCCAATTCTATCCCGTAGTCCAAGCAAGGGTTTGCCAGATCCGTGTTTTTTCTCAAAACCAAACAATGTGCCCCCCATCCAATAATCACAAAGAGCTTTGTGCTTTGTTACTTTTTGTAAGAAACAAAGTTTTTTTTTTTCAAATTCTGTCACGAAATGTAATCAATAAATGCCTTTTTGATGCTTTTAAATGTGGAGTGCCAATGTTACTAGGTCCCCAACCTGGGATCGTCCCCGGGATGTGTTTGCATTCACAGAAACGATTTGGCAATTTTCCAGGAACAACGCACTGTGTGAAAGGGGCTTCAGTTCAAGTGGCAGCACAGATCCAGACAATTCAGTTTTTATCTGAAGATAAATAGCAGTTAAATATTATATCTCTGTTATTAATTTTAAACTTTAAAATAATAGTAACGAACCAAATAAGAGGGTTCCCAGTATAGTTTACAGCATTATATAGGAGAGTTTTTCTTTTCCTTAAGAAAATCTTACTATATGTAACCGCATCGATGTTGGCAGATGTGCATCTCTAATAAATACTACAATATGAGAGACAACACAAAGAAAATTAAATAAAAATGTCACTGTATAAATTGTGTAAGTAATGTTTAAAGTATGTCATCTACAGCCATGCGACCCTGGACGTAGACGCAGAAGGCGCAGGTCTTTGGACTTCCATCACTCTGCAGCCATCACCATGGGTTTTTAAGAAAGCTAAACTACCCTTCTGGATGAAAGATGAATGATATCAGAAATATTATTTTGTCACTATTGAAAATGTGTTATTTAAAAGTAAAATAAAGTAATACTATTATAACTATTGTATTAAAAGAATGTATGTTTCTTTTTTCTTAGTGTACATGAAATAATACCTTCAATAAACCTGGTTAGCATTGAAATGATTTTTTGTTTCTGTGTGATTTTTTATGCAATTAAATAATTAAAATGTAAAAGATGTCAATCATTCAGAATACCATGCACAAAAAAAATTACTAAAAGACCTGGGGCCGTATGTATAAAGTGTCATAAGTGTGTCAAAAATCTAAGAATGATGTAATTTTACTCTTATTCCAAGACTTAAGAATAAGAGCGATTTATAAAGGTTCCAAGTGTTAAGACTAAGTTTTCAGCTCCTAAATTCCAACAAGACAATAAGCACACAGCTTAAGCTTCAACCATTAAGAGCTGAAGACTTAAACCCAAGGTCTGGAGGAGACCTAACCAAGTTATGACTAACAAGATGGCAACAAAGAGCATCTTTCCCAAAAAGAGGTATAAATCAAAAGATAAACACTTTCATGTGGATATTTCAGTTTTTCTTTTTTAATAAATCGCAAAAATTCAACAATTCTGTGTTTTTCTGATATGACATTAATGAGGGAAAAAATATTGGACTTATATAACAAAGATGATATGAATACTTTCCGAGTTGATATACAAACTTAATGGAGTTGATAAAACGATACAAACTTAATTGTAAATATCAAAAAGTCATTTTTTTTCTGTGTGTAACTGACCAAGTAAGAAATTAATAACCTCTTCCACTCAACAAGTCAATGCTCTAACTTCAGAAACGAAAGTAGTAATTACATTTTGGCTGGAAAATGGGAAAAATGTAGCAATGATGATTACACTGTAAGCAGGGTCTTACATATTGTGGCACTCAGTGCTGCATTAAGACTTTGCGGGGCCCTGGGCTAATGCAGCTTTGGGGGCCCCCAAACCCCCATCTTCTCCCACCCACCCCTTCCGTTACATGTCAATCAAATAAAAAATGTGATCAAACACTAAAAACGCGCATAATATACTTGTGAAATAAAAACAAACTCAATGTGCACGTCATAATCCCATAGGAGGCAAAAAATATGTACATAAATGTATTAATATTACCCAGTAATAATCTTACAAATAAGCAACAGCCCAGCAGATAAAATTAAATATCACTTACCACTAAGGGCTTGTTCTTGCTCTTTTTATAATGCGCTAGAAGTTGTAGCTACATTTCTACTAACTCTCATTAGAGTGTTAGTGGTGTATTAGTAGGCTCTTAGGGTTAGATTAAGTTGACACGTTCTTGCAAAGTTACTTATAGTCAGTAAATTGTCTGTTGGGAGACCATCACAGCAAAGAGTTAGCGGATATGAAGCAGACAGTCTACTAATACTCTAATGAGAGTTTGATGACATGTAGTTGCAACATTACTTAGTGTCAACAGAATGTTCAAAAGGGACCTTCAACAAAATAAAGTGTTACCAAAAAACGTAGCCTATAATTTTGTTTCTCTATTTAACAACATTAATTTACAATAGCCTAGTGAAAAACATCTTCTCTCAGGTATTTGTATTTGCTGATAAACAAAACAACAGTTAGCAGTTACAGCATAGTGCTTTACAAATAAAATTAAAACCAGTAAAAAGATTAACATCAGTAAACTCAAAAGATAATTTAACAAAGTTTAAAAATCCAAGATAAGAAAATAAGATTTCTATTTATTTTTAAACTAAAGACAGAATTTGAAGCTTTCAGAGATAAAGGAATGATCGGCCTAACTATTGCAAATACTAAAAGGTAGATAGTATGTTTTCTAGCTGGATGTTGAGCTAACAATCAATAGTCATGTCTTTGCATTCGACCAAACTGATTTGCAGAAATCAAATTATGACCGCACAATTTGGCATGTTTCGTTGCATTATTATCACAAATAAAATAACTGACTATGCAATATGCTTACAAAATCTTGCACTTTTTTAAATTAAGAGTGAAATTGTCCAATTTCCTTGGCTGGACATCACTGTTGGCCACTAATATGGCAGTGAATGGACTTTCCAACTGACCGCCAAACCATATTGTAAAAACAAGCCACTTTTATGAGGATTGTGGGATTTTCAGGAGTTGTTGGAGCCATTGAGGGAACTCATGTTCACATAATTGCTCCAACTGTAAACCAGGAGACATACCAATAGAAAACAAAGCATCAGTAATAATTTCTGATAATTTTGCACAATGCAAAGAATTAAAAAATACATTTAAATATGAACTATTTCAGTGTCTTAATTAAATTATTTTATTGTAGTTACATTTAATGATTGGTGTTGTGCTGCTGTGACTTTACATGAGCAGGCTCACTATTGGCTGATTCAGAGGTCGAGGTCAGCCATTTTGTGTTGACATCATTGCAGTCCTTAGTTCACAACACTTAAGTGTCACCTCAGTCAACACTTAAGAATCAGTCTTAGACTTTACTGAAAGTTGCTTTTAGCTTCTTTATACAAGTATCCTACTCTTAGAAAAGTCCTAATTTTTTACTAAAAATGTTTTTAGTAAATGCTTGGTTGAGCTCTGCACATTTAAAAATCAAAACCCATGCTGGTGTTTTTATATCACTTTATTTCTGATGGAAACCAACAGTTTTCAGAACATTTTGGATATCATTTTCATTTTATCTTGCATATAATGTCTGATAAAGCAGCATTTGTGAGCGTAGCTGAGCGTACATTTTGTGTACAGCGTTACTGGGGAAGCCTTGAGCTCTCCCGCTCCAATAGCACCTCCTGCTGGCAGAGAATTAATTTGTATAATATATATATATATATATATATATATGCCGCCCGCCACAAATAGTATAAGTCTGTGGGACTATGGTATAAATAAATTAAACTGTATAACAGTTTTAGTGCAATTCGTGTTATAATTAAAGAACAATAAACATATTACCGTTGCACTTATCTGTACATAGTCAATGCATTGTTAAGATGTTGTTGACATCCTATCTAAAACCTAGGGCCCATTTCAATAAGGAGGTTCAACCAGCTCGGAGTTTAAACTTGAACTCAGAGTTGACTTACTCTGAGTTTTCGGTTACAGAACAGCTGAACTGAGTTAGTTTACTCAACTCCAAGTAGGTTGACTCTGAGTTAAGCGCATGCACCATGACTATGAAAAGTCATGATCAGCCGAGCGCCGAAATTACGATTCGCCATGGCAACAGCTCCCGCCAAAACGACGTCAGTGCGTGTACTTCCATCAATGCATAACTTTAATTATTAATAACTGTCAATAACTTAACTGTTATAATATCAGAGGTGAAAACTATTAATTATTTTACTAATATTCATTTTAATTGTATCCCATGGCCACAAAAAAGGGAAAAAGACAGAAAAAAGAAACAAGAACGTTGCAGCAGCTAAAAATGAAGTATAAAAACACAATTCAGTCAAGGTAAAGCTATAAGCATGAAAGGTTCATGGGTGTGGGCTAAATTACTTTACAAACATTTGGCATTAAATATCATTCAATTTCTATTTCAATGCACTGCAGCTTTTTCCACATAGTCTAACACTCTTTTCACGTAATTAAATATTCTCTATTTAGTTACATTTCTTAATTAGAGTAATACAATTAACTACTGACTTATCGATAGCAAGAAGGCAGAGGGATAACCAGTATCACTGACAGATGAAGAGCAGATGGTCAAGTATTGGAAGAATTCTAAAATCCAAAAGTAAAAAGAATAACTTTTGCTTTTGTATTAGGAAATAAAGATGACCAAAAAATATTTAATTTGTTTATTTAACAGCCGTGGTGGTTGTGGTTACGGCTCGTACTACCCCTCCTTCTGGCATCCTTCCATTCCATACAGTAATTAATTTCATTTTCAGAAAGTGCGATGGTGAATATATGCTTGTCATCAACGCATCCAACCACACTGGAAATCCTGAAGGAAATTCGGATTATTGGGTTGTTTCCAGACGTCCTACAGAAAGATGTTATCAAGTGAACGTAATTGTTACGTCCCGTAATGCTGTGGGAGGTGTTTTCTTTTTGTGTCTGCCTTGTTCTGACTGTTAGTACTTTCAGATCCGGTGATTGGATGTCAGCCCGATCAATCCTCCCCGTCAACGTGATGACAACAACGATCTCTGAACCAATCAGGCATCCTCGTCTCCTATAAGGACTCGGAAGTGACGCAAGACGGGAGAGCGTGTTTTTTCTTAGATTGCTCTCGCTGGTCTGTAACGCTGTCTATCATATTCGAGTTTTGTTGTAATCATGATTTGTTGTTTACTTTGAGTTATTTCTGATTGCTCTATTTCACTACTTGTTGTATGTGCTCGATTTTGAGTTGACTCGATTCTCACTTTCTCATCAAGTGTTGATGATTGGATTTATTTCTTGACTCATAGTGCTGAGACAAGGTTAGTATGTCACGTGACCTACACAATGCAACATGTAGTGTATCGCTTGTATAGAAACACTAGGTTAGGAGTGAGAGCTATGGTTTGTATTTATGTTTTGTTAGTGAGCGTAGTAGTTAGTTGGCGTTTACGCCGAAGATTTGTTTCCTTTTTCTTTGCTTAGATTAGCGTTGAATTGGTCAAAGATAGTAGGTGGTTTTGTTTTATTAATTTCTTTGCTTTCAGCTCCACTCACGTCTCAAACTGTTGAGTTTTTTCCAATGTATATAATTTGTAAATATCATTTATTTTCCTCTTTGACGTTTCCGTCATTATTGTAAATATGAGAAGTAATGGAATGTAACTTTGTGATGAACATAATTCCTCACTAAAGTTTTCTGACAAAACATTTTTGGTTTCTGTTTGATTCATTACTTCACACATCTTATCCTTTAACTAACAGGCAGCTTCCCCGATTCTAAAAACATCTTTAATTATTTTATTAATTTATCTTTTTTGTGTTGACTTCCTTATTTCCCTAGACATTAATAATAATATCAACAGCCAAAATAGGGAGTCGTAACATAATTGGGGGCTCGTCCGGGATTTGAACCCGGGATCTCTCACACCCCAAGCGAGAATCATACCCCTAGACCCCTGTTGGCGAGGGGCAGGATGAATTTATTATGTTACGACTCCCTATTTTGGCTGTTGATATTATTATTAATGTCTAGGGAAATAAGGAAGTCAACACAAAAAAGATAAATTAATAAAATAATTAAAGATGTTTTTAGAATCGGGGAGTCGTAACATAATTGGGGGCTCGTCACAAAAGTTTATTTACGGTTGTAATTGGGGAGTTGTTTTGTTAACAGTATTGTTATTGAATAAGGAGTTGTGTGTTGTTCTGATGCAAACGCAGTTCGTGGTGGACAGCGTGACTTAGTTGATGGGTAGAGTACTTGTTCTTTATTATGAGGTATGTTATTGTAATAATATTAAGCTTACTCATGGCCTTTAATTTGCAAGGTTTTCTTGAGAATCCCTCGTTGGACGTGATTGAAAAATGTAGGAAAGATGACTTGTGTTTAATAGCTACCCACTTCAAAATTCCAATTGCAAAGCAATCGTTAAAGAAACAGATTAAAACTGAAGTGATAGATTGGCTTTGTGATTTGGGGATTTTAAAACAGCCTGACGTTGACAAAGAGACAGATCCTGTTGGCGAGGGGCAGGATGAATTTGAAGTAGGTAAAGAGGAGGTAGAGAGGGCCGCGACGGAGACCGAGGTTGATGTCGGGGTTGTTTTGCCACCTTTTGAACCTTTTTCACCAGGTACTCCCAGTTCGAGAGGGGAGACACAAACGAAAGTGCGCATCGCACGGCTCCATATGGAGGCGCAGGACCGAGCGCAGGCCCGCCAAGCAGAGCTGGATCTCCGTCTAGAAGTCCGCAGGCTCGAAATTCAAGCGGACAAGGAGGTTAGGCTACGTAAGTTGGAGATTGATGCGGCTAAGGTTGCTTCGGTCCCCGCTGTTCAGCAGAGCTCCTTGTCGGTGAGTCATAATTCAGCTAACTCTGGTCCCACTACATTTGAGGTGGGCAAACATATTGCTTTGGTACCGAATTTTAGGGAATCTGAAGTGGATAGTTATTTTAATGCTTTCGAGAGAATTGCAACTTCTTTGGGTTGGTCTAAAAATGTGTGGTCATTACTACTTCAATGCAAATTAGTAGGCAAGGCTTTAGAAGTGTACTCTACCTTATCTTTGGAAGATGGTCTGAAATATGACGTAGTGAAACTGGCCATATTGAGAGCGTATGAGTTAGTTCCAGAAGCCTATAGACAACACTTTCGTAATCGTAAGAAACACGCTACTCAAACTTTTGTGGAATTTGCACGAGATAAGTCAATTCTTTTTGATAAATGGTGCACCTCTAGTAAGGCTGATGACTTTGTCTTACTTAGAGAACTTATGTTGCTTGAGGAGTTTAAGCAGTGTCTTCCGGAGAGGATGGTATTGTATTTAAATGAACAGAAAGTAACAACGCTATCACAAGCTGCTGTGTTAGCGGACGAGTTCGTGCTTACCCATAAGAATGTTTTTCAGTCAACAGGCGCTGAAAAGAGTTTTGTACCAAGGTCTTCAGTGAACGTTCAACTGACTAAACAAAGTGGTGAGAAGTCTAAAGAGACTCGAGAATGTTTTTATTGCCATAGGAAAGGGCATGTGATAGCTGACTGTCTATCTTTGAAACGTAAGCAGTACTTTCCGAAAAAAGAAGTGGCATTTGTTAACTCTGTTAATTCGTGTTTGTCGTCTGAACAAAGAGATGAGTTGCCAGATCCTACTTATTTGCCTTTTCTGTTTAAAGGTTTTGTCTCATTTACAGGCAGGAAGGAGGACCAGGTTGAAGTTCAGGTGTTACGTGATACAGGAGCTGCACAGTCTTTCGTATGTGCTGATGTCTTGTCGTTTTCTGATCAATCTTCAGTTGGTTCCAGTAGGTTAGTGCAAAGTTTCAGTATGGAGGTTATGAAGGTGCCCATACATCGTATCCATCTTCAGTCTGAATTGATCACAGATTTTGTGGAGGTAGGAGTACGCCCTGCTTTACCAGTGAAAAGCATGTCTTTCATTTTAGGTAATGATTTAGCTGGTGGGAAAGTGATACCTTCACTAGAAGTTATGGATACTCCACTAACCCAGCCTAAGACAGATGAGCTGTTTCAGAAATATCCCAGTGCGTTTCCTGCATGTGCTGTTACACGTGCCCAAGCTAAGAAAGATAATGACCTATCGTTATCTGACTCTTTCTTATGTACAGATGGTGAGCCTGAAGAAATGGCAGAAACCAAGTCTGATGACATTGATGAGGGAAGGGAACTTGTAATGAGCGACCCTTTGCTGTTAACAGTAAGCCGCGAAAAACTCATAGATGCTCAAAACAATGATCCTTCGTTAGCAAAGTGTTACAAATTATTTGAGGATGGGGAATCTGGTAATGTTTCATTCTTTGTTAAAGATGGCTTACTTATGCGAAGATGGAATAGAAGTAATTCTGTAGAGAATGAGTGGAACATAGTTTATCAGGTGGTAGTTCCTACCGCCTTTCGACAGCAGGTTTTGTCACTAGCGCATGATCATATATTAGCAGGGCACTTGGGAATAACCAAGACCTACAACCGCATCCGTAAACATTTTTTTTGGCATGGTCTTAAGCGTGATGTAATACAGTACTGTAAAACTTGTCATGTCTGTCAGTTTGTAGGTAAACCTAACCAGGTGATTCCACCGGCTCCTTTGATTCCAATTCCTGTGTTGGGTGAACCTTTTGAGCACGTCATAGTAGACTGTGTGGGGCCTTTACCAAAGTCTAAGTCTGGTAACCAGTTTTTGCTCACAATTATGTGTGCTGCTACCAGATATCCAGAGGCTATTCCACTGCGTAAAATTACAGCTAAAGCAGTTGTTAAAGTTTTAATCAAGTTTTTCACCACATTTGGCTTACCAAAGGTCATACAGACAGATCAGGGAATCAACTTTCTGTCCAAATTGTCCTCACAAGTTTTTAAGACACTGAATATTACACACCGTATATCTAGCGCTTATCATCCTGAAAGTCAGGGGATGTTGGAAAGATTCCACCAGACATTAAAAGCAATGTTGAGGAAATATTGTAGTGAGACTGGAAACGAGTGGGATGAAGGTGTTCCATTGCTTTTATTTTCGATTCGAGAAACTATTCAGGAATCTCTTAAGTTTAGTCTGTCTGAATTGGTCTTCGGACACATGGTGAGGGGACCTTTGAAAGTATTGAAAGAGAAAATGTTAGGCATTGAGAATGATGAGAAAACAAATGTGCTAGAGTATGTAAGTAGGTTTCGTGAAATATTACAGGAATCTTGTACTTTGGCTCGAGAGGCTTTGTCTAAAGCTCAGGGGAAAATGAAAGTGCGTTATGATAAAGGTGCTGTGAATGGATCTTTTGCAGTAGGTAATCAAGTATTGGTCTTGCTTCCGGTTCCTGGATCTGCCTTATCCGTACGATTTTCTGGGCCATACGAGATTCTGGAAAAAAAAAAGTGACACCGATTATGTAGTGAGAACTCCTGATAGAAAGCGTCAAAAGCGGGTGTGTCATATTAATATGTTAAAAGCTTATAATTCTAGAGAGGCTGCAGAATCTCTTACCACAGAGAGAGAAAGTGATGCTGTCTTTCCAGTAGGTGTTGCCTGTGAGACGAGTCCATCTGTGGAACAGGAGAATGCTGACCTGGATGGATTTTTGGAGTCTGATGCACCGCTGTTGTCTGCCAGGTTATCGAATTCTGAAACTCTTGGGAATTTGTCAAATGTTCTAGGTCATCTGGATGATGATCAACGGCAGGATGTCGTTGAGCTTCTTGACAAATTTCCTTCCATCTTAGGTGATGCTCCTACATTAACGAACGTGCTGCAACACGATATTGTAGTTAGTAATGCACAGCCCATTAAACAACACCCTTATAGGGTGAACACTGTTAAGAGAGGTATAATGAAACAGGAAACTCAGTATTTGTTGGAGAAAGGGCTGGCTAAGCCTAGTATTAGCCCTTGGAGTTCACCATGTTTATTAGTGCAGAAATCAGATGGCACTAAACGCTTTTGTACAGATTACCGACGTGTAAATGCCGTGACGATACCCGATTGTTTTCCAATGCCGAGAATGGAAGATTGTGTCGATAGCGTAGGATCAGCAAAGTTTGTGAGTAAACTCGATCTACTTAAAGGATACTGGCAGGTTCCTTTGACTGCCAGAGCATCCGAGATTTCAGCTTTTGTGACCCCAGACTGCTTTCTGCAGTACAACGTTATGGCGTTCGGGTTGCGAAATGCCGCTGCTACATTTCAAAGACTGGTAAATTTAGTGCTTGCTGATGTTCCCAACGTTAACGCTTATCTTGATGATTTGATTGTTTATTCACAGAGTTGGCCTGAACATGTATCGTTGTTGCAGACAGTATTTGAACGTCTAGAGAGAGCATTTTTGACGTTAAACCTATCCAAATGTGAGATCGGCAAAGCAACTGTGACCTATTTAGGTAAGCAAGTGGGAGAAGGACAAGTGCGACCGTTAACAGCAAAAATTACAGCTATTAGTGAATTTCCAGCACCAAGGACCAGGCGTGAGTTGTATAGATTTCTGGGCATGGCCGGATACTATCGGTGCTTTTGCCGGAACTTTTCTTCTGTGGCGGTTCCGTTAACTGCTCTACTTAGTCCTTCAGAAACTTTTGTATGGTCACCTGAATGTCAGACATCTTTTGACAACATCAAAGCGCTGTTGTGTAGTGAGCCTGTGTTGTCTGCCCCAAATTTTGAGGTAGCGTTCAAGCTGGAGGTTGATGCAAGTAAAGTAGGAGCTGGTGCTGTTCTTTTACAGGAGGATAAGGGCGAAATCAATCATCCTGTTTGCTATTACTCTAAAAAGTTTATTAGAAGCCAACGTAACTATTCAACAATAGAAAAGGAGGCTTTGGCCTTGTTGTTAGCACTTCAACATTTTGAGGTGTATGTTGGTTCCTCTATTCTTCCTGTAGTCGTTTACACCGATCATAATCCACTAACTTTTATTTCACGTATGCGTAACCAGAACCAGAGGCTGATGAGATGGTCCCTCATCATTCAGAACTATAACCTTGAGATTAAGTATAAAAGAGGTACAGATAATGTTGTGGCAGATGCTCTGTCCCGAGTTTAAAGATTGGTATGTTAATTTTGTCTTTGTCAAACATGTATGTTTTCTTTTTAAAGGGTGAGGGTGTTACGTCCCGTAATGCTGTGGGAGGTGTTTTCTTTTTGTGTCTGCCTTGTTCTGACTGTTAGTACTTTCAGATCCGGTGATTGGATATCAGCCCGATCAATCCTCCCCGTCAACGTGATGACAACAACGATCTCTGAACCAATCAGGCATCCTCGTCTCCTATAAGGACTCGGAAGTGACGCAAGACGGGAGAGCGTGTTTTTTCTTAGATTGCTCTCGCTGGTCTGTAACGCTGTCTATCATATTCGAGTTTTGTTGTAATCATGATTTGTTGTTTACTTTGAGTTATTTCTGATTGCTCTATTTCACTACTTGTTGTATGTGCTCGATTTTGAGTTGACTCGATTCTCACTTTCTCATCAAGTGTTGATGATTGGATTTATTTCTTGACTCATAGTGCTGAGACAAGGTTAGTATGTCACGTGACCTACACAATGCAACATGTAGTGTATCGCTTGTATAGAAACACTAGGTTAGGAGTGAGAGCTATGGTTTGTATTTATGTTTTGTTAGTGAGCGTAGTTAGTTGGCGTTTACGCCGAAGATTTGTTTCCTTTTTCTTTGCTTAGATTAGCGTTGAATTGGTCAAAGATAGTAGGTGGTTTTGTTTTATTAATTTCTTTGCTTTCAGCTCCACTCACGTCTCAAACTGTTCAGTTTTTTCCAATGTATATAATTTGTAAATATCATTTATTTTCCTCTTTGACGTTTCCGTCATTATTGTAAATATGAGAAGTAATGGAATGTAACTTTGTGATGAACATAATTCCTCACTAAAGTTTTCTGACAAAACATTTTTGGTTTCTGTTTGATTCATTACTTCACACATCTTATCGTTTAACTAACAGGCAGCTTCCCCGATTCTAAAAACAATTTAATTATTTTATTAATTTATCTTTTTTGTGTTGACTTCCTTATTTCCCTAGACATTAATAATAATATCAACAGCCAAAATAGGGAGTCGTAACAGTAATTTATCAGATTATCCTCATTTAAACCGATTTCTACACCACTGATCTACAGTCCTGTGATACTCCTCTTTGACGGATTTGTGCCCAGGAAAAAAATTTAAACTACCCATGATCAGAATGAGTGTGAGAGGGAGAGCACACATTCCTTAAAATCTGCATACAGCGGACTTATAATGTGCTCTAGTATATAGAATTAACAAAATGTTGCCATAAGTTAAATATATTAAGTTTCTCCATCCTATTGCAGAAACCTAATTTCCTATAAAGCTGCTTTGCAACGATTGTATCATAAAAACGCTATACAAATAATCTTGAAATGAATTGCTCTACATATCCAATGTTTTAAAGTGCATTTTTCTTAATTTGCAAATTATCTTCCAATGGGGTAAGTAATTAAAAATATTATTTTTTCCGCTTGTATTAAGATCATTTTTCTTACCCTATGGTGGAAAATTTAGCAATTTAATTTTTATGTAAAATGTACTTAAAAGGAAAATCCCCCAGGAAAAAAAGGCTAAATATAGACAATTTTTCACATATAGTTTGACATTTTTCGATATTTGTACTTGACATAAGACAATAATTCTCAGTAAGAAAATACATTTTGCAGTGTGAATGAATGAATAATGCATTTAAACTTTGCTAACATTATAAAGAGGGGGAGGAGACTGAAAGAAACTCCGGGTTTACTGAAGAAACCCTGCTCCTGACCAGGTTAGGTTCACAGAGTAAGTTACCACGGTAACTGACTCTGAGTATAAGTTACCTCTCTTTCAGAAATGGCTTGACTTACCCTGCTTTCCCAGGTTTGACAAACCTCCCATTTTGAAACGTAAAACTCAGAGTTTCCCTCATTTCAGGCTTTCCATACTCAGAGTTTTCACTTAACCTCCTTTCTGAAACGGGCCCCTGATTTGGCCAAAAAACAACATCATTACTACTTTAATATGTCTTGCAATATCCATGCGTGCAAAATTTCTGCACGATCCTCTTGTTCAATATTCTCGTGGTCTAAATTGATATGGCAATATTAACTAACTTGCTGTTCTGGCAAGGAGCGGGGCAATACTGAAACACCGTCTAAGCTGTTTGCCAATCACAACACACTGGGACAGCTAACCAATCACAACACATTTCGTTTTTCGGAAGGCGAGCCTTCATCAAACCCGGAACTAATCAAGTCATTTGTGTCAGGCTGGAGAGAGAGGTATTGTAATAATGTGAAAAATAATACGATTTTGGAACCACCAAGCATGAGAGCATGTTCTAGTACACCCCCAAAACAAAATCAAGATTTTGTAAAAGAGCATAATAAGACCTCTTTAAGAACACACAATGCTTTCCATTTTACATGAGCTTAAGTATGCCACGGTCATAAATAGGGTTGGGGATTTTTTGGTATTTGTTTTGATACTGGTGCCAAATCGATAATTTTCAATTGGTATCGGTGCTTAAACAGTGCCTGAACAGTGCCGGTACTTATAAACTAAATAAATAAAAATTACTCAAAAAGGGATTGATTGGCCATTAGCGTTTTAAAAATGGGATTTCAGTTTCTTTCATACTGGATGTCAGAGGGCGCCCTCACAAAGAAAATCCACATAACCAGTCAGAGAAGTAGTGGAACTCATAACACTCCAGGAAATCTCTAATATGGACAAAGGCATTTGTCACTGTAACAGAGTAGACAGAAAAAAAAGAAGATTCCAGTCAGACGGAGCTGCATTCAGTAAAGCATATATAAATATAAATGTTTTAAATTATAAAACAAAGACAAACACTCGACTGCGACAAAGTTTTATCTGTGTTTTTCAAGCCATATCTGCCATTTTCATAATAATTAAGTATATAGATAATCTCTTGCTGAGCGACGTAGCCTTTTTACATATTTTCTGCCTCATTCTGTGACAAGAAGCCACATCAGACCACAAAAGGAAGCATTTGACTGGTGTTGTGGAGTAAAAAGTTTGTAATGTTCTCTTTTGTTGCACAACACGTTTAGAAATGTCATTACAAGGGAAATTTAACTTTAGGCGCTTTAATCTAAGCTAACTAACGGAAGGCTGCCTGCTGCTGTCAGAGCAAGTGTAATTACTGCATTCATGCGCTCCTCAGATGCTCTCATTTCCCAAGTTGTGCTTGTTGGAATGTGAAAACCACATGGACACTCAAGCAACTACAAAGATTTGTTGTATTTGTATTATTAGAATTTCCCAAGTTGTGCTTTGTTGGAACGTCTGTTGTGAAAACAGAGGTCAAATATTTAAACATCGCTGGCATTTAAGTGGCACGAAATGAGGAACCAATCTGCAACTACCCCCCTTTTTGAAAAACTTGAAAGCACTATTTAAAGTTAAATTGTTATATTGAATGCTTTTATACAGACCTAGGTTGGTCTCTTTTTAAAGAAGAACTTTCAGAAGTGAAATCATTATAAAATGTAATGTACAATTATTATGTATATTATATAAAATATTTACAAAAGTTTAATCCAAATTTCATAAAATTAAACATATGTCTAAATAAGTTGTGTTTCAAATTTGAAGTTGATATATAAAAAATTGATTTTCAATTTTGTAGGCGTTATCGGCCATTCAAACCCCATTGAATTTTTTGTTACTTTTTGTCACAAATGATACATTTCTCTCCCACTATTACTCTTATCCAAAATGACCACCAAATATGAATCGGTGACCTTTCCAATGATATGTATTTTGTCAAGATATAAAAAGTTGTGATTCTATAAGACCGTAATACATTTGGAATTGACACCTCCCACTAAAGGGGAGGACGAAAAATATTTTAAAGTCATTTGTTTCGAATGTCGATTTCAAAACGGTTTTCCAGGATGAATTTTGAGATTATAGCTTTCAAATGATATATAATAAATATTTAAAAATGTGATAGGAAAAAAAGGAAACGAATAGATTTTTTGCAAAGATCAGGCTCCTGTTATGGTTTATGTTTTGAGTGGCATAAATTAACTATTACGAAATGTACAATATCTATTTAGGAGTCTTGGACCTTCCAACGATATATAGTTTGTCTAAGTTAGGCGTCGTATACGGGACGGCGCATTTTAATTCAGTTCTAGTACATACCGATTACATAGGTACCAGTGCCATTGGTACCGGGTTTCAGTGCCCAACCCTAGTCATTAATGGAGTTAAGTGCACTAATTACACATCGGCACACTTTTATTGCTATGAATGGCAAAGCTACTAGCCTATGATAAAGTATGTTATGTTTTAATGTTTCAAGCATAGACTGTAAAACTGTAAAAAAAAAAAGATGGGCAATGTGTTTCCACTTTCCTCCACAACTGAAAGGTGAAGCCAAAACACCTCAGTATGGCTGCTATCAACTTGCACCAATTATGTCATTTGGAGCCCAAATCTGTGCAGTTTATAATTCGGATCATGACCCTGCATTCCAATGTTCATACTGCCATTCTAAATAGTATATTAGATTAGAATTAGTGTGTCCCAAAGCATAGTATGTTGAAAAGAGTATTCCATTATTATTCCCAAGATGCCATTAGTAGCTACTACTTATGGTAGATTTCGAAGTGTGGATAAGTACAAACACTAATTGCTAATACTGCCCAAAATCGATTGCACTCTAGAGAGGGGTTTGAGTTACTAATAAAAATAATTATCTGACTGATTGTCACGCCTTTGGACTGACTGGCTGTGTTCGAAATTCCATACTATCATACTACTCTTACTATTTATGCAGCATCCAGTATGTATTGCTGTGCATAGTATGCACATTTTCAGTATGCATGAAATACCCGGATGACCTACTGTTTTTGCCAGAATCTGCTAAATATAACTCAAGTACACTGAAACCAGTACATAATATGTGTTCCGAATGGCATGCTTTCATACAACTCCTACAGTATTTCACAGAAGAGAGTACACCCCTCACATTTTTGAAAAATATGTTATTATATATTTTTATGTGACAATACTGAAGAAATGACACTTTGCTACAATGTAAAGTAGTGAGTGTACAGCTTGTATAACAGTGTAAATTTGCTGTCCCCTCAAAATAACTCAACGCACATTTACATTTACATTTATGCATTTAGCAGATGCTTTTATCCAAAGCGACTTACAGTACATCCAGGTTATACATGTTTTGTATGTGTTTTCCCTGGGAATTGAACCCACAACCTTTCACAGGTTGCCACTGGAGTCCTCTTCCACTCCTCCATGACGACATCACTGAGCTGATGGCTGTTAGAGACCTTGCGCTCCTCCACATTCAAAAGCAAATCGTGGAGACATTTTTTTATCGTCCACGATCAAAACTCATCATATCGCACACCCCTACTTCCGTTCTGTCACCGATGGAGTTTTGGTTCCTTGCCGTTGTCGACTCTGGCTTGCTTAGTTGGGGACACTTCATTTCCAGCGATATCACCGACTTGATTGCACAGATACTATTTAAACTGAACTGAGCTGGACAATGACATCACTGAATTCAATAATGAAATGCCTTTAACTCAAAAATGTTACTGTTTTGATATTGTGCAGTTGCTTTGACACAATTTTTGTTAAAAGCGCTATATAAATGGTGACTTGACTTGACTTGACTTTAAGACCTAAGTCCGGATCCAATATAGCTAAGTTATTGTTACATATGCGTTTTCTCTTTCTGCCGTTTACTCGCTCTTAAGACCTAAATCGCTGTATTTATGAGGATACTTGCAAAGAAGGGGATTCTGACGCATATAAGTGTTTATGTAATTGTTCAAAGTCGGTGAAAAAGAAAAAGCACACTCCTCTCACACAGAAAGAGATGGCGCATGCATATAGCTCTGTTGTTTGAGTTTTAACGGCTTAAAATCGGTTGTTTTAAAACTGCAGTGCTTAAAAACGAGTGACTATGCTACAGATGTAGTCCCTCGTTTAGGAACGAGCTCCTCGTTTTGTCCCGTGGTGGGCGGCGTATAAAGATTGCAGTCACTCAAATTATGAAAATGTATTACTGTAAACAATGTATTTTGTGACACCACAAAATAAACGATAGAACAGAATATGAAACGATAGACTTTTCATTTCGTCCATCCGATATATATTGTCATATCGCACAGCCTTATTGTCGCCACACACGCTTGACACCATCTGAACCACATAAGTTTATCTTGGTCTCATCAGACCACAGGACATGGTTCCAGTAATCCATGCTGTTAGTCTGCTTGTCTTAAGCAAACTGTTTGCTGGCTTTCTTGTGCATCATCTTTAGAAGAGGCATCCTTCTGGGACGACAGCCATGCAGACCAATTTGATGCAGTGTGCGGAGTATGGTTTGATCACTGACAGGCTGACCCCCCACTCCTTCAACCTCTGCAGCAATGCTGGCAGCACTCATACGTAAATTTCCCAAACATAACCTCTGGATATGATGCTGAGCAGGTGCACTCAACTTCTTTGGTCAACCATGTCGAGGCCTGTTCTGAGTGGAACCTGTTCTGTTAAACCGCTGTATGGTCTTGGCCACCATGCTGCAGCTCAGTTTCAGGGTCTTGGCAATCTTCTTATAGCCTACGCCATCTTTTTGATAGTGCAACATTTCTTTTTTTTAAGATCCTCAGAGTTCTTTGCCATGAGGTGCCATGTTGAACTTCCAGTGACCAGTATGAGAGAGTGAGAGTAATAACACGTGTGGCAATAATGGCACAGCGTGGATCACAGCAAACAATAGGAGGGACGATTTTTGGTGGAAAGTGCATGGCCTAGATCACTCCAGTGATCATGTGGCTCAAATCAGGCTAGTGACCTGACAGTAGTGTTGTTTTTGGCGGCCTGTTTTAATTTTAGTTTTAGTCTAGTCTTTGTGTGAAGCTGTCATTTTAGTTTTTATTAGTTTTAGTCACGTTCATACTCTTTTTAGTCTAGTCAATGTTTAGTCAACGAAAAGTCTGAGCATTTAGTCTTATTTTAGTCAGAATTATCCATGACTATTTTCGTCTAGTTTTAGTCGACGAAAACTGATGACTATTTTCGTCTAGTTTTAGTCAATGAAAAACTGATGACATTTAGTCTAGTTTTAGTCAATGAAAATTGTATTTTAGTCTCTTTTTAGTAATGCAAATCTATTTAACCCAGTCAATATAGTATAAGTACCTAGCAGTACAGACGAAACCAACATTTTCTTTTAGCCAAACCCATTTCAAACAAGGTTATCTTATTATATTATTGTTACGTTATAGACTTAAGAATACATCCAACGACACTCTGATTTGAATTTACAACATTATTTTACCAACCAAACATATTAGAAGTACACACAAATACATTTAAATAAATAAAAACAATAAATAAAATAAAATAGCATCACATGACAATGCCAAAAAAATATAAAAAGTTACATTCAAGTTTAACAAAGAGAAACAAGGTGCTTGAATGCTCGAGCTACAATAACATACTAAAAAGTGCAATAAAAATGTGTGTGTCTGTTACTTGTATTGATTGTAAACTGAAGTCAGATGAAGCCGGCCATCGGCCCTTTCTCTGTGTCAGACGTAACTTTGTTTGTTGTCGTCTTTTAAATAATGCCGCGAGTGGGGCTTGAGGAAGTGACGTCGCCTGCGTCTGCGCAGTGTTGCCAAGTCCCCAAATATTTAGACCTGGAACTTTACGGGAACCCCCTCGAAATGCGATTGGGCTAGTTTGTTGCGAAAACCTGCCAACCCTGACAGCCCCTGAAGTAACGTTAAGTCACATGAAACAGAAATACTGCAAAATAATAACGCGACTAAACGAGACGAAATAACGTTATAACATTTCGTTTCGTCTCGTTTTGGTCAACGATCACTGAAGAGACATTTTAGCATAGTTTTTATTTTGTAAACCACATTTAGTCTCGTTTTTATTCGTCAACGATATTGCATTATACATTTAATTATCGTCATCGTCACATGACCAGCATTTACGTTGCGTCTCGTCTCGTTTTCGTCACGTGATAAAGGTTCGTTGACGACGATATTTCGTCATAATTTTCGTTGACGAAAGCAACACTACCTGACAGCATATTATGAGACCCATAGTAAACAAGATAAATAAAATAGTGCATGATGATGGTTCAATTATCACATACATTTTAATGAAGTGGTATTGTTTAAATGTAATCTTTGAAATACAGAATAAAACATTATCATTCAAAAATTAATCAAATAACTCAATCAGTCAATTGCATTAAACTGTACTTAATTATAATTGTATTATATTTTATATTATTATTCTCAGTACAAATAAACTTATAATATTTAAATTAAGAGAGAGAGAGAGAGAGAGAGAGAGAGAGAGAGAGAGAGAAGAGAGAGAGAGAGATTTGGAAAGGTATTCCATATTCAGTATACTAAAATGAAATTATAAATGAAATGTTTAAGAAAATCAAGTATAAATTGTTAGAGAGAGAGAGAGATCATGTAACATTATTATGTAATATTTATTTGGTTTACCATGAGGCACTTCATTTTATAACTATGCTGGCATGCACAAGCATTAAATAAAATTATCATAAAGTATTTTATTTCTATTAAAATCCTCGGTATCCATGCATCATAATGATTTGTTTGAGGAACAGGTCCAAATTCAAAGCATTCATCGGCGGTATGTCTCCTTCATATGTAGCTATTGCAAAAAAAAAAAAAAAAAAAAAACATGTTAAAGACATTTTACATCAAGTTTTACGTAAGCGTTATCAAATGCTCATTGGCTCTCGTCGGTTTCGTTATAAATTGTGACATGCTATGGTTCCGGTGACGTGTTTTGAATAAGAAATGTGCGCCTTCTCGGAGTGGATAGTATTTTCAGCATTTAACAACTTAAATTATGCCCTGCTTCTAGGGGTGTGTGATATATATCGTCTGCGATAATATCGCAATATTTGTTTAAATGATGTGGGATTTGACAATCGAGTATTTTGCAAAAAAACTACTTTCAAAACACACCTACAGAGTGCACGCATTTCATTACGTGAAGTCTAGACTAGTTTGCGTACGTAGAGTGTGTTCTTTAACCGCACTTTTGTTCACTGCATCTCTGCAAAGAGAGGTTTGTAGCTCTGTGTAGCTTCACTTCTGTGTTGAATATCTATCTTACTTTCACTCTCTGTTGTTTAAGTGGTAAAATATAACTTAATTCCCACCATATTTCTGATATTATCTATCAAACTAATCTGACTAATTTGATCGTTCGCTTTTAATATAAAACCTATTTGCGTCTATTACTGTTTTATTTTTTTTTCGCTTCATTTTTTCACGAGTTCATCAAACAACTGCGGTAAGTGGTAAGTTAAGTCGGTATCATTAATCAATCAAGGTGAGTAATGGCTTCTCTTGCTATCGTTCTTTACACTGTCTCTGTCACAACGGGGTACACAGGGGAGCCAGTAACACGGAGACGAGGAGACGAGGAACTTCCTTTGGAACACTTTATTTGCAACACAGAACAAAGATCGCGGGAGACAGGACACAGAGGCAGGGAAACACAGGGCTCTTAAAGGGGAAACTAAACTAGGTAATTGATAACACAGGGCTGGGGACTAATCAACTGAAGACACAGGGCTGGGAACTGATAATTAATGGCACGAGAGGAGGGGAAACACAAGACACAGAGAACACAGGCCTGACATTACTCCCCCCTCCCGAACGGTGCGTCCCGCACCGTACACCATCCAACGGGGAGGGGGGGGTGGGCGCTCTGGAGGCCTCACGGGACACGGAGACAGGACAGGACAGAAGGCCTCCAGGGCGGCGCCCGTTCTGGGAGCCAGAGGGGAGGGCGGCGGTGGGAGCCATGGCGGAGCGGGGAGCTCGGGCGGTGGCGGAGCGGGGAGCTCGGGCGGCCATGGCGGAGCGGGGAGTCGGGCGGTGGCGGAGCGGGGAGCTCGGGCGGCCATGGCGGAGCGGAGAGGTCGGGAGGCCACTGGGAGGCCATCAGGAGGCCCTCGGGAGGTGGCGGTCGGGGGGACTCAGGAGGAGGCCCTGGTGGGTCGGGGGACTCAGGAGGCCATGGCGGGTCGGGGGACTCAGGAGGCCATGGCGGGGTCGGGAGACTCAGGAGGCCATGGCGGGTCGGGGAGACTGGGACCGCCTCCGAGACCGCGGCCCCAGCCCCCACCTCACGGAGTCTCTTCGGCCGGAGCCCTACTACCCCCTCCCAAAATTCCTTGGGACCGCCTCCGAGGACCGCGGCCCCAGGGGCTCCATCGGGCGCTTGGGGCCGTCTCTTCGGCCGGGCCCTACTACCCCCTCCCAAAAATTTCCTTGGGGGAACTCTTGGGTGCGCTCTGGAAGGGGCTCCACTCTTGGGGCTCTGGGGCCGCAGCTGGACGGGACCAACTCTTGGGTGCGCTGGAGGACACTGGCGAGCGCGGACTCTTGGGGCTCTGGCGGGCTGGACGGGACCAGCCTGGAGGACATCTGAAGAGCGGGCTCTGGCGGGCTGGACGGAACCAGCAGGGGCTCTGAAGAGCTGGAGAGCCGGACGGAACCAGCAGGGGCTCTGGGGAGCCGGACGGAACCAGCAGGGGCTCTGGGGAGCCGGACGGAACCAGCAGGGGCTGGACGGGACCAGCACTGAGGACGCTGGCGAGGAGCCGGCACTGGAGGAGGGCGCTCGAGGAAGCGCAGCGTCTCGGGGGCGCTCGGGAAGGCGCGGGCAGCGTCTCGGGGGCGCTCGGCAGGCGCGGGCACTCGGCAGGCGCAGGCTCTGGGGTGCGCTGGCGAGGCGCAGCGGGCTCTGGGGTGCGCTGGCGAGGAGCAGAGCGGGCTCTGGGGTGCGCTGGCGAGGAGCTGGAGGGCACTTGCGAGGAGCAGGCATGCGCACTGGCGGGCTTGGACGGAACCAGCAGGGGCTTTGGACGGAACCAGCAGGGGCTCTTGGACGGAACCAGCAGGGGCTCTGGGGAGCCGGACGGAACCAGCAGGGGCTCTGGGGAGCTGGGGAGCCGGACGGAACCAGCAGGGGCTCTGGAGGACGCTGGCGAGGAGCCGGCACTGGAGGGCGCTGGCGAGGAGCCGGCACTGGAAGCGCAGGGCGCTCGGGGCGCTCGGCAGGCGCGGGCAGCGTCTCGGGGGCGCTCGGCAGGCGCGGGTTGGCGGTCGGCGGCGCTCGGGAAGCGCGGACTCTCGGCGGTGCTCGGGAAGCGCGGACTCTCGGCGGTGCTCGGGAAGCACGGACTCTCGGCGGCGCTCGGGAAGTGCCGTACTGGAAATAGCCCGCGGAGACGAAAGTGAGCTGGGCGGGACCAGCGGAGACACCAGAGGGCTAGCTTCGACTCGGGACCGGAAACTTCCCAGACACCGGTAGACCCCCTCTCTCCAACACAATCCCGAGGTGTCTGGGAGATCCATGGGGTGATGGTAATTTGCCCCGAGTCGAAACAGCTGGAGGATTGCCGCGTCGTGGAGTCCTGATCCCGCCGCGAGCTCGCAGAATTCAGCGGAGTATTTCACAAATGGGAGGTCCCGCCGGCTAAGGGCAAGGACGCCGGCGGCGAACTCCATTGCTTCGGAGGAAGCTTTGTTTTGGTCGAGTCTTCTGTCACAACGGGGTACACAGGGGAGCCAGGAACACGGAGACGAGGAACTTCCTTTGGAACACTTTATTTGCAACACAGAACAAAGATCGCGGGAGACAGGAACACACAGGTAATGACGTTTAGACTCGACACAGAGGCAGGGAAACACAGGGCTCTTAAAGGGGAAACTAAACTAGGTAATTGATAACACAGGGCTGGGGACTAATCAACTGAAGACACAGGGCTGGGAACTGATAATTAATGGCACGAGAGGAGGGGAAACACAAGACACAGAGAACACAGGCCTGACAGTCTGTCACATGTACAGTTTATCTGTCTCTGTCAGCAGCGAGGGATTCACATGTGATAAATGCAGGGAAATATTTAGGCTGACAGAGAAGATTTTAGAACTAGAGACATGCATCCAAACTTTAGCTGAGGATAGTAAGAATGTGATGGCTGTAGATATGGCTTTGGATGTGACTAGCTCAGGGAGTCCTGTACATTGTTCACCTCCAGTAGAGCCCGTGCAGCAGGGCACCTGGGTGACTGTGAGGCGACCAAGTCGTGGGTAAAAGCATCGCTCTTCCGTTCAGATTAAAACATCAAACAGGTTCTCCCCACTCAGTGATGCACCCACCGAGAAACCTGATTAAAGTGCTCTAGTTATTGGCGATTCTATTGTAAGGAACGTGAAAATAGAGACACCAGCCACCATAGTCCATTGTTTACCGGGAGCCAGAGCGCCTGACATCTTGACAAATTTAAAAGTTCTTGCTAATGCTAAATGTAAATTCAGCAAGATTGTTATCCACGTCGGCGCTAATGATGTTCTACTTCGCCAGTCGGAGATCACTAAAAATAATTTTAAAGAGGTGTGTGAACTTACAAATACGATGTCAGACACCGTAATGTGCTCTGGCCCGCTCCCTGCTTACCGGGTGATGAGATTCATAGCAGACTGTTGTCACTCAATGGCTGAATATCTAAGTGGTGCCCGCAGAATAGCATAGGTTTTATATACAATTGGACGAGTTTTTGGGAAAGACCTGACCTGTTGAAAAGAGAGGGTCTTCATCCCTCCTGGGGTGGTGCTGCTCTTCTCTCTAGAAATATGGCACATAGTCTTAGAGTTCGTACTTGACTAACTGGGGCCCAGGTCAGGAAGCAGACAGACTGACTAAACCGACCGTCTGCTAGCCGCCTGACGTCACAGAAGTCAGTTAATTCTCAGCACATAGAGACTCTTTCACCTAGATATCACACTATAGAGACTGTGTCTGTTCCCCGAACTAGAAAATACAAAAAACTTCCAAACCAATTTGAGTAACAACTTAATTGATGTTCAACAAGTGATATATATATATATATATCACACAGAGAAATATGTATAATATATAATACAGAGATAATATCATTTCACGTGTTTTTTTTTAAATTATATCACAATTTCACAGTTTTATCACAATTCTTTGTCATGTTGGTTTTACTGTTTTGTCTGAGCAGTGCAGCCAAAATAATTTCCCTATTATAAAGACAAGGCCTTTCAATGTAACAAATATAAAATGAATGGTGGATATTTAGGCCAAAGTGGGCAAAGATAAAAATCATTTATTATTTTATGTTTGTTATTAAAAAATAAGAACAAAGATACACATTACAAATACACCTAATGTACAAATAAAACAAACAGTGCTTTATTTTCAGGTACAATAGGTGTATTTAGCAGGAGCATTTAATAAATTGAATGAACAAATATAAAAATAAAACACTATATAGATTGATTCCTATTAAAGCAGCTGTATAGTAGTGAGTTATTTTTTTCTGTTTGTGTTTTGTTGTTTTAACATTAAGAATAACAATTCTGTCATCTGTCTGTCGATTCTGTCAGTGTTTTATATCATAATTTACTCAAAGTTGGTTTTAAAGTTGAATTAATTTCTTCCTTCTGCTGAACATAAATGCTATTTTGAACAAGGTGGGAAAGCAAAAAGTTGCTGGTCCACAGTGACTTGCATATTATTATTATTATATTATTATTATTATTATTAATTAATACAAGTTTGGGACAACGTGAAAGAGTGAGAAAATAATGACAGAAATTAAATTTTTGGATGAACTATCCCTAGTTCTGTCCCGTGCTGCACGTATCTAATATCCAGGCTAGAGGTCTGCTTCCCGAAAGTATTTCGGGACCCGCGGGCTCGGGTCGGGCTTGTAGCTAAACCAAAACTATATGCAGAGACTACGCTGCTTTCATAGACACATGCACACATACATTATTGCACACATATATCAAAGATCGCGCAGCGCACAAACAGCACGGAAACTTTTATTAGTAAAATAGCTTCGATAGGCTACTGGCTCACAACGTTATATTTCTCTGCAATGAGGGGGTAACATCGCTGTTTTTGAAGTAACTAAGCCTCATTGCTTGTAGAGAGAGACGCGCAGGTTCACAAGCAACACACAACTTTCATCCCTCTCTCTATCTGTCTGTCTCTTGCTCTCTCTCTCTCGCTAATTCAAATAAATGATTAATTAATTCAAATAAATAACGATCTTACTGTACTATATCTCCTTGTCTGATTTGCTAACTGACAAAAATGAGCATAATTTGCACGGTGGAAGAATTATCGTCTTGTCCATACAACCATTCATAAACTCGGCAGAATGTATGCGACCACTGCACCTGATGTTCACAAACCTTCATGACTGATAAGTGTTTTTTTTTATTTTGCCTTGATGAATCGGTTTCTTTGTTTATTTGTTTACTGACTGTTGCATGCAATCGTGAAATGTAGCCTCTTTTTTTTAATTGGCTATTCGTTGTGGGGGGATATTTTGGGTTCGGGTCGGGTTTGGGCTCTAAATTTAACTGTGCCGCTCGGGTCGGGTCGGGTCGGGTCAGAAGATCTCGGGTACGGGCCGGGTTCGGGCTTCAATTTTAAGCCCATGCAGACCTCTAATCCTGGCACGCATCCGCTTGTCTCGGCTGTTTACTTTTATAGACATAAGCAACGGAGTCTAAATGTAAACCTTGTGTGTTATTCGCTCAAAAGATAACATAGTTGAGAAATCAGTCGCTGTTAGACAGGCGTTTTAGAGCGAATGAAAAGCTTAACCGGCAAGGCTTTAAAACACACGTGAATTATGTACTTTTGTGACTGCGAATAAGTGCAGTGTCCCATGAGTAACTCTACCGCTGAGTTAGCACTGATGTGAATGTATGTGGCACAAAAATCGTCATATCGCACACCCCTAACTGATCCTAAACTAGATGTGCTCTCTTTTATAGAAACCTGGCTAAAACCAGATGAATACATCATTTTAAACGATTCTACCCCCCAAGATTACTGTTATAAAAATGAGCTGCGTCCAAAAGAGGAAGGTGTTGTTACAATTTATAGCAATATTCTCAGTATTTCTCAGAAGACAGGCTTTAAGTATAACTCCTTTGATGTAATGGTGCTTCATATAACATTATCTAGATGAAAAGTATTAATGATAAATCCCCTGTGATGTTTGTACTGGCTACTGTATACAGGCCACCAGGGCACCATACAGACTTTATTAAATAATTTTGTGATTTTCTATCAGAGTTAGTGCTGGCTGCAGATAAAGTCTTAATTGTGGGTGATTTTAATATACAGGCCACCAGGGCACCATACAGAATTATTTTAAGAATTTGGCGATTTTAATATCCACATTGATAATGAAAAAGATGCATCAGGATCAGCATTCATAGACATTCTGAACTCTTTCGGGGTTAGACAACACGTGTCAGGACCTACTCATTGTCAAAATCATACTTTAGATTTAATACTGTCACATGGAATTAATGTTAATGGTGCTGATAATCTGCAGCAAAGCGATGATATATCAGATCACTATCTAGTCTTGTGTAAACTCCATATAGCTAAAGCTGTAAATTCAACTCAGTAGTATCAAGTATTGTAGAACCATCACTTCTACCAAAAAAGACTGCTTTGTAAGTCATCTTCCTGATTTATCTAATTTCGTCAGCACATCCAACAGCGAAGAAAAACTTGATGATGTAACAGAAACTATGGGCTCTCTCTTTTCTAGCACTTTAAATACAGATGCTCCTTTACGCTTATGGAAGATCAAGGAAAATAGTCCAACACCGTGGTATAATGAGAACACTCGCGTCCTAAAGAGAGCATCCCAGAAAATGGAGTGCAGCTGGAGGAAAACAGAACTAGAGATATTTCGTATTGCTTGGTGGGAAAGTACCCTATCCTACTGAAAAGCATTAAAAACTGCTAGATCTGATAAATTTTGTCTTTCTTAGAAGAAAACAAACATAACCCCAGGTATTTATTCAATACAGTGGCAAAATTAACAAAAAAATAAAGCATCAACAGGTGTTGACATTTCCCAACAGCACAGCAGTAATGACTTTATTAACTATTGTACTTCCAAACTGTAACCATGCAGCCGCCAGCTGCAGTATCACATCAAATCGTGCACTATAGATCCCCTGATGAACAATTCTGCTCATTCTCTACTGTAGGAGAGGAAGAATTGTATAAACTTGTTAAATCAGCTAAACCAACAACATGTATGTTAGACCCTATTCCATCTAAACTACTAAAAGAGGTGCTTCCAGAAGTCATAGATCTTCTTTTGGCTATTATTAATTCGTCTTTAGGGTATGTCCCCAAAACCTTTAAATTGCCTGTTATTAAGCCTCTAATTAAAGAAAACACAACACAACCCAAAGATCTAGTTAATTACAGACCAATCTCGAATCTCCCTTTTCTGTAAAAGATACTAGAAAAGGTAGTTCCCTATCAAAAGCTACTGTCGATGCTGCGTATCAAACGCTAATGAGAACATTCTTTGTTCGACCGGGTGTGAAGCACGTGTGTCAAACCCGCCAACAATTGGCTTAAATAACCTCTGGTTGATACGTCATGATTACATGCACCTGCGAGGTTATAAATAGACGTGACGTGGACACATCCTAAGGTTTCTTTGTCTTCAAGGACCGCATTTTTGTGTGTGTGTGTGTGTGTGTGAGAGAGAGAAAAGCAGAGCTTTTAAAAACGCTGCATTGCAGTTATCAAAAAAAGGAAGTTAAAAGGACAGAAAAACTCACATTATCGTGGCAGAGTCTGAGAAGAGATGCCTGCCTCCGTGTCAGAGGCTCATCTCAGAGGACGATCCTCACGGATTCTGTTTTGAGTGTTTGGGGGATGAGCACGCTGCCCTCGGGCTCGAGGGAGCATGCAAGCACTGCGATCTTTTGCCTATCAAAGTGCTTCGCGCGCGGCTCGCTTTTTAAAAAACCGAAAAGGTCCTCTGTTGATCTGGCTGAGGCGCATGGGACGGGTCCGCTCCTTTCTCTCGCCGGATCACGAGGTCCTCGCGTCCACTTCTGAAAGCGCGCCTCGGCACTTCTTCTGAACGGGCCGAGGATAGGCTACTTCATCTCATGCTTCTGCGGAGACGGAGAGTGCCACCTCAGAGCGCTCCTCTCGCGATGATAGAGCGTATGAGGAGATACTCGAGGTGGTAACTCGAGCAGTCGGTCGTTTAAAACTGGACTGGCCGCAGGAGCAGGAGAACCCAAACGTTCAAAATTAGATGACATGTTTCTGTCAAGTGGCCTGGGGGAGGGGCCTCAGTGACGGTCTCTCCCCTTCTTTGGCGATCTCCATGACCGACTGGTTCGTTCATGGAGTAAGCCCTGTTCGTCCCGTGTCTTCGTGCCATCGACGTCGATTTATTCGACTATATTGGGTGCAAAGGGATGGGGCTACATGATGATGCCCCAGGTGGAAGAGACCCCAGCTAACACAAGACCAGTGGGCCGCTGGTTTATAATCTGTTCGAGTATGCTAACCGAGATGTCCTTGCACACAATAATGGATCAAAAACAATGTAAAATCGCAATTGCAAATTTATTAAACATACAAATGCATTCACAGTATATTTATCAGATGGTTTTATCCAATGTGACTTTCAAATAGATGCATTCAGTTCACATATGTCCGTATACAAAAGTAAACCACAAATTTAACCATAGTTTAACTATGATGTAGTAAATCCATGGACTTACTCAGGGGCGCAACTGCATATTTGCTGAGGGGTATGCAAGATCTTGGGTATCGCCCCCCAATCGCAAAAAAGGTCTTGCATTTGTGCACAGCTGATTGGTTTCAGTTCTCCGCCTTGTAATTTATGCAAAATGAATGTAATTTACATAATAATGTAAAAAAAAATAGCATCAGTCAATGTCCAAATCCTTAAATTTAAAATGGCAAGCTGCAAAAATAACTCAGATTTAAAAAAAAAAAAAAAAAAAAACCTGCAGTACTCTGACAAGGAAAAGTGCGTATGTCTCCTCGGACTCTGAGGTGGCGCAAAGCACTTTTCCACATCAAAGACCGTTTTTATAAATGTGAATGTTGCGATGGATTTTGGCGTACACACAATGTTAGATTAAATTTGTGCATACACATGCTTTATGAATGAGGCCCAGGATATTGTGAATTACATTACATTAGAATTCTGTATATTGGGTATTCTGGCTTACTTAAGGCTGAGAATTGGTACCAATAATAAAACCTGTTTTGGCCTAGTTAAGGGTGATTAACTCGCTGAGATTCGGGCTGGTTATGGCCCACGTGTGGCCCTTGCCTTTAATGCAGTTCTGGGCCACTTCAGGGCCGTCATTCTTTGCAGTACTTGGGCCGAGGGAAAAGTGATTGTGTGACCTGGAGCTGGGCCAGAAAATATTTGCTATTTGAAATAATGTATGTGTGACTGTGAGGGACTTGGAGACGATAGGAGAGACATTATTAAACTTTAAAAAAGTAAAAAAAAAACACACGAGTCCAAAATAATTAAATGAACCTACACTGCGTGATGAAGCGAATATACTCAAGTCACCTTTTCAAAGCAACTGCACAATATCAAAATAGGAAAATAGTGTCAATAATGTAAAATTACAAGATTAAACACTCCATTTTCAGTTGAAAAGGCATTTTATTATTGAATTAATGTCATCGTCCAGCTCAGTTCAGTTTAAATAATATCTGTGCAATCAAGATGTCGATATGATAATACAGTTAGAATGCCCTTATAATTACGGCAATGAAACAAGAAAAACATATGAGTTTTTTTTCTTTTGTTTTTATTCATTGTTCAAGCAATGTACTTTTCTGAATATCAGCACATGTGCGCTAGCACAAATGTGCTTTTAGTTTAATACAACAGCGCAACACTTTGTTTTGTTTCTTGATTTAATCTGTTTTTGGCCGAATCGACTGAACTAGTGATTCAACTGTCCATTCAGATGGACTCACTTGTTCAGTTTATAATTGAATCATCAGTTTTGAATGAATCATTTGATTTGAATGATTAAATAAATAATTTATTAAAACAGGGACTTGCTGCCATCTACTGACAGTTTTATAGACATATTTATTTATCCATGACAGGCCTAAACCAGCCAAGGTGCCAGTACCAATCCACATTCAGCAAAATATTATATAGTTATCAATATTGACCAAAATTCCTCAAATTCAGGCCACCAGAAAAAAAAAAAAACAATAGCCAACGATGTACATGCACAGTGCAAACAGCAAAAACCTGGATTTTTTTAGGCAATATAGAAATCCTTGCAAGGACGTGACCTGTAAAAATGGCCCGTACGGTCACCCTAAATTTTTTATTAAATAGAAACCTTTTTAGAAATGAGACAAATTTTGTAATCATTGTGTTAAATTAACCACATAATCAAGATTCTCACTGCAGAAAATGGCTTATCTTAGTATTTTTGTCTTGTTTCTAGTCAAAATATTTTTTTAAAAATTATAAATTATGCTTTTTCACTTTTTTGAATTTAGGGTGTATGTTTGTCAAGTCAAGTCACCTTTATTTATATAGCGCTTTTAACAATACAAATTGTAATGAAGCAACTGCACAATATCAAAATAGGAAAATTGTGTGTCAATAATGTAAAATTACAAGATTAAACACTCATTTTTCAGTTAAAGGGATTTCATTATTGAATTCAGTGATGTCATTCTCCAGCTAAGTTCAGTTTAAATAGTATCTGTGCAATCAAGTCGGTGATATCGCTGGAAATGAAGTGTCCCCAACTAAGTAAGCCAGAGGCGACAGCGGCAAGGAACTAAAACTACATCGGTGACAGAACGGAGAAAAAACCTTGGGAGAAACCAGGCTCAGTCGGGGGGCTAGTTCCCCTCTGGCCAGACGAACCAGTAGTTTGTTCCATCTGCAGCAAAGTCAGATTGTAAGGGCTCCACTGGTTCCAGTGGTCTTTTCCCGATGGCTGTCTAGGTGACGAGGTCCTCACTGGAGATCTCTCTCTTGGGCTCATCCATGGGCGTAAATTTCATTTAACAGTAGGGGGGGACAATAAATATAAAATTTCTCATGAGCAATTTTTGAAGGGGACACAAATAATACAGTCAAATTGTACTTATAAAGATATGTCCCCACAGTGAAAAACTTTGCTTCTATCATTATTATTGTAGCACGGAGACTGCGTCATTATGGTTATTTTCAAAGTTTTTCTCAGGTTCAATGACAAAGCAGATCAGCACATTTCAAACAGCCACAAACCAAGGATAAGAAATAAAATCCCTTTTATTTCATCCATGCTGACGATTGTAATGATGCCAGGTTGTTTACCTCAGCTTAGAGCGCTCTGCTCGTGCTGCTTCTCAGAATGTTTGGTCGCTATAGCAACCAGTTGTAGTGGAAAACTGTAGGTCCGAAACAGAGCAGAACCGAACTGAACCGAACCGAGCTGGTACCAGTCAGTGGAAAACCCCCATAAGTTGCAGTGCACTATGCAACAAGCTATTGTAAACAAGCTAACGTTAACTAGATAAGTAATATTTTAGCAAATCGCAAAGGGAGGTAACTTTTTATATCTGGCTCTAAACTAGGGAATATTCTGAAAACGTTCGGGGTTGACACACTCTCTGATTAAAGACATCAAGCATTCATATAAGCCTCTCACAATCTTGTACTGCCGTCTATTGAACAAATGCAGCTTGGGTGATCATCTGATGGAGCCGCTGCTACGATGTCTTATGTTTCTATGTTACTGCCACGGGATTAACATCTGTTACCAAGCTTCACTGATCCTACCCAGTGATGACCGAACATAGAAGAGACGATGACCCCTCTGAGCCCCAGGTCCATGAGGACTGTCACCTGATCTCGGGAAAGACCCGGAACCAGTGACCACTTACACTCTAACTTTGCTGCAGTGATCATCTGATCTGGATACGGACTGGATCTGTTGACTGCAGTGATCATCTGATCTGGATACGGACTGGATCTGGTGACTGCAGTGATCATCTGATCTGGATATGGACTGGATCTGTTGACTGCAGTGATCATCTGATCTGGATATGGACTGGATCTGTTGACTGCAGTGATCATCTGATCTGGATACGGACTGGATCTGTTGACTGCAGTGATCATCTGGGCTGGATAAGGACCGGATCGGGTGGCTACAGTGACCTCGGATAAGAAAGAAAAAGACTAATATTAGCGTAGTGTTAATCTTCTTACGATTTAACAAGTACATCGTGTTTTATGGAAAGAGTTCCCAGTTCCGGTTGACCTAATTAATGCAGCCTAACAATCCTTTAACGGATTTGAATATTAGAAGCGCATTAGTGTGCTATGTGTACGCCAGTTTAAAGAGATGGGTCTTTAATCTAGATTTAAACTGACAGAGTGTGTCTGCCTCCCAAACATTGTTGGGTAGATTGTGCATGAAAAGATCTACAAAGTAAAAAATCTCAGTCAACTCCAAAGGGAGATATTTCGTTTTTAAAAAATCCCTTTTCAAGAACTACCACAAACGGCTCGTTTGGACTACAAAGTTGTTTTCCTGTATTAGTGATATCACAAAAATAAATCATGCCTATGGAAGTTTGAATGGTTGGGGGATGGGGAGAATGCTTGTTTGAGCACTGCACGTTTCAAAATCGAAACCCGGTGCATTTTTCCAACTGTAGCAGCAAAAATCTCCTTTAGTTTACCACATGGGAAACGCCCTTGAACAATGTTTGACGCATGCTTCCTCTTTTCCAAAGATTCCACAATCTTTGCAGAAAGTGCATATTTTCTTTATTTTGCTCTTCGAAAATTAGAAACAAATGTATATCAATTAAGTCAATCAGTCCATAAACAACATAAATTTAATGGCTCGGCTCTTTCTTGTGCTTGTGTGCCCGCCATCTCCTGTGAGCTCAGTCTAATACACATTATCTGCTCACAACGCTTCCACTTGGCTCTCCGACATAACGCCAATATATGCTTGTTTTGTTTACTGTGTAGAGACTTGCTGAAATCGCGTTTGGTCTTGTACTGTATCGTGTCTCTTGTCAGTGTCTGCGCTTGCTTGGCCATTTGTTGTGATAAACAGGAAAGTGTATTCAGCTGAATTCAAATAGTGATTTGTTAGATGGGTTTACAAAAGGTTAATATACCGCGGCAGCCGTCGTGGCAGCCGTCGTGTGAAGCCCTCCTCGTGAGAAGAGTGTAAAGACCATCGACTCTACCGTGCGACTCCACCGGGCAGGGACACTGCCAAAGGATATAAGTATCGCTTTTTATTTATCCTCTTTCCTACTACTTGTTTCACTTCTGTTTTAGTTTTTATAACCAATTCTTACTATGTAAAAAAAGAAGTATACTTAGGCCTTTAGTGTTATGTTAGAATCATTATTATCCTCATACATTTTCTTAAATTAATATTTTGACTTGTTTTTAGCTTTATTTTTTTGTTTTCATTTAAATGTTTAGTTTTGAAATGTTGTTGTATGCATTTGTCATTTTTATTTAATTTCTTTATCTTAAATGTGTATATATAATATTTATAGTTTTAACTTTTAATTTTAGTTACTTTTTCTTATTTGTAAGTCGCTTTGGATGAAAGCGTCTGCTAAATGACTAAAAGTAAAAGTAAAGTAAATATGCCGATAGCGCCACCTAGTCCCCATCTCCTATAGAGGACTCGTACACACAAAAATTACAAGACAGCCATACAAAGCAATAATTAATTTGAAAATAATAAATAAAAGTATACTTTAAATAAATTCAATAAACAATAGTATGGCTCCTACACACTGGCCCCTAATTGTTTTACATAACGTAGAAAACAGTTAATTTATAAAAGAAAATGGGCCAAAATACAAAAAAATACGAAAAATGAAATGTTCTTAATGTAGAGCTTTATTTTCTTCTAAGATTAAGCATAGCTTAGTAGCAGGTCTCGTAATGGTAGAAGTTTTAGTCTTGAAAGTACTTTTCCCAGTATCTATGAATCTCGAAGAGCATTGGGGTCGACCACCATAGCAAAGTCTTCAGTGTTAATGTTTCTTCTTTCTTTTACCCATTTTTGCCGTTCTTTTAATACCATAATGAATCTCGAAGATTCCTTTGTCCATCGACCACCATAGCAAAGTGCTTCAGAATAAGTTTCTTCTTTCTTTTCAGCCAAATTTTTGCCGTTCTTTTAATACCACTTAAGGTTTCCATTCCTTTGTCCACGTCGTCTTGCATAGGAATCCAACTGTGAGAATACTCCTGGGGTAGAATAGGTTGCGATTTCAACAGAAGGATATGATTACTGAACTTGTTTCCAACGTCGTCTTCTATGTTATGGGGATCAGAGGACTGTGAGAATACAGTACTGGGGTAGAAGTGGTCTGTTGTTCAACAGGTTGCGCCTCCACTTCACAGAAGGATATGATTTGGATGGTTTGAAGACCTTCTTCATCAACTATGTTATGGGGATCAGAGGACACAGTACTGATGAAGGATATAGTTAATTAGTGGTCTGTTGTTCAACATTGCCTCCACTTCACAAAAAAAATGGTTTCCAGACACCACCGACCTTCTTCATCAACATTGCGATGCAGCTGATGAAGGATATAGTTAATTACTTGCCGTGCAGATCTGATTAGTCGCTGAGCAGACTATCCACTGATCACCGTGATGCGATGCAGCAGGAGGGTTAAAAAAGCCTTTTTAAGTTCCTTTTGAGCGCCCACTAGATTTGTTCCATTATCAGATCTGATATGTTTAATTTGTCCTCTTCTGCAAATATATCTTCTCATGGTATGTATGCAAGAGTCGGTTTCTAATGAGTTTGCTACTTCTTAATGAACGGCTCTGCTGGACATACAAGTAAATATTACTCCATACCTTTTCACATAGTCTCTTCCTCTTTTCAATTCAATTGCGCTGAAGTAATCTAATCCAACTGTTGGTCAACATATTCTCTCCAATGGCAAATCTGCCATTTTCTGCTCAAATTTTGCCTTTCAAACGCCGACAGATCACACATTTCGAAATTGTCCTTCGTGCTGCAGAATTAATCTTTATAATCCAATATTTTTTTACGAAGGTGAGACAAGATGTAATTTCTACCACTGTGACCTGACTGCTCATGTGCACGAATAAGCAAAAGTTGATGGCTGCTCTGTCGTTTCTTCGTCATCAGTCAGGAACCTAGGACAGCCATGTTTCTAGCATTTGTAAAACTGCCTTTTTACATCTTAAAATTCTATCTAAACTCAGACCTATGCTCTCAATGTCAAATGCAGAAATGTTAATTAATGGGTTTATGACCTCAAGATTAGATTATTGTAGTGCTTTATTGGGTGGTTGTTCTGCAAACTTAATAAACAAACTACAGATGGTCCAAAATGCAGCAGCTAGAGTTCTTACTAGAACCAGGAAGTATGACCACATTAGTCCGGTTATGTCAACACTGCACTGGCTCCCTACTAAACATCGTATAGATTTTAAAATCTAGATTAAAGACCCATCTCTTTAACCCGGCATACACAACACACTAATAGACTTCTAATATTCAAATCCATTAAAGGATTGTTAGGCTACATTAATTAGGTAAACCGGAACACTTCCCATAAAACACAATGTACTTGTTAAGTCAAGTCAAGTCACCTTTATTTATATAGCGCTTTTAACAATACAAATTGTAACAAAGCACTGCACAATATCAAATAGGAAAATTGTGTCAATAATGTAACATGTCAGGTTTTAACACTCAATTTTCAGATGAATGCATTTCATTATTGAATTTAGTAATGGCATTGTCCAGCATTATTGAATTTAGTAATCAGTTCAGTTTAAATAGTATCTGTGCAATCAAGTCGATGATTTTGCTGGAAATGAAGATTCCCCAACTAAGCATGCCAGAGGCGACAGCGGCAAGGAACCAAAACTCCATCGGTGACAGAATGGAGAAAAAACCTTGGGAGAAACCAGGCTCAGTCGGGGGGCCAGTTCCCCTCCGGCCAGACGAACCAGCAGTTTGTTCCAACTGCTTCAAAGTCATAGTGTAAGTGGTCCACTGGTTCCAGTGGTCTTTACCCGATGGATGTCTAGGTGACGAGTTCCTCACTGGAGATCTGTCTCTGGGGCTCATCTATGTGTCCTAGACTCCGCTGACGTTCAGGGATGTAGAGGTTGTTTCTAGGTGCTGATCCACCATTTATGGCAAAATTTGGTTAAGTCAGTATAATCGCTGATGGTTGGCTTCCTCTGAGGTCCTCCGAAGGGTTGTCATCGTCTCTTCTCAGGTGTTCGGTCATCTCAGATCGTTTAAGGGTTGGATCCAGACTGAAGCTTGTGTAATTCCTAGCTAACATAGATATGCTAATATGTGGCAGAAACATAGAAACAATAAAGACAATTAGCGTAGCAGTTGTTCCATCCAGGAATAACCCTGGATGAAATTATCAGTATAACCCAAGCTAAAGCATAATAATGTGCATTTGTTCAGATAGACTGGTACTAGATTGAGAGATGCATTATATGAATGCTTGGCTAAAGAGATGTGTCTTTAATCTAGATTTAAATGAAGAGAGTGTGTCTGAACCCCGAACGTTATCAGGAAGGCTATTCCAGAGTTTGGGAGCCAAGTATGAAAAAGTTCTACCTCCTTTAGTGGACTTTGCTATCCGAGGTACTACCAAGAGTCCAGAGTTTTGTGACCTTAGGGAGCGGGTTGGATTGTAGCATGATAGAAGATTAGTTAGGTACGCAGGAGCTAAATCATTTAGGGCCTTATAGGCAAGTAATAATATTTTGTAACTGATACGGAACTTAATAGGTAGCCAGTGCAGAGACTGTAAAATTGGAGTAATATGATCATATTTTCTTGACCTGGTAAGGACTCAAGCCGCAGCATTTTGTACTATCTGTAGCTTGTTTATTGAAGATGCAGGACAACCACCTAGCAGTGCATTACAATAGTCCAGTCTAGAGGTCATGAATGCATGAACTAACTTTTCTGCATCAGAAACACTTACCATGTTCCGTAGCTTGGCAATGTTTCTAAGATGGAAGAATGCTGTTTTTGTAACATTGGAAATATGATTTTCAAAAGATAGGTTGCTGTCTAATATAACACCCAGATTTTTGACTGTAGAGGAAGGAACAGGACATCCGTCTAGTTGCAAATTGTGATCCAAGATATTCTGTGTACTGTTTTTAGGTCCAATAAGTAATATCTCTGTCTTATCAGAATTTAATAGGAGAAAATTATTGGTCATCCAATCTTTTATATTTTTAACACACTCCGTTAGCTTAGATAATTTAGAAGTTTCATCTGGTCTTGTTGAGATATATAGTTGAGTGTCGTCAGCATAACAATGGAAACTAATCCCGTATTTTCTAATAATATTACCAAGGGGCTACATGTATAAAGAAAATAGCAGAGGACCTAGGACAGATCCTTGTGGTACTCCATACTTTACTGG
Source organism: Ptychobarbus kaznakovi (assembly GCA_027422405.1). Taxonomy (NCBI): domain Eukaryota; kingdom Metazoa; phylum Chordata; class Actinopteri; order Cypriniformes; family Cyprinidae; genus Ptychobarbus; species Ptychobarbus kaznakovi. The sequence goes on from CM049794.1 coordinate 23,139,371, forward strand.
TGATAATTGAGATGCCTCCCCGTTTAAATAAACAAAGTGGTAGCGATCGGACAGGTAGGATCTAAACCATCTTATAGCCTGCCCTTGAATACCTGTATAGTTTTGTAATCGATCTATCAGTATGTCATGATCTATAGTGTCGAACGCAGCACTAAGATCAAGTAAAACTAGCAATGAGATGCAGCCTTTGTCTGACGCAAGTAGTAAGTCATTTGTAATTTTAACAAGTGCAGTTTCTGTGCTATGACGGGGCCTAAAACCTGACTGAAATTCTTCATAGATATCATTTTTTAGCAAAAAGGAGCACAATTGAGCAGACACTACTTTTCTAATATTTTTGACATAAACTTGTTACATCGTAAGAAGATTGATATCTACACTAATATTATTCCTTTTATTTCTTATTCCGAGGTCACCGTAGCCACCCGATCCGGTCCTTATCTAGCCCAGATGATCACTGCAGTCAACAGATCCAGTCCGTGTACAGATCATATGGTGGATCATCACCTAGAGATGACCTCTACCGCTCTGAACGTCAGCGGAGACCAGGACACCTAGATGAGCCCCAGAGACAGATCCCCAGTGAGGACGCCGTCACCTAGACAGCCATCGGGAAAAGACCACTGGAACCAGTGGAGCCCTTACAATCTGACTCTGCTGCAGTTGGAACAAACTGCTGGTTCATCTGGGCAGAGGTCCCCATCCCCCGATTAATCTTGAAGAAGCAAACAGACAGAGGAAGTGCTCATAACACCAAGTCTCAGGCATTGTTCAAATAAGTACAAGCTAGAAAGGGAAGGAGAGAAAGATAAAGAGAAAGATTACAGGTTTTTTTGTATTGTTTTAGGATGAAGTGAAGTAGTGTTGAAATAGATGAGTTTTCAGTACTTGCTTGAAGATTGACAGGGATCCAGCATTCCGGATAGGGGTGGGAAGATCATTTCACCAGCCAGGTTTCTCCCAAGGTTTTTTCTCCATTCTGTCACCGATGGAGTTTTGGTTCCTTGCCGCTGTCGCCTCTGGCTTACTAGTTGGGGACACTTCGATATGGTCATCTTGATTGCACAGATACTATTTAAACTGAGCTGGACGATGCCATCACTGAATTCAATAATGAAATACCTTTAACTGAAAATGTTTAATCTTGTCATTTTACATTATTTACAGACTATTTTGATATTGTGCAGTTGCTTTGACACAATTTCTATTCAAAGTGCTATATAAATAAAGGTGACTTGACTACAGGTCTCAAGAAATTTGGCACGGGGGCAACATAGGGCTGAAAAAGCAAGACATTTTTTGCTAGAACATCTCGCAACTAATTAAGTTAATTGACATCAGGGACCCTATCATACACCTGGCACAATGCGGCACCAGGCACGACGCACATGTTTTTTGCTAGTTTCAGCACAACGCAGTTATCATTTTCACGTCCTGCGCCATGTTGTTTAAATAGCAAATGCATTTGCGCCCATGGGCGTGCTGGTGTGAATACGAGGTGTGTTCAGGTGCATTGTTGGTGCGTTACTATTTTGAGGCAACTAAAATAGACCGCGCCATTGACCAAATAAAACCTGGTCTAAAGTCAATGGCGCAGTATTTTATTTATTTTTTGTTATTTAAAGAGAGTGCTATATGCAGGTCCACAACGAGTGTATACTCTGCTTATTACACACACAGGGATGCGCAGCAACACACAAACATATTAAAATATTTAACATTTAACATATTAAAAAAAAAAATAAAGGATTACAATGTCAAAGATTATTATTGTGCAGGCTACATAAATAAAAAAACGACCTACAAGCCATAATGGATAGTCATTGCATGTATCAGAATGAGGCTACCTATTTTCTCCTGCACGAGCAGCTCTGTTTCCTCTCTGGAGATGCATTCAGTCTCAGCTCTTTCAAATTTCGCTCTATAAATAGTGAATCCGCCATGGCGCAATCGCAACTGGCTCTAAAAGGGAATGGGAATGAGACTCTGATTGGTTTATTGCACGTTATACCTCAAAACACACCCATTACTCATTAAAAGAAAAGGGACAACTCTTTTAGACCGTGCGCAGACCGTTTTTCCCCGTTGTTAAACTAGCAAAAGCGGATTCGGACACGCCCTAAGTGCACCTGGGCCATGTGCTTTAGACCTTGCGCTTAGATCGTTAAAATAGGGCCCCAGGTCTGTAACATGATTAGCTATAAAAGGGATATCTTAGAGAGGTAGAGTTTCTCAGAAGTAAAGATGGGCAGAAGCTCTCCAATATGTGAAAGAGTGCGTAAAAAGATTGTGGAATACTTTAAAAACAACATTTCTCAACATCAAATTGCAAAGGCTTTGCCAATCTCATCATCTACAGTGCATAACATCATCAAAAGATTCAGAGAAACTGGATAAATTTCTGTGCGTAAGGGACAAGGCCGAAGACCTTTGTTGGATGCCATGGTCTTCGGGCCCTCAGACGACACTTCATCACGCATTGGCATGATTCTGTCATTGCCATTACTAAATGGGCCCAGGAATACTTCCAGAAACCACTGTCGGTAAACCCAATCCACCATGCCATCTGCAGATGCCAACTAAAGCACTATCATGCAAAAAGGAAGCCATATGTGAACATAAGTGCCGTCGTGTCCAGAGGCTCATTTAAAATTGACTGTTTCAAAGTGGAAAGGTGTTCTCAGAGGAGTCCAAATTTTACATTCTCGTTGGAAATCATGGAAGCCGTGTCCTCCAGGCTAAAGAGGAGGGAGACCTTCCAGCATGTTATCAGCATGCAGTTCAAAAGCCAGCATCTCTAAAGGTATGGGGGTGCATAAGTGTATACGATATGGGTAGCTTGCATATCTTGGAAAGCCATATGAATGCTGAAAGATATATAATGATTTTAGAGTAACATATTCTCCCCTCCAGATTATGTGTATTTCAGCAGGACAATGCAAAACCACATTCTGCAGCTACTACAACAGCAAAGCTTCGTAGAAGAAGAGTCCGCGTGCTGAATTGGCCAGCCTGCAGTCCAGATCTTTCACCTATAGAAAACATTTGGCACATCATTAAACGAAAAATATGTCAAAAACGACCACAAACTCTTCTGCACCTGCAATTGAAGAATATAATTTCCGCGCTTGTTTGACTCATGCCTGGCGCTGAAGTGAAGCTGGAGTGCGTGTCTGAATCGTCTCCGGTTTGATGTGGTCATAAAGATGTTCTGCGACTGAATAAATGCACTTTTTGTCAAGAGAAAAAGTAACAGAAACAGCAGTTGTAAGAGGCGTGGCCAACTGTAGCCCCACACCTGCATTAATTGCTTTAAATATTTTCCACATGTTAATCTGAAAAAATGAATCGCCTCCGTTAACGCGCTAATTATGACCGCACTAATATATATATATATATATATATATATATATATATATATATCAAGGTGACCTCTATCTCTCTTTGTTTTTCTTTCTCTGCTCATATTTTTATATTCATCTGTCTGTTTAATGAGTGTGTTGTAGGTGTGCTGTAGTCTGTTTTATTGTATTGTATAAAGCGCTATATAAATGAAGGTGACTTGACTTGATTAATGTTGTACAATATTTTCTAATTAGGTGCCTTACACAAATGTGAACCTTATAGTGTGAACCTTTCCAAATGAATGAAAAATGAGAGCATGCAAAATATTTTGCTAAAATAAATATTTTGGAACTTTCAACTTCTCAATGTGACAATCTCACAAAAAATGGCGCACACAAGTTTTTATCAACGGGCATGTTTTCTCCTTCCAAACTAATATTACAATATTAACATCAGCACAAAAACTTTAAATCAGGTTTTCAGCATTATTTTGATCATCATTATGTTCATCATCATTAACTTTATGCATATATAAATTAACATTATGTTATGGATGAGGAGGCACTACACCAGCAAGGAGGTCGATTTACATCAACTAACTATGAACATACACACACGTCTCCTCTACATTGGAAGAGAAATGTTCACAACATAAACCTTCATCCCTTTGTTTGCATAAAGTACAAATCAACATTAAATATAGCATTTGCAGTACACGGCTCTTTACTGTCTCAACTTAGGTGTTTGTTTCTACTCAACACAGTTGTACAGTTACAGTAGAATATAATCTTAATAAATTACATCATAATATACAAATTTGACGGCGTGGACACACACGCGTTTATACAGGTATGATACATAGTGATTTCATTGCAGTCAAAATCAAATTAATACAATATGGTACCTATAGAGCATTACAGTGTTGTTGTTTTTTTCAAATAGTTGTTCTTTTGTTACCCAACATTTACAATTATAACACTACATTTTAATTTTCTATACATAAACACAACTCATACACACTGAATATAATAAAGAGGATACTCCCAGATACAACCCCGACACGTGTACCCTTCTATACTTCTTTTTGTGTACATGTTACAGAATATTTTAACAATGCAAGTAATTATTTTTTAATTTTAATAACATTTGTTGACAAATCACAAAGCTGCTGGGGGTCTTTCCTCTTAATGTATTATTTATGTCACATCTTGTTTCATTATTATTTTTGGTCCCACACTGAAACTCCATGAACAATGCACAACTCCACATATTTATTCAGGTTTCAGTAATGCAATCTGGAAAAACAGGCATGTGAGGAACACTGCTTGCATTATCAAAATCCTATCTTACCGTCGTAGAGAGTTCAGCTGTGATAGGAATACAAATATAAAGGTCCCAAAAAGTATTTGGACACGTGATAGTCAAAATAACTTAAAAATCTTAAGTCAAGATACTTTTACTAGATAAGCAAAGTGTCTTAAGATATTTAGTCTTGTTTCCAGGGATTAAAAAAACGAATTAATGAAATAAGTGCATTTTACTTAAAAGCAATATTATCTGCCAGTGGGGTAAGTAAAATACTTGTTTAAGCATATTTTACTTACCCCACTGGGAGATCATTTTGCTTGTTTAAAGCAAAATGCACATAATTAATTAATAAATTTTTTTCTCCTGGAAACAAGACTAAATAACTTAAGTCATTTGGTTTATCTAGTAAAAGTACCTTGACTTAAGAATTGTAATATATTTTGACTAGAAACAAGACTAAGGCAAGCCATTTTTTTTGCAGTGAAAACAATAGTGAAAATCCTGCATACGATTTCAGCCATCTATCATTTCAAACCAAAAATGTATTTAGGTGATTTGTTTTTCTTTTCTTTTTTTGCTTGAAAAGTGTGCTTGTGATATCTTTCTGTCAAATGCATTAAGTGGTGTGCTATTTTGTAATCCAATGCAATGCAATGAGTGGTTTAGAGGGATAGGTTAATAAAAAAAAGAAACCTCACCCTCAAGTTGTTCCAAATCTGTATGATTTTTTTCTTCTGTTGAGCACTAAAGAATATATATTTTGAAGACTGAAGGTAAATATTGAATTTCAAGGAAGTCAATAATTACTTGCAACTGTTTGGTTACAAACATTATATTATTTTGCATTCAAGAGAAGAAAGAAATTCCTATTTGTTTGGAACAACTTTAGGGAGAGTAAATGACATTTTTCTTTTTTGGGTGAACTGTCCCTTTGAGTGTCCAAATACTTTTTGCTCCACTGTACAGTATATTGCCTGAAAATCATAGGTTGGCACCATGTTTCAACTTTTATTTTAGTTAGTATTTCAGAATTGAAAATATATTAAACAATAGTCTTGATGCGAAACCAAAGCCTGTTATTTAACAGGCCATGCAACTACAGGGATTAATTTTATCAGTTGTGAATATTGATACAAGTAACTTCTGAACTTGATGCATGTGGTGTTCCAGGTATGAAATTCACTTATGGATTTTGTCTGTTCAATGTGCTGTGCATAAGTAGCCCAAATCATGCACAGGGAACATTCATGTACATCTGAAGAACCTTGATTTGGTATCAAGAGGTGACCATGAATGGATGCAAATAGAGACAAGACCTTCTCGGAGTAACTAAAAACAACACATGAATTTTACAAACCTGAGATCAACGATCAACCCGTTGGACAACTGTGGCTATGTTCAGAACAGCATGCTTACATACTATGCAGTAGTTAATATGCATACTGTGTACAGTGCATTGAATACCCAGATGATTTAGTTTATTTACAACATAGTGTAGATCCCATGATGCGATGTGTGATGAATACAAATTATTCTTGTTTAAAAAAATTAATTTTGGCAGTGTCATCCAATAATGAGAGCTTTTCACACAATATTCAATTCAATTGTATTGTGTGATGATACCTGGATTCCACTTGCATTTAATGATAGATTTAGTCAAGTTAGAAGCCATGTTGAATTTAACATGGATGAAAACGAGGCTGTGAGAGAGAGATTTACAGTCTTTACAATGGCACGGACTGTATAAAGATCCTAAATCATGTGTTTTTACAACAAATCGCAACTTTTCGTAAAGATGTTTCCTCAGCTGAAGAATCCACATGTTGTTAAACAACATTACAATCCACTGAACACACTGCACTTCAGTCCCTCGCAGCTTCGATTACATTCCTGTCAAAAATTAAATATGGCACTACCCTGACTAAGGTCAACTGCATACTGCATACTGTATACATACGTCATATACCACAACATACCATCTTTAAAAATAGTTAGCAGTATCCATACTCCTGTTAGGGTAGTATTCTGTTCTGAACATAGCCTGAGATTGTCCACCACTTCCTGGTGTGAGGTTGACGTGAGTCTGCTGCCCTCTGTGGTCACTGTGGGGATTGCATACGGTACAGATAGCCTGAGGAATCAAGGGCTGCATGCTCCATAGCACATGCTGCTATGCACACAGACACAGACATCAAGAGAACGATACCTAATATAATAATCAGCACAACGAGGCATGGACTGATGGTGAGAGTAAGAGGAAAACCCAATAGCCGTTGTGAGTCATATTCTGTTTAACACGTGACACTGGACGAGTACACTGTAATTGCACACTGACTCCATTAGATGAACTGTGTACTAAAATACAGCAGAGTGGCCACGTGAATATCTGTTCAGTTGGATATTATGCTAATGTCTGTAATATAATTTCAAATAACATGTAATCTGCACTAATAACGTGTAGCCTGCACTTGCATAACTGATGGGTCACTTATTTGTTCATATCTGCTTGTCTGTACGTATGTGTATGCTTTTTAAATATTTGCAAATAGATATTAGTAGTGAGCAAGCTCTTCTGCGCCTCCCAGATAAGATCAATATATACAGTGTGGCTATCTTTACTAAGACTTTTTTTATTTTAAACAAGACTGCATTGCACATCGTCAGGGAAAGTCGTTCATTTTAAGTCTCTGGCATTTTGCCATGTCGTTACATCGGACAATCAGAGCTGCCTCCAAAAGTGTGTTGTCCTCCAGTCAGGTGATCAGATTTCCTCAACGTAATTGGCTGGGTATAAGCCTGTCTGGCCACTGTCCAGACGGCCTCTGCACCAGCCCTGGTCATCTTCCTCTTCGATCTTTGTTAATTCATCACCTGTGAGTGATGCAGATTATAACTGACATATCTGCCACATGTGAAGTCAAACAAATTATGTGGTATATGGAGGACATTCAGTATAAAGGACTATTCATGTTGATTATGACAGCTGTTGTGATGACCTAACATTTATTTTGCTTTGCACTTTACCTGCTTTGAAGCTTAGCTCATCCTGCTCTTGCCCTTCATAGTCATAGAGTGCTCGCACTCGCACTGCTCCTTTGCTGCCCGAGTCATCCTCGAAAGAGTTCGCACCGCCATTCGTCTCGTTCCCCGAGTACCCAGTGGGCTGCTCGTCATCCGACCATTCTGTGGAGCACGCCTGATTCTTTTCGAAGCTGCTTACACTAGTCAAAGACAGGGGACACATGCTGTTAACACGGAAGAACAGCAAACGGTTACACCTTAGTTTGTGTGATTGTAAATCTTCAGATTAGAACCAGTTTTACAGCCAGATGCCAACCGAGCCTTTTAAACTCTTGTTATTCAGAAAACCTTCAGCAGTATGTGCAATCAATCAATCAATATCAATCAATCAATCAATCAATCAATCAATCCATTAATCCATTAATCCATCAATCCATTAATCCATTAATCAATAAATCAATTAATCAATCAGTCAATAATGCATGCTCTGGGGCTGAATGATATTGAGTAGTCAATATACAATGCAATATACATTCATGATGATTTCACTGGAGTTGTAAAATTAAGCAATACATTAAACACTACAGTATTTTTTAGGTGCTTCTTAGTTTGTCCATTAAGTCTTTTCAGATTAAAGGTCATTGTACACTGAGTCCGAAATTTTCACATGTTAAAAAATACAACCTAACGTTGTGTCAATCACATTTACACACTACCTCTGAAACTTTTGTTTGTCATAGAAAAATTCTGATCAGGTTTGATTTTGTTTGCTTTTTCGCCTCCGTAGCATGCATTTCGATGGTAAAAGATGACGAATATGAAAAATAATAATAACAGAAAAACGCACAGTAAAATGTCGGACTCAGTGTGCAAGGACCTTAAGAGTTCAGTGTAAGCCCTGCCATTTAAAAAAAATAATTAATTGATTGACTGATTGCTATTTAATTACGATTAGGGTGTGTACAACATATGTGCCAAAGTTACAAATTTTCATGGTTTTTAATGCATCCACCCAGTTAAATAAAAAATCCTGATGAAATTGATTCCTCTGTTTGAAGCGGGAAAAGCCTTTTCAGTACCATTACAGAAGAACTGAGATTGTCGGCGCTTCAGGCATCCCGAGTTTGAACCTTTTCCGATCTCGCTCTCTCCTGCATCGCTTCATGTCAATTAACTGTCCTATTCAAATAAAGGCTTAAAAGAAAGTACTGCGACTAAATATTGTGCAACAACTGAAAATCCTAAGATATATTTTTTTATAACACTCAGCCCCAATGACATCTACATCGTTTTATTCTCTAAAGAATCATATAGTCAACTCAAGAAGCCTGTACAGGCAGAGATAACTCTTGATTATAGGAGAATTCTCTGTTCAACTTCAAAGGATCTTTTTTTAAGAGTAAAGAGGACAGAAATCAACCTCTAAAAAGAGAAAAGGATATTGCACTGCAGATAAAAGAAAGGGCCCTGGAGAAGAACAGGGAAGGCAGAGATGATGTCTGACCTGCCACGGTCTCCTGGTTGACCTGCATGCTCTGTGTTCGGAGTAGCAGGAGCGACTCCATCTGGCTTCTTCTTTTCTCTCTTGGCAACAGCATTGGTGGCATCTGGATTGTATTCCTGAGAAGAACAGATTCAGAACTATATAGCTTGGGGGGACATTTTATTTAAATCTGTTTTAAATAAGGTTTAAGAAAAATAACTTCTAGAGATAATTATAAATGTAACCCTTTGACTTAACTGGCATTTTACAGCTTATGACAACATTGACGTGAGCTAGCCCTGGGCTCCCTAACCTTTTTAATAAACCCAGAAACTTGAAAAGGGCAAAAGACTGATAAAATGTTAAATGTTTATTTGTTCATTAAAAGCTGTGTACCTCAAACTGGGGCCAGTTCATATGCATGTCAGGACCGTGATTATTACTGAACCACTTGAGATCCTCTTGTGTGTTGGCAGCCAGAATGGTGCGTTCAAACTCACGGTACACTGACGCATAACTAAAACGTGGAAAACAAAAGCACAGAAAACACAGACTAAGCAGTAAGCTCTGACAAATGCAGCTGAACTAGACTAAAAGTAAACTAGACAGCTGTATTGCTTTCACTCCAGTCCATTGTTAATCACTGCGACAGGACCACGAGTCAGTGAGTTGAACTCAAAAATGAATCAATTAATTGAAGACTCAAAATAATGGTATGTTCATGTCTTATGCATATCTCAGCAAAAGCACAAATAATGACACACTGGTTCTGGGGTTTACACTGACTTTTGGTTCTCTGTGAGGTTTAGGTGTCGTTTGATGTCCAGGAGAACCTCTTTGAGGAAGGCCAGTCGTTTGACCTCGTGCTGCTGGCATTGGTCAAACACCTGCTCCATGCACTCCATGTACTGCGGTGTGCACTTCGACAACTCATCCAGAGACTTCTCGTACTTCTCCTTCACCTGCAGCACAAACACACAGCATGAGACACAGCCTCATCAAAATATATTTAAAATAATGTCTTTATGTATCCACACATTAATAAATCAAGACCATTATATTTACGACTTTCATCCTCCAGGACTGTAATGCAGTAATTCAATAGAGTAATTTATTCAATAGAGGGAGAGAGTGATTGTTATATCTTTAAATGTAATAACACTTCACATAAAAGTCCTGGCTCATTTTAATGGCTCATAGTTGTAAGAGTGATATAAGATACTGAAGGTAAATGTCTCTCAGTGGAGATGTGCTCCAGATCCAGCACTTTTTTCCAATATGAGTATTATGTCTTTATTTACTGTAGTAGGTAGAATTGTTATATGTACGCAAGCAGAACAAATATAAGTAAATCGATCCAATGATTTTTTTTTTTTTACTACATTTAATTCAATGTTACAAGAAAGCGCAGGTTTTGAAAATGCATGCTCATGTGGCATGCATTAGGCCAAATGTGTGTGATTGTGTCAGAAATTCAGGATCGCATAGGAAATGAAAAACCTGGAGTGGATCTGGAGCAGATGGTGAAATTGCTGCTGTTCCACTCCACTAACATGCATCAGTCTGTGCTTTGCTTCATTTAGAAAACGTGAGCTCTCATTTGGAAATATTTTTGGCTTAGATTGGTGTATATATATATATATATATATAATATATATATATATATATATATATATTGCAATATCTGCATGGCTGTAACCTAGGGTTGAATCGCATTCAATATTCAACACAACACTGATGAGGAACATGGAAAGGTCAAGTACACTTTGAGTGAATAGTACTTTTAAATGTTTATTTTTCGCACCTTCTGCACGTCCTGTTTGCATTTCTCTGTCTTCTCGTGGAGTTTCTTCTGCTGGTCAGGAGCGACAGCTGCATCTGCCTCACGGGCTGCAGCCAGTTTCTCCTCTTTACATGCCATGTGATAGTTCTTCTTTACCGTCTCCATCTGCAGCCAGAAATGCCACACTTTAACTAACCAGTACTGCAACTGAATGGATGAAGCTTAGAGAATAGTTAGTTAAATTGACTGAAATTGTGAGACAACTTGTTGCAACTGAGGACACTGCACTGCTCTTCCAGGCTTTGAATGGAACAATTATGTAAATATATGCGCTAAATAACAAGTCTTCTAAGAAAAATTTAATAAAAACACATAATAGTTTTGTGTGAGGAACTGGATTTACTGACAATATAGCTTTCATCCTATAGCTCTCCATTACATGTTCATGTTCAAGTTGTAATGTTTGAGTCTATTCTTTTCAATTAATCAGTTGATCCAGTTCACACAAGTGGTCTGGATGATTTGTTCACAAATAATCAAAATTTCATAACTGGTTTAAGTTCAAGGTTCAGGTTCAAGGTTTCTTTTCTAAGTAACTGATTCAATAATCCAATTACAGCAGTTAACAGCTAAATAAGGAGGAAGATGATCAGTGAATGATCAATGAAATTAAGTATTTCTCATACAAACTATCACATATGACTCTGCATGGAATATAGGGAATACGATATAGTATCATGCCTTTTTCTTTTAAGTTTTTTCCTTATGAGCTTTATTATGCCTCCTTTTTTCACAAGAAAGAATGTCATGGGGTTAAATAATGAAAGATCATGTTTGAGTACCATTGACATCTTGTAAGCATAATACATCAGCTGTATTTTAGACTGCATGCATATTTAATATGCATTTAAATTATTAATATGAATAATGCATATGCATATTGATGAAATAATACCATTGAGGCATGTTGAATTAATGATGAATGATGCATTTATATAGCGCTTTATTGTGTGTTGTTGTACACCCAAAGCGCTTTACAATCATGTGGGGGGGTCTCTCCTCAATCACCACCAGTGTGCAGCATCCACTTGGATGATGCGACGGCTGCCACAGGACAACGGCACCAGTGCGTTCACCACACACCAGCTACAGGTGGAGAGGAGAGAGAGTCATAGAGCCAATCAAGTGTATGCGCTCACCACACACCAGCTACAGGTGGAGAGGAGAGAGAGTCATAGAGCCAATCAAGTGTATGCGCTCACCACACACCAGCTACAGGTGGAGAGGAGAGAGAGTCATAGAGCCAATCAAGTGTATGCGCTCACCACACACCAGCTACAGGTGGAGAGGAGAGAGAGACATAGAGCCAATCAAGTGTATGCTCTCACCACACACCAGCTACAGGTGGAGAGGAGAGAGAGTCATAGAGCCAATCAAGTGTATGCGCTCACCACACACCAGCTACAGGTGGAGAGGAGAGAGAGTCATAGAGCCAATCAAGTGTATGCACTCACCACACACCAGCTACAGGTGGAGAGGAGAGAGAGTCATAGAGCCAATCAAGTGTATGCTCTCACCACACACCAGCTACAGGTGGAGAGGAGAGAGAGTCATAGAGCCAATCAAGTGGATGCTCTCACCACACACCAGCTACAGGTGGAGAGGAGAGAGAGTCATAGAGCCAATCAAGTGTATGCTCTCACAACACACCAGCTACAGGTGGAGAGAGAGAGAGAGTCATAGAGCCAATCAAGTGTATGCGCTCACCACACACCAGCTACAGGTGGAGAGGAGAGAGAGAGTCATAGAGCCAATCAAGTGGATGCGCTCACCACACACCAACCAGGTGTCATAGAGCCAATCAAGTGGATACGCTCACCACACACCAGCTACAGGTGGAGAAGAGAGAGTCATAGAGCCAATCAAGTGTATGCGCTCACCACACACCAGCTACAGGTGGAGAGGAGAGAGAGTCATAGAGCCAATCAAGTGTATGCGCTCACCACACACCAGCTACAGGTGGAGAGGAGAGAGATTTATAGAGACAATCAAGTGTATGCGCTCACCACACACCAGCTACAGGTGGAGAGGAGAGAGAGTCATAGAGACAATCAAGTGGATGCGCTCACCACACACCAGCTACAGGTGGAGAGGAGAGAGAGTCATAGAGTCAATCAAGTGGATGAGGATTGTTAGGAGGCCATGATTGACAAGGGACAGTGGTGAGAATTTTGTCAGGACACCGGGGTTACACCCCCACTCTTTACGAGAAGTGCCATGGGATTTTTAATGACCACAGAGAGTCAGGACCTCGGTTTAACGTCTCATCCGAAGGATGGTGCTTGTTGACAGTATAGTGTCCCCGTCACTACACTGGGGCATTAGGACCCACACAGACCACAGGGTGAGCACCCCCTGCTGGCCTCACTAACACCTCTTCCAAAAGCAACCTAGTTTTCTCAGGAGGTCTCCCATCCAGGTACTGACCAGCTCAACCCTGCTTAGCTTCAGTGGGCGACCAGTCTTGGGCTGCAGGATGATATGGCTGCTTATGTTAACACAGAATTTACATCATTAACATATTTTTATTTGTACCTCTTTGAGTTTCTTCGCCCAGGGTTTCTGGGCTTTCTTGAAGCCCTCTTCTGCTTCTTTGGTTTCCTTGAAGCCACCTATCATCTGTCTGTGGTACGAGTCTTTCTGCCAGTTCTTCACCTTCTCAATGTCCTCGTTCATCAGGCCGTTCTTCACCTCTTGATGAAGTTCACTCACCTTATCGGACTCTGTCATCATAGCTAACCAGGCCCGCTCCACAGACCCATACTGAGGCCCTGGCCACACAAACGCACACGTATAAATACAACCAGACAAATCCACAGAATATACTGAGACGACTACTTTATTGGCATGATTTACGTCACAGTTGGCTTTTTCCAATAACAGTTCTGAAAATGTTAAATAACTGCTTAAAACAATCTTGAGAGGATGAAGAAGGAAGCTTTCGGTTTCTCTGACTGACCTTTCTCGATCAGTTGCCTCCACCTTTTGGACCATTCAGTGAGCTGCTGGCTGTAGGACTTCTCAATCTTGGCACGTTCCTGAAGGCAGTTCATAAGATCATTGCAGAGTCGATGGCCGTCGTCAATTCTCTTGACAGCACGCTTATAATTTCCCACCTAAGCAAAGTGGAAGACATCATATTACACATCACATCATATTACATATAACTTTGTATAAAATTCTGCTCAAATGTTTACATAACCCATGTAGCATCTGCAAGACGATACAATGAAATGTAAATTTAGTACTACTGTGTTGAAGCTATTTGACGTAAACAGATATGCACTCGCTTGATGAAAATGACAGTAAACAGTAATACTGTGAAATATTATTACAACTTAACATAACAGTTTTCTATATTTTCAAATTAAATTTATTCATGTAATGTAAAGATGACATTTTCAGCATCATTACTCACATGATCCTTCAGAAATCATTCTAATATGCTGTTTTGCCGCACAAGAAAAATGTATTATTATTATTATCAATGTTGAAAACAGTTGTTGCCGAATATTTTTGTGGAAACTGTGATAGATATCTTCAGTATTCTTAGAAAGTTCAGAAGAACAGCATTTATTTGAAATAGAAATTTTCTGTGACATTATAAATATTTTTACTGTGACTTTTGATCAGTTTGCCCTTTCTAAAAAAAAAAACTGACCCCAAACTTGAACAGTAGTATATATACATATATTTCACAAGACATTAATAACTGAATATACACTATAATATAATAAAATATATAAATTCCCCCCAAAGTACTTGATACCACAAAACCAGTACCAGTTGGTAATTCATTTAGGAAGACCATATAGTGTTCCCTTCTCTCTGGTGCCTGCAGGTGGCATAAGACAGTGGAGAGGAATGAGTGCGGGTGATGAGAGGGGGAAGGGACTCAGTCTTGTGCATGTGAAGTTACGCAATGACTGCCACAGCGTTGTGTCCATGTGCTCCTGGAGCTCTAATCCTGCGCTTCACTGCACTAACAATGACATAATAACCACACCACACACACACACATACACCACACACACACACACACACACACACACACACACACACACACCACACCACAGACCACACACACACACACACACACACACACCACACACACACACACACACACACACACACATGCGCACACACACACACACACACACACACACACACACACACACACACACACACACACACACAACACCACACCCACACCACACACACACACACACACACACACACACACACACATACATCCAGGAAAGCTCAGTGAGGCTTTGAGTTTTAAAGAGATGGGTTTAAAGGGATGAAAAACACAATGTGTCATTGTAGCCTCACTGCAGTTATGTCAGCTGGATTTTATAAACAACACTGGTTATTTGAATGCCGTTTAACTGATTGAATATTGTCAAAATGCTGAAAACTATTGACATATATTGCTCAAGGTGCAGGCTTAGCTGCAGTTAGCTAAAGGTTAACTCACTGTAAAATCTGACTGTTAATGTTTTTGTTAACTTTATTTAATGTTCAACAGTTCATTGAACTTGATAGTAACAATTCTGGTCATTTGTATTATTTGTGTACTATGCTTTTGTAACTCAATCTTAAGATAAATTGTATGAGTGAACAATTTGTCAAGGGAAATATTATTTTATGAGGCAGAACAATCTTGTAATCTCTCTCTACATCTGTCACTTATCTTCCTCTTTAGTTCCACTCATTCCCTTTTAAAAGTCAGACTGATATTAAATCATCAATACAACCTAATTACATCACAAATTCATGTTTGCCTAAATGGTTTTATTATATGCATCAATTCACCATTATGGTATTAATGTTCCATTTGTTTGTATTAATGTTCCATTTGTACTTAAAACTTTTTATATATTAATGTATAATAAGTCCCTTCCTTCCAGTTTTCTGATGTTACAATAAAAGGATGGGTATTAAGTATCCTAATATTAATAAACAGCTTTTTAACATAATCTGTATTCAAACTAAATTATTAGCTAATCCATGTCTACTGTAGTAATATAAAGCTGTAGCATAAAAACCATGTGTCATAAAAATCATACTAGTGTTTTAACTGTACATCACACTATTATTAGCATAGATATAATCCTCCAAAAGTGTGACAATATCTTGCAAGTGTCAACATTCAGCATGCAAAACACAGCTATGGTACATTTTAACAATAAAGATACAAAAAATATGACTAAAACTGACAAGAATAATGACAAACCAAATCAGAAAATATTTTATATAATATAATTATTTCTGCTGCACTCTGGGAGTTAGCATACTTGTGGCTGAATAAGTACTGAAGTTTTAATAACTGATATTTCTATTTAATTTAATATGGCCCGGTTTCACAGAGTCATTTTTTGTGAGTTGCTTAGATGTAATTCTGGAAATTTTAACCTTTAATCCTGAGTAATAGGTCAATTAGGACATTTGAGTTTAGCCTGGATTTCACAGAGAGGGTCACATTTGGTTTCGCATTCGCCTCTTTTTATTTACACTACGTGCATTTTTACACTAAGGAGAACGTTTTGAGTTCTGAAACTTACAGGATGTTTTTATAGTACAATGACCTCTTACACCTCACTTTAAGGCAGTCGATTTCTTAGTCAAGTCAACTTGTTACATTTCACTGTGCAGTACTCCATTCTGAACCACCTTTATAGTACAGTTCTCCTTCTAGGCAGGTTTTACTACAGCGTTTTATCTCATATTCAGCTACACTGACCTTCACACAAGCTCTGATGAGTCATATCAGCCTGTAAATAAAAAAAACCATAGTAGCACATGCTGACAGGGCTCTTTATTCACCATCAATAAGACAGACACACACAACTGGCACACCAATGCTTGCAGACTGCAGTCAGGATGCAGGTGCTGCTCTGGAGGTCAATAGACCTTGTGCTGGAGTATCTACTCAAAAACAAACCAAAACTAGGTCTGTATCACTGTCTGAGCACTGATTGATCGTGCGAATACTTTGACATAATACTGACGTGATGTTAAGACAGCATTGGCTGCCAGAGCCTCACAAAGGGTGATGTGAAGGGCTCTGGCAACATCACAGGGGCCGACAGTGTCGTCTAAATAGAGCTCATTGTGATCATTCTGGCAGATGCTGATACTGCAAACACAGCATCCTCCTGTTTTCCAACCATAGCTGGCTAAAACACAGCACAACTATTGATGAGCGGCTGAATAACTTAGCAGTGTAGCATTTAGAGGAAGGAAATGGTGGTCTTTGTACCTCCCAAAAGCTGTCCATGGCCTCATCAGCAACAGCGGATTCATCGTAAGAGCCAGACATGGTGCTGGGTGATGCGAAGCAAGACTGAACACGTCTGCAGAAAAGCAGACTTCCTCAAGCACTAAGGAGAGAGACAGAGACAACTGAAATATTAGTTGGCAAAATTAGGCAATTTTCAAGCAAAATATCTCACAAAACATCTAGCTAAAATGATAAAACACTAGATATCATATCCAAAATCAAGAAAGAAGCACTGAAACTTTGTGATTATCACAGAATAGTAGAATATGTTCATAGTTAATGTAATTTTCTACACTCTGCTATGACACTGTTTAAACTTGAAGAGAACTGACTTCATACATTTAGTATATTAACTAACAAACCAGTTAATTAAAGGTCAAAAATGGTCCAGAAAATTTAATTCCGAAAGCTCCTGAAGCATTTGAGAGCAGCAGACACTGAGACATGCTGGTTTCAGTCTGCTCTTACTTAGGCAACTTGGTGCTTTTCAGTCTGCTCTTACTTAGGCAACTTGGTGCTTCTTCGGTTTAACAGTAGGAAAGGATACGAATGCATGCATAAAGCAAAACAAATATGCACTGTACCAAGTTTAAAGACGGTATACAAAGTAAAAGAGGTGTTGACTATAAATAACGGAAACAAATTGTTCAATCAAATTAAAGCAAACTATTTTTGACTGTTATTCTATTGTGTTAAGTCTAGCTTGTTGAGCTCTATTGATGGATACTGAGTTGCTGCAAATCTGCCAATTAGAAGTTTGCACCTCCGTTAAGATGTTTCCACTGGATTAAACAGCATGAACACGCTTTTGCTTTGCACCCTGGTTTTTATAATACTTTTTTCTTTTTTTGCCTGCACAGCAATACTCTGGTTAGTAAAAATGAACACCGCAGTGCTAACTACATCATAATATAATCATGTGATGATGCTCAGTCATTGTTCAACATAAAGAATACTTCATGAGCCTCCAACAGTGTTTGAGTTTATCGACAAATCAGACCACAAAGACTTTTAGAAACCTAGATTTAGAGATGGTTTTTAGAGATGATTCTTTTACATTTATTGGTAACACTTTATTTTGATAGTCCACTTTACACATTCTACTAACAGTAAGTAAACTACATGTCAACTTACTAGAGCATTAGTAGACTGTCTGCTTAATATCTGCGAACACTTTATTTTGATGGTTTCACAACATACTAACTCGAAAGAAGTAGAAGAAACTTTGCAAGTATATGTGAACTTATTCTACTAAACCTACCCCAACAGTCACTCTGGGAGTTAGTACACTATAAAAAACACTGGGTTAAAAACAACCCGATTTGGGATGTTTTTAACCTAAGGGCTGGGTAAATATAGGACAGAACATTTGGGGTTAATTTTACCCAGTAAATTGGGTTGTTTATTTAACCCATCATAAAGGATTGATTTAACTCAGCTAATGGGTTTATTCATTTGTATTATAATACTAGCTTCTTTTTTTTACTTTATGCATAAAATAATGTTTACAGATTAACTTAAATCTTCTAAACTTCTGTAAAATACTCCACAACCACTGGTTTACGTGATAACTTCCTTTATTTCTCATTTACAGCATTATTTATCTCGTTTTTATGCAAGCTATATACACATTGCCCATTTAATCTCGTTTAACAAACATTAGAAGTAAAGATTAAACATTAAACAAGACGACGCAAAATCCCCACGATAAATAACCCAACTGCTGGGTTACTCTGACCCAGGATCTGAGTAACACTAAAAAACTACCCAAACATTGGGTTGTTACATTTGACCCAGGGGCTGGGTAACACAAAAAACTACCCAAACACTGAAAAAATTACCCAAAAAATTACCCAAAAGGCTCAACCCAGCACTTGGGTTAAAAAAATAACCCAGGATTTTTTATAGTGTAGACATGTAGTCAGGGGCGTCGCTAGTAGGGGGAAAAGGGTGACAGGGTGCATAGGGCCCAGAGGTCTGAAGGGCCCACGATCGCCTGTCCACCGGGGCACCTGCATTCAATTAGTGAGCAGATCGCCGAAATGAGGGAAACCTCGCCGAAGTGACCACCCTCTCCCTTCTATGTGACAAAAACCCATCACCATAAACGTTACTTACATTTTACGATGCCCCCACACAAGAAAAAAAGAAGTGTGCTTCATTGTAATGCACATATAGTGTACTTCAAATGTTAAAAGAAAAAAAAACTTATATAATATTAATTAAATAAAGCATTTTGTAATGATTTTTTACTTTAAAGTACATTTTTAATAATTATGTTATTTATTAATAATATTATTTCGTGCTTTAAAATAGTAGTTATTTGATGTGTTGATTAACATACTAAAGCACAGGTACTTGTTTATAATTTAACTGTAGTGTTATTTGATATTTCACTGGCAATTAATATATTTTAAATGTATTCAATTGTGACAAATATTTAATTAAAAATGAATTTAAATCCATGACTTCCCTGGACATCAAACCCGTGACCTGATGTGCTGCTCTAGTGTTTGAGCTGCAGAAACACTCATTTGACTAAGGGTGCGTCTCAATCAGCTCCCGAGCTCGTGAATCAGTAGATCGTGTACACTAATTCGGTCACTGGTAAGTTTGGTTTAATTAGGGGTGCGTCTCAATCAGCTCCCGAGCTCGTGAATCAGTAGATCGTGTACACTAATTCGGTCACTGGTAAGTTTGGTTTAATTAGGGGTGCGTCTCAATCAGCTCCCGAGCTCGTGAATCAGTAGATCGTGTACACTAATTCGGTCACTGGTAAGTTTGGTTTAATTAGGGGTGCGTCTCAATCAGCTCCTGAGCTCGTGAATCAGTAGATCTTGTGCACAAATTTGGTCACTGGTAAGTTCCCTGACTCACTGCACATTGGACAGTGACAGTGACATGATTACGTACAACGTCAATGGACAACATAGTAGAACACCACCGCTTGAATTAATAAACAACAGACAGGATCGATCTCTTTTTGATATTGATTTTTATCATCTTTAAACACATCGTTCTGTTACATGTTCTCATGTCTGCTGACTAGACCCTTTTTCTGTTAGCAAACATTGTGATGCTTTTCTGTGGGCAGAGCTTAGGTGGAGGCAGAAAGATACCCCTGACCGCTTCACTAATGTAAGCTATCCCTGATAGCACACGAACATCTCGGAGACATCTATTTGATGTCTGCATTTACATCTGCAAGACGTATTTTTTAGGGTGTTTGCTCATCTGCAATACGTCTATAGGACGCTCCTTTTTAGATGTCAAATAGACGTTAATTAGATGTCTTTAAGAGGTTTATAATTTAGACTGTATGTAACACTGACATCTGAAAGACATTTGTAGACAGCAGATGCTTTCCAGATCAAGAGATCTTTAACAGACATCTTGCAGACGTACGTGTGCCATCTGGGATGAAGTCTGCTAGCTTGTCTTTTTAACAATAACTGGAGAAATTCCGAATTTACCCACATATTTAAGGTGTCCGAGGACCGCGATTGTTATTTAAAAATTTTAACTTTAACGGACGAAACTAGATCGGCCGACCCGCACACGCTTTTGCTCAAAGGATAGACGATCTGACAGGATTCCCTCCGGTTGAGTGACTCATCTAACGTGTATAGTAAAGACAAACTCAACGTGTCTATCTAGTCGTGAAGTATGTATATATATATATATATATATATATATATATATATATATATATATATATATATATATCAGTTTCAGCAGGCAACTATTTGTACAGCTACATTATTATTCCAGCCACAATTAATCACAACACTGTATATACAATTACAAATGATTATACATAAATCGTCAGTTTGTTGTTTTACACACATGCACACAGACATGTCATCCATGACATAGTGAGAGAAATTCCAAAAGGAGGACATCCAAAAATTTGTGGCAAATGTGGATGCATTCACCTCCCAAAACAGTGCCCTGCCTTTAATGAAGTATGCAAAAAAAGTGGCAAAAATAAAAATTTTGCCATTAAGTGTGCAAATCAAAAGCTAAATGAAAGTGCTTGATATAGACACTGAACTGTCAGAAGTAGACACACTGTTTATTGGTACAGTGATACAGTCAAACTGTGCTGACACAGGCTGGCACACAAATCTGCATATGGCAGGCATGATTGTTACCTTCAAGCTTGACACGGGTGCAGAAGCGAATGTCATTCCAAAGAAAATCATTGATTACTTTTAAATTCCTGTAAGCGTCCAGATGACAAACATGATGCTTTCGTATGTGGGGGCACCCGCATCAAACCAGAAGGTGTTGTTAAACTACATGTGCAGGCTAGAAACAAAACAACCGACACGGTGTTCTTTGTGACCACAGCATCGGATACAGCCCTGCTGGGGAGACAGGTATGCGTGTAGTTGGACCTCATTAGAAAAGTGGAGACACTCAGACCTTCACCTCCCACCACAAAAACTGAGCTCCTCAGCCTCTATGCATCGGTATTTCAAGGATTAGACCAGTTTCCGGGATTGCATCATATCCACACTGATCCTAATGTTCCTCCTGTCATACATGGCAGCAGGAAGATCCCATATGCAGTCCATGACCGACTCCGTGAAACGCTGGAAGAACTGGAGACCAGGGGTGTGATAAGCAAAGATTCAAAGCCTACTCCATGGGTGAGCAGTCTGTTTGGACCCTAGAGACTTAAACAAGGCCATACTTTGTCAGCACTACAACATACCCACCCTGGAGGACATAAGGTGTAAGTTAGCTGGCAAAAAGCTGTTTACGATTCTGGATGAGAAGGATGGCTATTGGCAGATTAAACTGGTTGAGGAGTCAGCAGACTTGTGCGCTTTCAACACGCCATGGGGCAGGTATCGCTTCCATCGTATGCCTTTTGGCATCAAGACAGCGAGCGAAGTCTTTCACTGCTTGAACTCAGAGAGTTTTGGGGACATATAAGGTGTCTTCATGGTGGCCGATGACATGATCATAGCGGCAGCCACCAAAGCAGAGCACGATGCCACGGTGTTAATTTCGTCGACGAAGACTATGACTAAAAATATTCGTCAACGAACCTTTTTTTCTGTGACTAAGATGAGCTAAAAATAATATTTGATGACGAAAATATGACAAAATGAATGCAGCGTCTTCGTTAACAAGATGAGATGGGA
Source organism: Ptychobarbus kaznakovi (assembly GCA_027422405.1). Classification (NCBI taxonomy): domain Eukaryota; kingdom Metazoa; phylum Chordata; class Actinopteri; order Cypriniformes; family Cyprinidae; genus Ptychobarbus; species Ptychobarbus kaznakovi. Next base: position 23,161,813 of record CM049794.1, read on the forward strand.
TTAGAATGAAGAGGTGGGTAGTAACGAGTTACATTTACTTGAGTAAATTTGTTTGGGTAACTAATACTTTTAGAGTATATTTGTTTGGGTAACTAATACTTTTAGAGTATATTTGTTTGGGTAACTAATAATTTTAGAGTAAATTTAAAGATGGGTACTTTTACTCTTACTCAAGTATATTATTAGAGAAAAAACGGTACTTTTACTTCATTACTGTGGACGACGCTCCTCTCGTTACTTTATCCTAAGTCAATACAAGTTAAAACTGCTTCGTCTACGTTTCTCTGGTCAACGAGTGATGCCCATTCGCAAATTATTCATTATTTTGAGTCGATTCTGCTCAAAGGCTTGATCAAACCAGTGAATCGGTTCGCCAATCAGTTTGAATGATTCGTTCAGTTCCCTGCTGCACGCGCTGGCGGTTCTCACTCAGATAACATCAAGACCGAAGAAGACGTGGTTTTGGAATTATAGTCAATTGAAAGCAAATCTGCAAAGGCTTGTTTGCTAGAGCTATATGAAGATATTTTATTAAATGAACACCACGTTTGCTGTCTACGCTCCATAGGTATAGGCCACATTCGATTACAGAACAAGATACCTATGACATTAGTTTGTTGTACATGTAACTTAAACGTTAAATACTATGTATAATTTATACATTAAATAAGCTGTCACAGAGTATGAACTGAACACCCGCCAAACCGCGTTAGCTCTGTGCAGAGGTGCGCGACCTGTTCTAGACACAATTAATATTCATATTATTTACAATATTTACCCTTGCAGCAAAAATATAGGCTACATTTGTTTACGTTTTGCAAAACAGAAGATCCATCAATGTGCATTTGTTTCGTTATGTTCAGATGTCGGTAGCAGTCATGTGAGGAGTTTTCAGAGGTTTCAGTGTCAGAGGTTATAGAAATGTACATTTATAATACTTAATTTATTTATTTTCAAATATAATTTCATTCAGTGATGCAAATCAGAATTTTCATCAGCTGTTAGCCTACTCCAGTTTTCAGAGTCATGGTCATTCAGAAATAATTATAATATATTGATTTATTACCAGTGTTGGAAACAGTTTAGCTGCTTAATATTTTTTGGAACCTGTGACATTTTGTTCAGGATTCTTTGATGAACAGAAAGCTAAAAAATAACACCATTGATAATAAATGAACATACTGGAATGATTTCTGCAAGATTATGAAGCTGCCTGAAGACTGGCGTAAAAGCTGATGAAAATTCTGATTAGCATCACTGAAATAAATTACATTAAAAATATTTTGAACGGGTGTGTGTGTGTGTGTGTGTGTGTGTGTGTGTGTGTGTGTGTGTGTGTGTGTGTGTGTGTGTGTGTGTGTGTGTGTGTGTGTGTGTGTGTGTGTGTGTGTGTGTGTGTGTGTGTGTGTGTGTGTGTGTGTGTGTGTGTGTGTGTGTGTGTGTGTGTGTGTGTGTGTGTGTGTGTGTGTGTGTGTGTGTGTGTGTGTGTGTGTGTGTGTGTGTGTTTGTATATGCACACACACACACACACACACACACACACACATTACATAAATGTAATCTATATATCTAAATAAAAATAGACTTTGTACAGTATATGATCCAAAGTAACTAGTAACTAACTACTTGGGTAGTTTTTTTATCTGATACTTTTTTACTCTTACTCAAGTAACTATTCAGACAATTACTTTTACTTGAGTAAATATTTCTAGAATTACTTTTCATTTTACTTGAGTACAGTTTTTGAGTACTCTACCCACCTCTGCTAAAATGTTATTTGAGGACTACCGGACATTCAAAATACATCATATAGGCTAAGTTATCTGTCTTGTCTTTCATAATGTGCATCCCTGTCATTGGATTACAATCTGACGAGGGGCGTTTGCATAGCAGTCTCAGTATGGTAGCCGCAGTGGACGGATAGGCTACCAAAGCGAACTAGCGATCTGAAACAATGGCCTCAGCACCTGAAGGGTTTGGGATAGAGTGACCAGACGTCCCGTTTTTCCCGGGAGTCACAATTCATTGTCGATTAACTTAAAGATAGTGAAGACGTTATAGGCGGAATCGCACTGATAGAAGTGCTTTCTCTCGCGCACGCTCCACTTCTTCAGTTCTCATACAGCGCGCGATCAGTTCTCAGTGCTCAAATACACACAGAGCAGTCCAACTGTCTATTATGTAGAGTATCTCATCATGTAAATGCAGTCAGTTATGTCTTAAGTAAATGTAAACCGGTGGGTGAAAACTGAATGTGTCAGTATTGCATGCATACCTTCCATCTTAAAGGGACAGCATTTCTAATTAAATACATATCTGTCATCATCAATGTTAACCAACAAAAGACATTAAATAAATGTGTACTTGTGAAGTAAACCTACTGTATCTGAAAAAAATGAAAATGTATTCCAGTTTTTCCAAATTCAATTCTTGATTCAAATTTCTCATAAGCTTAATTGATTTGGTCTAAAGAGGGACAAAATAATGACTATTTTTGTTTGAAGACATAACATAGCTACCAAAATAAATGCTGATAACTGCAGTTTGACTTAAAGTAATGACTAAAAGTTGACTAAAATGTAATGATTTTTCGTCGACTAAAACTGTGAAAGACTCAAATTACTAAAATGTGACTAAGACTATTAATAATTTTTGTCTCAAGGCTAAGACTAAATCAAAAATGACTGCCAAAATTAACACTGCGATGCCATCATAGAAAAGGTGATGAACAGAGCAGAAAGTCTCAACGTCAAAGTCAACAAAGACAAGCTGCAATATATGGTCAACGAGGTGACTTACCTAAGTCACGTTATTACATCAGATGGAGTGAAACCTGATGAATTAAAGGTATCTGCAATATCACAGCTTCCCCCTCCCACGGACAGAACAGCACTTCAGCGTCTGCTTGGTATGACACGCTATCTGTCGCAATTCATACCCAGCGAAGATACCCTCACTGCACCACTCAGGCTGTTGCTAAGGAAAGATATAGCCTTGCAATGGCATCCAGAACAGCAGGCAGCTCTAGAACGGCTGAAAACAACCATAACAACGACACCAGTCGTCAGACATTTTGATCCAAAAGAGCCCATAGAGGTGCAGGCAGATGCCTCAAAAGACGGCATGGGAGCTACACTGATGCAGAAACAACAGCCGATAGCATATTTGTCAAAAGCATTATCTGCTGCTGAAATTAACTATGCCCAGAAGAACTGCTGGTCATAGTGTTTGCTTTGAGGAAAACATTTCACCAGTATGTTTATGGCGTTCCTGTCAGAGTCCAGTCGGATCATAAACCGCTTGAGGCGATATTCTCCAAACCCATTGGAGCAGCACCAGCACGTCTTCAAAGAATGCTGCTCCAGTTACAAAGGTATGACATTCACATCGTCTTCACTCCAGGCAACCAAATGCTAATTGCAGACATACTGTCCAGAGCGTACATTCCATCTGACGGAACTGAGAATTTAGACCCGAGTGAAGAAAAAATAATGGAGAATCGCTTTGTGGTATCATGCACAACATCCACCAAGCCACACAGTCAGATCCCTAGCTTGGCCTGATATGGCAACTACATGAGCAGGGATGGCCAGACAAAAAGAAGAAGGTCCCGTTGGCCGTGCAAGCTTACTGGCCGATCAGACATGCAATTAGCATAGATGGTCTACTCATGAAAGATGATCGCATTATAATCCCCCATGCATTACGATCAGAAGTGCTGAAACGACTTCATGTGGCACACCAGGGTATACAGCGTTCTTTGGCACACGCCAGATCATGCTTCAAATGGCCAGGTCTCACTGAAGCTATACAACGCATGGTAGAGGCCTGTATTACCTGTCAACAGAGTCTTCCTGAAAATTAGAAGGAGCCATTGATCTCCCATCTGGTTCTAGAGGGGCCATGGCAGAAGATAGCTGCTGACATTTTTGACTTTCAGGGACGAGCATTTATTCTGATAGTGGACTATTTCTCTAAATATCCAGAAGTCCTACAGCTGTCAGACAAAACATCAGGCTCACTCATAGCGCAATTCAAGGCAGTGTTTGCAAGACACGGTGTGCCTGAGACCATGATTGCAGATCATGTACCCTTTGCCAGTGCTGATATGGCTCGATTCGTTCATGATTGGGGTTTCAACTTCACCCATTCCAGTCCGAATTAACCTCAGTCCAATGGCTGAGCGAGCCATAAAAACTGTCAAAACTATGCTGAAAGCAGCTGCTCAGTCTGGCACTGACCCTCATCTAGCCTTATTGACTCTTCGCAATACTTCTGTCATGGGTTTCAAATACTCTCCTGCCCAGATCCTGATGGGGAGAGTCTTACGTTTCACCCTACCGACAAGCAAAGCTATTCTGCAGCCTTCCACACCTAAGCACATTCAGATAGAGCTGCAGCATCGTCAGTCGAAGCAGAAAAGTTGGTATGATAGAACGGCAGCTCCGCTTCCAGCTCTCAGGAGGGGACAGAGAGTATATATGAGAATCAAAAATACATGGAAAGCAGCTGTGGTTGTCAGTAAAAGAGATGAGCCTCGCTCATACGATGTAATCACATCATCGGGCACAATCTACCGCAGAAACAGGCGCCACCTCAGACCTGACAGGTCAGTCCTACATGATACACAACCCGGTTCCCCCATGTACAGTGATGATGACCTGTGTGACAATGCAGCTCCTGAGCCTGTTCAAACTGAGTTACCCCAACGTGTGGAAGGAAGTACTGTCCCAGGTTCTCAACGCACAAGAGCTGGACGTACCATCAGACAACCTGCACGTTTCAAAGATTATGTTCTTACTTAAGTATGCTTGACTAGTGTTTATTTTGCCTGTTCATAGCAACTTATTATTTACACAGTCCTAGTGTTTATAAAATACTGCCTTTGTTTCATATTTGAGTAAAATATTGTTCAAAGCTTAAGAAGGGCATGCAGTTCATGGCATGCAGTGAATGGTTTAGCCCAGGACACCCCCACACATTTTGTGTAGTGGTTACGCCCGCATGTGTACTGCGCATGTGTCCTCTATACCTGGGTGAGTTGAGTTCAGGTGACAAGTAAAAAGAAGTCCATGTGCGAACCCTGTTGTGCATGTATTATTGTTAACAGCGAGTTGAACAAAAGATACAAAAACACACATTATTACTGGCACACAGAAACTTGTCTACCCACGACTTTTAGTGTAATAAAATAGTTTCCATACTGAATCGCTACATTATATTTCACAGCAACGATGTGTTTTTTAAAGTAAGAATAAATTCACAGTTTCAGTGTTTGTAGGGACAGACAGATGCAGATAATTAACACACTTTCTCTCTCTCTCTCTCTCTCTCTCTCTCTCTCTCTCTCTCTCTCTCTCTCTCTCTCTCTCTCTCTCTCTCAAAATGGGCATATTTGAGAAAAAAAGTTGAGTAGTTGCTTCACTGATTATAACTGTCGGTCATTTAACATTTCTATAGTAAAACAGTTGACTAAACATTAAATGATTTGCTGCTTCCATCGTACATCTCACTCTCTTTCATTCATCTGAAGCTTCGGCACACTCAGCATCTGTGAACGCTAAACCCCGCCTACTTTGATTTGATTGGCCAGTTCAATTATTTTGACATTGATGAGCGCTGTTAGCCCGCAGAGACAGAGCAGACTGAAAATTTTACTTTTAAAGCTTTTTATATCATCCTTACAAGAGCGCTGCGTAATGGAGGACAGCAGATCAGTGCAATAATTTAGCAAATTGCAAATATTGGGGAGGGGGGCATTTGGCCATTTCTAATTATTGGGGGGGACTTGTCCCCCTCAATGTATATGGTGGTTACGGCCCTGGTGAGATGCATAACAAATCTTTAGACGTGCCCATAACAACAAAAGACAATACTTTATTGAACATTTTTCTGATAAGAAGTGTGCGCTGCAAACGCGAGCATTTTTACTATAATGTCTGTCCAGTCCGCTCCTTTTATCTCGTTTAACCACAGCTGTCATAATTTGATATTTTAAGCTCCTTGTGTAGCTGAATCTGCTCTGGTTTGAATGGGCCGCCTCTAGTTTTCGCTTTATTTTGCCTTCAGCTAGCGCTGTGACGTAATTGTGACATCGGCCCTAAAAGGGTCTATATGCAACAAAGCCTAGAAATGCTGCATGCTGACACTTTACTAATTAACACATTTACTGCAAACTACTTATCAAAGGAAAACAAACTGTTGTGTATGCTGTCAAAAAATAATTGCAACAAAAATAAACCAGAACCTGTGTGACCCACTTTACCACAACATGGACTTCACAAAGCTAGAAGTAAATCTGAGACAAATATACATAGATTCATAACACAGTAAACCATGACCCCTGAGCAATGGAAGTGTGGATGTGGTTTAATGAGTCTTTAACCCAGTTTCTAAAACCCAAAATCCTTAATCCCAATGTCTGATGAAAGAGGACCCATAATGACACAGGTATATATCTTGTAAGAGTCTTAAAGATTCTTAGTTTATTAGCTATTTGCTCCTCATGGCTTTATAATGGCCAAGTAATATGTTGCCATTTAACATAAAACACATTATTGTTGTTTGCAAATTAATGATAACTACCCTACAAACTGTGCTGAAATCACTGAAGAGTGGTTCATTAACAGAAAGGTTAAGAAACATATCACACATATATCCATGAACATATGGATGGTCTAAGGAGATTTTCTATATTAATTTCTCAGAAAGTTGTCTTTTGTTTCTGAACAATGATGCAACTGTACTCTAAACAAACTGTATTAAAAAGTATTTACACTGAATAACGTCTTAAACTTTATTTTGCTTGACTCTCTGTCAAATGATTTAGTTATTTTACTTTTATGCATATCGGTGCTCTTCTGTCAAGCATGAAAATCAACATTCAGTCATTCTGCAAACAAAGATTTGATTTATAATTGCCTATATGAATCTTGTCATGCAACCATATCCATTTCTCAAATATTATGTTTAATGTGTAGTCAGTGTTGGCTAAGTTACTCAAAAAAAGCAATCCACTACAAATTAATAATTACTTCTTTAAAATTGTAATTTGATTACATTACTGATTACTGCATTTAAAAAGTAATCAGATTGCTAATTACTTTACTTTCAAGTTTACTTTACTTTTCAAATTATCAAACCTAAAAAATAGCCTACACTACAAAGATAATCTTAGTCCTTTCATTAATTTAACATTGAGTGAAAAATTACATAGTATATTGTAAATCACAATAGCAAAAAGCTTATTTTAAATTGTTTTGTAAATTTAAAGAAAACAAATAGGGTGCGTTTTCTGCATTCTCAGTCTCTGCGAATATCTTCCTGAAACGAGTCACTCAAATTAATGAAAATGACATGAGAAATATATCTTAAGGCAGCTTGAAGAGTCGATTTTTAAATGAAGAAAACAAATATTCTCTGATTAATTAATCCGTGTGAAACTGTTGCGAGGTACAGTCTTTTCCGTCTGAGCTCAACTATAGTGTGATCATGCCCACGCACATTGCGCGCTAGCAGATAAATCATCCATGCAAACCCAGGCTTGAAATGCGTGAATATGTAAACACCCACATCACCTCAAAGAAAGATTCATCAAGTTCATCTTGCCTACTTTTTGTTTTTTGAAGAAGACGCGCTGTGAGGAATAAGCCTTGAATTTACCTCAGAAGAAGAATGCGATGAGGTTTAATCCAGTGGACAAGTCATTTGAAAGTGAAAGTGCTGTGACATACAGCCAAGTATGGTGACCCATACTCGGAATTAGTGCTCTGCATTTAACCCATGCACACACACACCGTGAACACACACCCGGAGCAGTGGGCAGCCATTTATGCTGCGGCACCCGGGGAGCAGTTGGTGGTTCAGTGCCTTGCTCAAGGGCACCTCAGTCGTGGTATTGAAGGAGGAGAGAGCGCTGTACATTCACTCCCCCTACCGACAATCCCTGCCGGACCGAGACTCAAACTCACAACCTTTCGATTACAAGTCCAACTCTCTAACCATTAGGCCACAACTTCCCCTTTTATAATATATTTATATGTATATTAGCGTTACTGTGATCTTAAACTTTTACACATTTACTTGTTGAACTTTTCCCAAATTATAACGCCCAGTGCCTAGACTAAAACATGTGAAATCGAGTGCAATATTTTGAAATATGATAGGTAACATTTTGTTGCATCTAAATGTTGTAGGACTCGTCTGCATTTTATCTCGCAATCTCCGGTGATTTAGTAAAGGGCATACTGAAGCGCAAAACGTGATTTTACTTCCTATTCTTTAACACTGAATTTGTAACTTAAGTAACGGAATTGTATTGATATTAGTAACTGTAATCAAATTACATAAATGTTAAATGTAACCCACTACTTTACTGCATTACCAGGAAATGTAATTAGAATACAGTAACACGTTACTGTGCGTTTAATCCAGAGGACAGTCATTGTTGGAAAGGGTTCAAATACACAAAAATGCTGGAAATCCAAATAAATGGTGGGACCTGAAGGATTTTTCTGAAGAACAGCAGACAGTTTAACTGTTCAGAACAAACAAGGGACTCGTGAACAACTATCACTAAACAAAAAACCCACAGCTGTGGATTATTCAGCTAACAACACAGTATTAAGAATCAATTCACTTTTGAACGGGTCATTTTTATAAATTCAACTATTATTTTCTCTTGTGGACTATATTTAAACATATTTTGATGTGAAATATCTTATTCAAGTCAGTACTAAATAAACAATAACATGCATTTTATATGATCACTCTTATGTTTGGTAAAATAATTAACATTTTGCAGATTCTGCAAGATGTATGTAAAAGTTTGACTTCAACTGTACGCGCAACTGTACTTCAGTATATTCAAAACCCCTGCCAAGCAAATTTGGATGAACCCCCATCTTGATGACATGATGACGACTGTCTCATTTCATTACACAATCACCATTAAAATATTATATCATAGAAACACAGAGACAATGATATCAGAAATATATTTGATGTTCAGTGTCAGGACAACGGCTGGGTTTAGTACATGTATTATTAATATTTCATGATTTCATCTGTGAGGAGGTCAATATTCAGCTCTCATTGATTCAGATTATGAGGACCAAAGTGAAAAGATATTGTGTGTCTGCTAAGAATAAAAACAAAGGCCCGTTTACACCGAGGGCGATGACTATAAAGATAACTTAACTATGTAAGTCCACACCACAGCTACAATGTCAACAGCACAGAAGAACAATATTGTTGGAATCGCTTCCAGAACAATCTTTTTCAGCGGATGAATGATAAAAAAAAACTTGACAGCCAATCAGAATCCAACCAACTTTGGTGATCTCGCACATTTAAAGCAGCAGATGACAAACTGCAGCATAAAATAAACAGAATGTTACCGTTTACTGTTGTGGATGCTAATGTAGTTACCATGATAATTGCAGAACTTTATGCTTAAAATAATTATGCAAAATCTATGCAGAATTCATGCCACAGATCCTCATCTTGCAGGGCAGCTCTTGGTGGGGTTGGATTCAGCAGACTGCCCTGATCGGATGTACTTTACAGGTATTGGACAGAATCACTCCAGCACTATGATCTTAACACCTCAAACTGCTCTTTAATATGTTGAGAGAGTGCTAAGTCTAAACCACATGCAGTATATACCAGGATGTATGCCTGGGTAAATAATTATTATTCATAATTTGATGAATTATTCCTGCTATGATAAATATAAAGTGCAGACAAACATCTCTTTTAAATAACACAAGGTTAACTGCAGCAGAAAAAGCGTTGTTCTTTGTGAATGAAGCAACTTCTAAAGAGACAAATATACAAACATAAAAGTGGCGTTTGTGCTAAAAAGATCAACAGTTTCTTTATTTACATATGAATGTCATAATTTCATGAAAGGGATTTTGTGCCTCTTTGGGATGGTACAGATGCGTCGTTCACTTGCAGAACGCAACCTAGAGGGCCATAAGTGAAAATTTAGTAAAGGGGTGCAGACACAAACATTAATGCCTTATTATGCGACCTATTGGTAGCCAGTGCAAATTATGAACAAGGTGTGACGTGCGTTCTTTTCGGCTCATAAAGATTAATCTTGAACGTTTTGGATTTTGTAGAGGTTTTGGAACTGGCTGGAAGACCTGCCAAGAGAGCATTGCAAATAAGTCTGGACAGAACAAGAGCCTGAACAAGGAGTTGTGTTGCTTTCCGAGAGAAAGGGCCTGATCTTAATATTATATAATGCAAATCTACAGGACCGGGCAGTTTTAGTAATGTGGTCTTAATGCTTATCATCAATCACAACTCCAAGGTTTCTGGCTGTTTTTGAAGGAGCTATGGTTGATGACTAATTGGAAGGTGAAATTGTGATGAAACGATGGGTTTTGAAACAACAAAGTTCTGTCTTGCTAGGTTTATGAAGGTTATGGTCCTTCTCCAGCTAGAAATTAAATGCTGAGATGCGAAGCTATCGTCAGATATCAGGATGGAATGAGATAATTTAAATGAAAAGCCATTACATGAAATGCATTTAGATAAACTTAAGAGTGTGTTGACCCATAAATGTAGGATTTAATATTTATACGTAATTTCACAAGTACTTCTATTATCTTTGAATTATGATTAATATGCTGCCGACAACAACACGTCTTTTTCACAAGGGGAATGGTACTTAATTGTGAGTCGTTGGTAATTTAGACAAAGGTGTGTGCAGTGATATTGTATGCAAGCGTGGCACAGCTGTTTTGTCTGAAAACTAATGTCTGCCGCTGCACTTTGACATTTTATTAGAACATTTTTCCAAACTGACTAATTACACTGATTAGACCCAGTGTAAGCTGTCAGGGGGTCAGGAAAACGGTGACATAAATTGTTGCCAGCATGTGAATAACTATTGTAATAATTATATATTATCATAAGACAAGATTGTGTTGTAACCTGCACTGCTTACTGCAAAGCATGCTGAATCTACTGCTGTATTGTTTTATGATTATGAGTTTTAGTTATCCATTTAGCTATGTAAGAGTACCAAAAGAGGTTGTTTATAGTTGTATACATATGTTAAGATATATCGAAGTGTAGGATGTAGACTAGGTGGAAGTTATCACCCTCTGTGTAGATAACAGCTCTCAAACTCCTTCATTAGACACACGGGATGTTATTTTCAGAGGCACCAAAGGACTTCTCACACATCCAGCACGGTTAACTGTTTTGGGGACAAGTTGTCACTATTAACTACGACTTTTGCCTCAATAAACTGCTAATGTGCTGCTTATTATCTGTTAGTAAGTTAGTTGTTAAGTTAACTTGTTAAGAATTGGTCCCTAAACTAAAGTGTTACCATTTCTCCTTCACTCTCTACTCCATATAACAATAAATACAAATAATAATTTCAAGAGAAATGCACATGTAGGCACAAATAGTATTTACAAAACTAATTTCAGTCATGGCCTACGGATCAAAATAAGCATAAAAACATTTCAGTGAAGTGAGACCAAATGTTTGACTTTTCTAAATGTGCAGTGTTTTTTCAATAGCGATAAATCACTAATCTACTGTAAATAACAAAAAACCCAAATGAAGTCACCTTAAGGTCCAATTCTCACTATTAACAAACCATCAACTCAGACGTTTACCTCGATAAACTCCTAATTTGCAGCTTATTAATAGATAGTAAGGTAGTTGTGTATTTTAGGTATTGGGTAGGATTAGGGATGTAGAATATGGTCATGCAGAATGTGCTTTATAAATACTAATAAACAGCCAATATTTTAATAATAGGCATGCTAGTAAACAATTAGTTAATAGTTATAATTGGTCCCTCTACGAAAGTGTTACCAAAAGCTCTCAGCAGAACCAACCACAGGGGGAAAAATCCATTGCATGCACAAAGTATCCAGCTCTTTGTTTTGATAAAAACTATTAACTTACCACCGGTGAACCCATTCACAAACAATGGTAGGACCTTTTAAGAGTAAAATAATCCAGATATCATTACACAGGGCGCTAATGTTTTAGATCAGTACTTGTGTCTAATGTGGTCTTGGTTGTGGAGTGCGTCTGGAGCTCATGTAGAGGATAATCCTGCAGTGTTCCACTTGAATGGCTTAGACGGCATGAGGCGAGAGGTTACGGGGAGGAGCGAGAGAGAGAGAGAGAGAGGGGGAGAGAGAGAGAGGGAGAGAGAGAGAGAGAGAGAGAGAGGGAGAGAGGGAGAGGAGAGGGAGAGAGAGAGGGAAGAGAGGAGAGAGGGGAGAGAGAGAGAGGAAGAGGGAGAGGGAGGGAGAGAGAGAGGGAGAGAGGAGATAGAGAGAGGGAAGAGGGAGAGGGAGGGAGAGAGTGAGGTAGGGAGGGAGGGAGAGAGTGAGGTAGGGAGGGAGAGAGAGAGAGAGGGAGAGAGGAGCGAGAGAACGAGAGAGAGAGAGAGAGAGAGGGAGGGAAAGAGAGAGAGAGGGAGGGAGGGAGGGAGGGAGGGAGGGAGGGATAGGGAAGAGAGGGTGGGGGTGATCACACCAGCATACTGGGGAACATTGTGATGGAAAGCTGCCTCTGGTGAGGAAACATTTGTGCACTTGCTTTGTGTTTTTAAGATGAACCTGTAGATCCCGTAATTTTGTAAAATTAAACTCAACAACCACAAGCAATCACACCAAACCAGTCAAGATGACAAACAACAGAAAGCATGCTTTCATCTCGAGCAGCACACCTTCAGCAATATTCAGAGCTGAATAGACAATAATAACATTGCTGCTTTAAAGCAGAACTGCAGTCATCATGTATGCATAAGGAAATTAATCTCTAGCCTTGTGAAAAAGAATGTGCACTTGAGGTTAACTTCAGAATTTAAAAGCATATTAACTGTACTGTACTGTACAAATATATAATATTAATGAAATAAAGGCACGTAAGTGAACATAAAGAGTGTACACTTTCTAAAACACTTTTTAACACACTTAAGTGCACTTTGTAAAAATATTAAAAAAAATTACTTTAAAATGCATTTAAATTAAGTTTGAATAATATTTTGATGTGTTGACTAACATGCTAAAGCACATGCAAAGTAATTAATTATCATTTTAACTACAGTGCTATTTGATATTACATTGATTAATATCTTTTAAATGTACGAAATTGTAACTTATTACAAATATTTGGTCACACTTTAGTTTGGGGACCAATTCTCACTATTAACTAACTATTTGTCTCAAACTCTGAGAAAAATATAATCATGCAGACTAAGGCATTAATTGTTATGGTAAGTAGACTTCACACTAATTAAAATGCAATGGGTTTATTTTGACAGCAGAGTAATGCAGATGAATGGATGGTAAGTCTGATACTCAAAGTAGCGGATCAATGGGATGATGAGTAGATGACTGGAGGGTATATGTCTTGACAGGAACTTGTGGACGCGGGAGGAACCACACACCTCAATATGAGACTTGGATGAACAGACAGGAGATTGCTGGCAAAACTGGACACAGGAGATCGGAGGACACAACGTTGGAGAGGACACAGGAGGTAGGTAAACAGGAAGGTTAGTAACAGGTATATATCTGAGATAGCTTCAGGAGTCCACTTCGTAGAAACAAGATCGGACCCTTGACTGGAGTGGGATGTGTGCTTTTCTAGTGCGTGGTGATGAGGATCTGATGACGTGCAGGTGTGCCTGATTAAGGGTGAATCCCATTTCTCTGTCTTACCCCTTCCCCTTCCCCTACCCCTTCGTCTTACCCCATGCCCTTGTCCCTCGAAACCGAGTGGTAAGTGCTAGGGGTGAAAACATACCCCTATGAAATGAGACGCCACTTAGTTAATGTTACGTCATCATACATCGTCGCTAGCTGGCTACTACATCACCAGAGGCGACAAGTGTTGATCACAAACTTGCCGTCTGCAAGTGTGTGTATGTCGATTGCATGGGTTTTAGTGATGTTTTCTCTAGTCAGAGAATTGCGGGACTGTTGTGCAAATCAGCAATGTAACGTTAGCGTGGAAAAATAGCGATTTTTAGAAACGTTTCAATTAAGAACATGGTTGCAAATATATATGTACAGGACTGTGTAGAGCACAGAACAAGCCTGTCGTAATTTTTAAATCAATTATTTAAGCCGAAAATACTGGCCGCAGTGTGTTCTGGGTACCCCTTGGTTTCAAGTAAATCCGCGAAAATGCTTGGTTTTGAGGGGTATCTTCCCCTTACCCCTACCCCTCGATCAAAACGAGAAATGGGACAGCCCTTACTCTCACGTGAACGTGCAAAACTAAGGGGAATGGGGAAGGGGAAGGGGTAAGACAGATAAATGGGATTCGCCCTAAGGCTCAGGTGAAATCCGGTGCGGGCGTGCGTTGTGATAGGTGGAGCACAGACAGATCCTGTGACATTAATATGTGCTTTATAAGTACTAATAAACAGCCAATATGCTAGTAATATGAGTGCTAATAATAATAAGCAACTAGTTATATGTGAGAATTGGTCCCTAAACTAAAGTTTTACCAAATATTTAATAACAAATACATGACAAAAAAAGTTAAATAGAAAATACATTAAATCATTTATATTTTAGTTTACCATAAATGAATGTCAGGACATTTGTAAGTACACTTTGACCATCATTGTGAGCACATATTTCCAACTTCAGTGGCTCAAACAAGCACAATGTATATTTTAATTTAATTCATTCCAAAACACAAATCTCAATCCAAAACGTTTTCCATGCATCATATAGCTTTCAATACGCGATGTGGTGAAAATCATTGTATTTCCTAAGCAATGTTAAAATGGCTGAAAAAGCTGCACCCAAGTTCACATGGTAGCAGCACAAACAAGATTGTTTACCTATCGCCACGATGCTTCATTCACAGCATGTCTAATGCATCTAATGTCTCTCACTGCTTAATTAAACCTGCAAGCAGCCAGAGAAATAACAGCAGCTTCCCGAAGAGAGGCCTCCACAGGTTTGGAGTCTAAAAGAGGTGACAACCCAAATCAATCCACTAATGAAATGAGGGAATAGTCAGGTGAACTTAAGGGACAATAGTCTGCTTGACATGAATTGACACAGACAGGAGGACAGAGAGAGAGAGACAGTGTCTTAAGGAGGTGCAGGGAGAAACGTCTATGTCATTATTAACACCACATCGTCACACTGACCAGAATACAAGTGACAATGGGAGCCTGTCACCCTTCAGCATTCATTGTCACTCACTCATTCAGGATTCATTATCACTGATTTCAGATATTTAACATTACTTTGTTTACTCTCATCTTGCCAATCTTTCCTTTATTTACTAGGGCTGTCAATTCATTACAAATGTGGGTAACACTTTAGAATAGGGAACACTTATTCACTACTACCTACAACATTTCCATCAATACATTCCTAAATTTCTGATTATTAATAGTTAGTGTGGTAGTTGTTAAGTTTAGGTATTGGGTAGGATTAGGAATGTAGAATAAGGCATTAATATGTGCTTAATTACTATGAATAAATGGCTAATATTCTAGTAATATGCATGCTAATAAGCAACTAGTTAAGAGACCCTAAAATAAATGTTACCAAAATTCGAATTCAATAAGGGTACCTCTTTAGATTAGGAGACACATATTCACTAAGAGTTTTCCCTCAATAAACTTCTGATTCACTGCTTACTGATAGTAAGTATAGTTTAGGTATTGAGTCGGGTTAAGGGATCTAAAATATGATCATGCATTAATAAGTGCTTTATATGTACTAATAAACAGACAATATGATAGTAATATGCATGCTAATGAGCAAAAAATGAATAGCGAATGTGTTGACTAATCTAAAGTGTAACCCAAATTAAATACATAATATGCGTATTAAATTGCCCCTATTTTGGATGTTTAAAAATGACCTTTCATGCAGTGTGTAACGCAGCTCTAAGTGAATGAAAACAAAGGACACTCTTTAGGGACAGAGGGGGGAGATGGGATCAGGACACATAATAATTGGGACTCTGACTTGCGCTGCCCACATGAGAGCCATAATTTGTTTCTGCAGCTCATTTGCTTTATACTGCACCGCTTTTGCTACAAGAACTAGTATGTTTTGCTACTGTTTCTTGGAGTGAGCTTATTAGGAAGGGTTTCTTTGAAAAAAAAAAACTTGGTGAAGGGTTAACAGATGCCTAGTGAATGCAAACTACTGCACATACATGTAAACCTATTATAGTAAGCAGATTTCAGAGACTGCTGCTAAATATATCGCACATCTACCTGCAGCAACTGAGTTTGGGGGGTTGCTGCAGACAAGCCTTATGAATGTACTCAGATGAACTGTCTGATCCATAAGAGACTATTAGATATTGAACAGATTTTGGTTTTATGTGTATAAATTCACTGAATTGGAGCATAAATGCAAAAGCAGTAAGTGCATCCATAGTGCATGTTTTTGTATGCTAATACTCATTGCATTACATGCAAACTCATGTTGTTACATGCAAAATGCATTTTCTATACAAGATTTCTTACAGAAATGCACAAATAATGTGAAAATGATTAATAAAATGCTGAAAGTATGCTTGACTGAATACATCGCCGCTCTATCATTAAAAAGCGCGGATAATGCTCCACTCCATCATTTGATAAATTAGCGCTGCCATGTTTGCTAGAAAAGGTATCTTTTAAATAAAAATCGGTTTGCTTTTCACAGGCAGGAATAGTGCAATGTCAATTGTGGCAGACAAATAAAGCACTGTCTATAATAAGTCTAATTTATATACAAAGAAGGCATGTTTCTGCTGAAGATATTAACTTAATTAAATGGCACAAAGCAGTGCAGATAAAACATGTTTTATTTATTTTAAAAAGTTGTATTTAGAAAATCTAATATTAAAACATAATCTTAAAATTTCTGTCTTTCTCCATTCAAGAAGATATGAAAATGTATAATATGATGTGAAGCTCTCTAAAAGAGACAATACAAAAATAGGGTCCAGTGTGCTGTTTTAATAAGTTTTCATAATGATTTCCCTGTTGCTTGTGTTACACATTTTGCGGTGTTTTAGAGTTAAAGGAAATGTCAATGGCAGAAAATTACCAGTATGTTTTTAATTTTTCTGCATGTTTCTTCTTATATTGTAAAAGGGCTGAGAACAAAAAGCGAGAGATGAAAGTGTAGTTGAATGTGAGGTGGAGCAGGTGTTGTGAAGTGATATGGAGAAGGAGGAGTGTAACAGTCCATAGCTACAGTCCATTATCTAAGCAGCTCAGGGCAGAGAAACCACAGCTAATATCTGAGGAGCTTACAGCATGTAAGAAAAGCATGCTGGGAGTTGCCAGGAAACAGCGCTGCCTCAGATAGAGCTTTCAGCAGAAGCAGCCTGATTGGCTGAGGCGTGATTAAACAAGTCATGTGACTGGAGGTTCAGGGGATCTGATGTAATGTGGAAGAACGGCCATTAAGAGATTAATCATCACAGAGAGAGAGTGTGTGTGTGTGGGGGGGGGGGGGGTTGTTTGCGATCCTCTGGAACCGCATGATTGTTAGCAACATCTATGATTTGATAAACACATGTAAGCCAGCATGGAAGACTGCTTTTGACATGATATTGGGAGATGATCTGGCGGCTGGACTTCCCCCTTAAGATGTTCAGTGGTTTATCCAAAACTCACACACTCGTAATGCTGCTCCCATCAGGTCATTGGCAAGAGAAGACATGCTAAAATCAAGACACCAGAAATGGAAAGAGAAACAGGAGAAGGATAAGAGGTGTAGATGGCTGACTTTCAAGGCTACAGTACCAACTATTTGTAATTTCACTGAATCTCCATGCAGTTCTGTCACAGTGTCATCACTCCTCACTTTAATGAGAGTAGAGTCACCAACACAGTAGTTATGTTTCCATCTAAAGATACGAATTTAACTTATGCGCGACACTGGTACATCACATTAAAACATTTGCGAATAAAGCACCGTTTCCATCCAACGAGTCAAAAAGAACAAAATCATAACTTCCGGATAAACTGGCACTGCATATCCCTAAGAAAGGTAGGAGGAGCCACTGAATATAATACTTTTCATATATGATAAATTACTTGTGCCTCAGAGCGAGCAGACAATACACAATAAATGCAGTCACTGCTTTCACAGGTGGATACTGTTGTTTGGGACGCAGTCGTTGTGCAAGACAATTGATGACAGACTTTACTTGAGCATTTCGGAACGACCAAAACAACATATAGATGCTGTGCAACAAGAACATATATTGCATGCATGCACACAGTTTTAAGGCAGTTTTAAGACAGCTTTAAGGCAGCTTTTTGGTAACTTCATGCCTTAACTGACGGCATAAAAAAGAGATGCAATGAATGGGGTGGACAACCCTAGCCCCGCCCCTGCGTTAATTGCGTTAAATATTTTAGCGTTAATCTGAAAAAAAATTATCTCCTGCGTTAACTTTGCTCACTTTGACACCACTAATATATATATGTATTACATGTTTTAGTTGCTATAGTAAACTAAACAAAAAGGACAATTTTTACAATAATAACCGTGGCCTTGTGGCTATAAATACTTTGTAAGAAAATATTGCTTTTGTCAAATTATCATCCCATGTTGAGGTCTAAGAAAGCAGTAAAATTAAGAAATGAATGATGCCCAGACTTCCCAAACACTGCTAACCTGTCTGCCATTGAGATTCAGACAATATACACACATTAGCTTTCATTTAAATGAGAAAGACACTGGGCACGTGCTACTATTGGAATAATCTGCCACACAGCAATGCATAAAAACAACAAGCTAGTTTGTTGAACAGATGTTCAGTGCAACTGGAGAAACTATTCCCTGAAGCAGGTGTTTATATTAAATCCAGCCAACTCATCACTTCTGTTTGGGCATGCTTCAGAAACATTTAAAGAGATAGTAACTACACATATAATACAAATGTCATCTACCCATGTGACATGTAAACCCAGTGTTCATAATGGACAAACTTGCCATGCAAATCTTATTGGATGAGATCCTTCTTTATTTATAGTTATCATTAGCATAAGTAGGACCATCAAATATCAGAAATGTATGGTATTTTTTTTGTATAGAAATGGTCGGTACACTTTAGTATAGGGTCCAATTCTCGCTATTAACTAGATGCTTAACTATTATTAACATATTGGCTGTTTATTAGTATATATATATACATATTACATATACATGTTAATGCATAACCATATTCTGCATCCCTAACTCTACCCAATTATTTGATAAGCTGCAAATTTGGAGTTTATTAAGGCAAACGTCACAGTTAATGCTTTGTTAATAGCGAGAAATGTACCTTAAAATAAAGTGTGACCAAACTATCTATAATATTACCATTTAATACCATCACTATTGTAGCGTTTGGACTAATAAGACACACATTTACTCATTATAATGAATTATCCAACTCTCTCACTCAACAAACATGGACAATCTTCCGATTGCTGTCCATGCGGAGCAACTCAGGGAGAGTCTGAGGGAGATGGCTCTTGAAGTAAATGAAGTATTCAGAAAATTTTGCAAGAAACATATACTGTAACATATACTGTAAGTCACAAATCTTGTAAATTATTTTTGAAAAATCTTAAAAGCATAAAATATACTTTTACAACCTGTCTGCTGCCTTTGATTTCGGACAGCTAATGATACTCTGGATCTGTGTACATTGAGGTTTCATCTTCCAAACAGTGTTATCATGATTTCTGAGCAAATGATCCCATTAGCAAAGATCAAAACATTTACACTGCTCCAAGGACGGCCCTGAACAAGCTGACAAACTGCCAGTAATACAAATGGGAATGCTGCTAACTAGCTCTCTCCAACGAATCATATAGACACCTCTGGTCCTATCATTAGCTAAGCTAACAATTTGACCCAAAAACTAAAATATGGAGCATACGCACATACTAGTTGCCATTTTTACGTATGAAACTGTTGCAGTGACACCTCTTAGTAATTTATTTTTACTATTTTCCATCTGCCATCATGGATGAACATTTTTCAGTAAGCTCATACATAATTCATGAAGGGATCGCATGATGGTAAGTCAAGTCAAGTCCCCTTTATTTATATAGCGCTTTTAAAATACAGATTGTGTCAAAGCAGCTTTACAGTATTAAATAGGAAAATAGTGTCAATAATGCAAAAGGACAATAGGAAACAGTACATTTTCAATAAAAGGCACTTCATTATTTAATTAATTGATGGCATTGTCCTGCTCAGTTCAGTTTACATATTATCTGTGCAATCAAGTCAGTGATATCGCTGGAAATGAAGTGTCCCCAACTAAGCAAGCCAGAGGCAAGGAACCAAAACTTCATCGGTGACAGAACGGAGAAAAAACCTTGGGAGAAACCAGGCTCAGTCCTCTCCTCTCAATATACAATATTGTCTCAAATGTTGAGAGCAATGAAACATTTCTACTTCTAATTTGAGATGGGCTTTGAGTAGAGAGCGTGCTGATGTGAAAACAAATGACTTTCAACCAAAAGATGTTCTTTCAGTACTAATAAGAGGACTCAACCCTGTGATCGAAAGATGTTAGAAACCTATGCTTATCTCAACTCAATTGACATTGATTCTGAGGCAGACACTGACTACGTTTACATGGATATTGGCTAATTATCTAATTATTTATCTTATTCTAAATAAGACAATATTATAATTAAGGTGTTTTCATGAGTTGATTTTAGAATATTCCTATATTAATCGATCTATAGAACATAGATCGATTAATGGCACACGTCATTACATCCCGACGTGATGCCATCCGACGTTCCCTCCAGAAGTTCACGAATAAACATAGTTTGTCTTGGTTATGGTGCCATTTACAGTTTTGGGTGTTTCATTTTTAATTTTACGAAAGCTTCTAGTGCAGTTAATTATTTGTCATGCTATACGTGCAAACAGATGACGGCGTTGTTGAAGCCATATATATATATACACTCACCGGCCACTTTATTAGGTACACCTGTTCAATTGCTTGATAAAACAAATTGCTAATCAGTCAATCACATGATTGTACCTAATACAAAACCAGTCATAAGTGTCATTTTATTGGAATTGAGAAAGCTGAATAAATAAGCTTTCCATTGATGTATGGTTTATGATATGACAATATTTAGCTGAGATAAAACTATTTGAAAATCTGGAATCTGAGGGTGCAAAAAAATCTAAATATTGAGAAAATCATCTTTAAAGTTGTCCAAATTAAGTTTTAAGCTATGCATAATACTGATCAAAAGTTTTGATATATTTACGGTAGGAAATTCACTAAATATCTTCATGGAACATGATCTTGACTTAATATCCTAATGATTTTTGGCATAAAATAAAAATGGATAATTTTGACCCATACAATGTATTTTTGGCTATTGATACAAATATCCCCCAGTGACTTAAGACTGCTTTTGTGCTCCAGGGTCACATATATGGTTGAAGCCATGCTCTTTTGTTTGCCATCAATCGGTCGATCACTGCCGTGTGTGTATCTTGTCATAAAATGTGGCGAAAAGTTAGGTGTAATAGTGTGATCAAGGTGTGTACATGTCTATACTGCACTTCAATAATGTGACTAAAATAGGAATAATCCGTGTCTTAATTCGATTTGTGTTTACTTCCAGTATGACTTTAGCCAGATTGCGGTGATCAAATCTCTGTTTACATGGTAGATTCTTAATCAGAGTATCGTCTTAATCGTGTTAAAATCTGAATATTGTTGTCCATGTAAACCTACTCACTGAGAAGATGCTGGGGAAGAGATTTGGGTCACAAAAAAACAATTAAGGTCTCAAAGTGAGGGTTTGATCTGGAGTATGACTTACGGTTTGGTTTGATCGAGTAATGACTTATGGTTGCCTGTTGTTTAACAGACCTTTTTTATCCAATGAGATTTACAGTTAATTTAATATAGATATACAGTCACCCTGGAAGAAGCTAGAGGCTATGTGTCTCACTCAAGGGCTCAATATTAAGGTTATGTTCCTGGTATATAAGCCCAAGTTAGACTGCTGTTTACAGCAATGGTGGAAAAACACAAATTTTTACTGAATACTGCAAGGATGGGTTCAGCAGAAAAGACTACTCAGCTCAGAAACATAATCGACAGTCTTCAGCTTTCCAGTGCTATGTTAATGGAGAACGTCTATGCAGGTGAGAAACAAAAGTGTTCATTTCTCCATTAATAAAAAAAAGTCATTTCCCACTTGCTTATATTTCTATATCAGCATCTGGAACAACTGTTTCGTATAAAAGCAGTTTGCAAGTAGAACCCGAACTGAATGAAGCAGAGAAAATCTTATGGTTCAATGAATATGCAATGCTTTCCGACTGCATACACAGGAGAACAGGTGAAGCTGAAATCATGCTAGAATGGGCCTTCTTGACAAATAAAGAGCAAGAGTATTGAGTGGTGGCTGCTTATGATAGTTGATAATGGTGTGATCTTCAACTTCCTAATTAAATCACATGAATTCTGATATTAAATGTCCATTCACTTCACTGCGGCAACTACTGTCAATGCACGTCTCTCTGTAATTTAGGGAAATCTCATAATCTTTTATTTTAACCCAAAACAATTGGTTCTGCAAGATGGATTCATTTCATTTCCTCACCACATTCTGCCACAGCATTAAAGCTGCATACTGAAGAAACCACATCAATGCACTGCAAGTCGCTTTAAACAAAGGCATCTGCCAAATACTTAAATACAGCTTTTCACGAAAGATTAGTTAAATTTAATTGTTTGGCCAAAAGTGTGGTACATTTTTTAATTCATAATTTTTTTTCTAAGTCTCAACTTTTTAAGACAAGCAACTCAACAAAGAGAAATACTTAGTTTAATACAATACATTAGTTTCATGTAATGATAACAATTGCATACATTTATGCACAATAATGTATGTGTAATTTGGGAAATCTCTGCTTTACCATTTGTGCAGAATGTAAGTTCATTGCTCTCATCCTTACCACTAATTCAAGAACGTGTGTAGCATGGAAACTCATAATTATGGTCCATCATCTTGTCAATGCATACACAGATTGTGTTGTGGATTTGTTACTTTACTTGTGTATCTGTGACTGACTGTCAGCTCCACCTGTGGATTGTCAATTGCAACCCATCCTCTTCATTACAAATACCCCCGTCAGAAGTCTATTGTGCTTAGAGACACTCTCTATTGAGTCTTTGTCGGTTTGTTTCGTTTGCTCTCTGTGGAGCACTTACACAGCATCTGTACTGAAACAGCAGTTTCCCCTTTAGAACTGATTTTTCAGCAGATTGTGCTGCTTTATAATGAGCTTGCTCTGTTGAACATATTTTCCAAGCATCAGTTCTTGTTCTTATGTTAGAAACAGGATGAATTTGGGACCTCTGTTTTTATGTTGGGTGTGAAGTCCACTTCTTTCTTGATGTGACTCCCTCAACAAATTACAACTGATCTTTATGAACAATACCGACAACATTTGTTCTCAAACAACATATGGTAAATTAGACATTAGGTTGCATATTTCTCAACATTTTTTAAAGGAACTCAACTAGAATTATGAAGACGTAATTGACTATATTAAAATCCAAGTCTTTTCATCTCTCACAAGAACTCAAACAACCTAAAAAGACCCTCAAGACTAGGTTTGTGAAGTCACTCAATTACCAAAGAAACATTTTTCAATGAGTAATTTCAATAAACCTAAAAATTGTAATTTTATTTATCAACAAACTGTTTTACAACAGTTTCTGAAAGAGTTAAACATCTCCAGAAAATATCATATTTCATATGAGGATGCATACTTGCATTGCCCATCTGCATCAGTTTTTATTACATACTGCAATCCTGACTGTTATGACATTGATAGCCATGTGGCCAGCACTAACTTTTAGGAATTAGAGATCTACATATACAGATACAGTGTATTGAGCTGTTTGCCTGGCCTCTAGATCAGTGTTCATGCATGCTTTTGGACAAGCCTCTCAAAGGTCTTAATGCTGCATGAAGAGAGAGCAACTTGACCTTGTAGTATGTAGGCCAAGGATGAGGATGCTGAGGTTCCTCATCTGTGGCTCCAAACTATTGAAGGACTGGTATGCCTTCTTCAAGTACTGGAAGAGATACTGTTGGACCCATCAGAACTGGATGCCACTCATTGGCACCAAGACTGATTCTGTCAAGCTCTCAAGCTTGTTCCTCCAGTATCCCAAGCTCTCCCAGACATTGACCATTTAAAAAAATGCAGTACGAGTAGAGTTACCCTCAAGAGTAGCCTCACTAGCTGAAGACATGGGAAAGAGTAGATGTGTGGACAGGAACACGGCTAAGAAAACCAAAGCCTAGGAGTCAGATCAGCTGAAAAACACAAATTCATAATAGGCCTAGTTCCAGTCTGTATCTCCATGGTGTTGCTCAATTGGCCCTCCAGTGATCCCCTACCATCATTATCTCCAGACCTTAAGATGCTCCTGTTCTTGTTTGATAGGTTATGCAAACTTGTCTGGAGTCCTTCAATCAGTCCTGACCATGTGATTAGCAGAAATCCACTCTTAAAATTGCTACAAATATACCCCAGTACTGTGGCCGAGAGAGCTCAATGTGCTGCAAATAGAAAAAAACACCTGCAAATTAAGAAACCAACTTCATCAATTTGACAACACACGTGCTGCAAATACTCACAACACAACAAAACAAATAAACGCGAATAAAATTGTTTATTTGTTTGTGTTGTGTGCATTTGCAGTGCATTTTCTATTTGCATGTGTTTTCTGAAGTTGTAGCGCATTGAGCTCTTTTGGCCACCGTAACCCAGCGACGTAAGACTGGTTTTGTGGTCCAGGGTCACATGTATATTTGCCCCTTCTGAACAGGCTGGAGGGAACGCATAAGAGCATAGCATAAGAAGGTGTCCCTTTGGAGGGTAGGATCCCTATGTAGACTATGAGATCTGCACTGGACAGATAATACTAGCACGAGAAAAGTAGCATCTGAACCTGTTACTACTATAGAGCTGTCAGCTCCATCATCAAGTCTGACTTTAATGTACAAGTAGCAGAAAGTCAGTCTCTCCTTACCAGTTTTGCAATTCTTACTCAAGACAAAGTCCACATAAGCTATAAATAACTTCTTAACATTGCTGTTCCTTCCCAATATGCTGAGTGCTTGACGCACAACACTGACTGTATAAAAGCCCATCTGCACGTATTCGACGAACCCCAATCAGCAGAGGTGCTTGACATCACTGACACAGCCAATTTCAGTCATGTTCTTGACAAGAACAAGACAACAAGTGTATCCTGAACTAACCAACATGAGCTTGTGTACCTCGATGAAGGCCAGCAGCGAATACTTACTGTAGGTCAAGCAATGCAAATCAGCCAGTGGTTCTTCTGGCACCCCCTACCTTATAAACAGCTAAATGCTGCATCAGTCACTTCTCTACATTAAACTCTCTTTTAATAATAATAAAAAGACTAGGTTTAACGATTAATCAGATTAGTTGACTAGTGAAGTCTGTAACCAATTAAATAGACATTTAGCAGTCATTAATGCGTGTTGCTGCAGTTAAAGCTATTCCCATTCAAATCATCGATCGTATTGTCTCTAGCAAAATAAATCATTACAGCGCCAAGTGAAGTGTGTTCAACGACTCACCGACTGTTGTTCGGGCTTGTTAGCTCTCAGTAACTCTTGTGCATACATAAGGCTTTATTGATTTGTACAGCAATAATGCACAGGTTTTGGAAGTTTTAGCTCATTGGTAAGTTTATTGATAAAATGATCAGATATTGGAGGGAGGTCATCACGGAACAACTCAATGGCGTATCTGTTTTTGTGTGGCTGACACATGCTAATAGAGGGCACCTGCCAAATAAGACGAAAGAAAAGAAGCATAAAGTATAACATATGGATTTTGCTTTTTAATCACTCTCCTTCTGGGTACAAAAATGCAAGTAATATCTTCCTTTTTTATTTTGAAGAGCCACAACAGAAATATATATATTCTTATTTGTCTTATGTTTTTGAAATAAGATATAGTAATGTAATATTCTCAGAAAATGGGCTAACAACCTGACTACAATGCAAATAAGCAGCAAAAGTAAATAAATGCCATTATAACAAACAGAAGCATCCACTGTAGTATTCAGTACCCGGGGATAGCCACTTTATTCTTCCTGTCAGTAAAATAAAATAGTTTTATGTACAAATTCTATGTGTTACTTTTTTATGTTACACATTTAAGAAAAATAAAACATAAAAATCCCACTAATTCTAATAATATATAAGTCCATTATACCAAGTAATTTCCCTTTAAAAATAAATGAACGACCGTTGCCTTGAGCTGTTAGCTTTGATGCTTTCAGTGCAGAGAGCGGACTACTCACTATACAACACTATAAGGCTGATGATACATGGGGCAACTTTTTGAGCAATGTTGCTTGGGCACTTTCCCACTGAGAATGGGTAACACATTTCTATCTGGATACTTTAGATCGGTCGTGGGCCGTGTCTCACCTGGTTGCCCATTGATGGGCAACATTGCTCAAAAAGATGCCCCGTGTATCATCAGCCTAAAAGCCAAGAATATTGTATGGCTTCCGTATCCATTTAATTGACGTCACTGATTATTCATAAAGCATATTTAATTTCTTTAAGTGCCATTCAGCAGACATTTTAGAGGCCTTGTGTGGTACTACAACTCATAAGAGCACATCTATATAAAGAGACCAGACACGAGACTCACCCTGTGAATTCAATAGTGTTTCTTCTCAGTGTAAAGCAGTGCCAGGGCCAGGTAACTCAGACTGAAGGCACAACCAGTGTTCGAAATACCGTGGGGGGGGGGGTGTTCTGACAGTTTTGAATATGGATTTCAAACTAGATGCGCGTGCAACAGGATCTATGGCCAAGTTGAAACTGTATTAAATTTTTCTACTGAGTTACGTACTAAATCATGATGAATGATTTGCACCCCCACACCTTGAATGCTCACTGATGACAAGAATGCATGTATAGTCTATTAAAGGTGTTCAGCACCAAGTCATAATAATGTTTTGCAATATTAAACATAATTATGATGCATCAACCATTACACAAAACTGAAATGCACATCAAAATAGGGAAGCGTCAGTAACCCCACTATTGCACAAATCACAATCTGAGCCCATGTCTTAAAGCCGAGTACACGTAGGAAGTAACTGCATATTTACCTAATCTCTCAAAAGAAAATAACTGTTATATTTAAATCGTATGAAAAAGAGCAACAGAATCAGAATTCAATAATCACGCAGATGTGCAGTTTACACTACAGCACATGACAGATGCAACAAACACAACATCAGTGCAAACAGCACAGTGCACAGTAGTTTGCATGAGTCACTCATGCTGCAGTGCATGCTGGGAACCACAGTCCTGCCACTGAAGAAAAGGAAGTGACAGCTGCCTAAGGGATGCGCTCAGCACTCCAGACACATGGATGCGGTTGGTGTAAAAGTGGAAGCAGTGCCACCTCCACCCAAGAACAATTCAGATGTTTTACACACCCACAGAGAGATTTGACAACTTTTGGTCAATCAACTAGAAAGTTATCATATGAGGAGTTTATTTGCTAAAATAGATAACTCTGTTTTTTGGGGGGGTGTTTTAAACATGTTTTTTATTATGATATCATGTTTTATTGTGTTAGTTAGCTGTTTTTTAAAGTTATTTTTTAACCTAGTCAAAATAACCCATCTGCAGTGATTGAGATTAAATGTAGAGCACAATGAAAAAACATGATTTCTGAGAATTGTTAAAAACATGTTATCTGATTTAGCAAATTAACTCTTCATGTATAGAAATATAGAAATATGTCTACACTGCAAAAAAACTAATAAAACATAGAAGAAGGAGCTTACATTGGGGTAATACAAATAATCTTAATTCAAAGAGAAAACAAGATTGCTTTTCTTGCCCCATTGGCAGATTTGTTTTTCTTGTTTTAAGCAAAATTTTTATATTTTTTTCTGAAAACAATACCTAATATCTTGTAATTTTGCTTCTCAAGTATCTTGATTCAACAATGTTTAGATATGTATACTATAAACAACACAAATACTATATAACATCAACATGGAAAACTTAAAAATATTTAAAATGTATATTTTACATTAGTCTGCAGTAAGTACAGTAAGTAGTGTATTCTTCGGTTGGTTTATTATTCTCTCTTAATGCAACATGATTCATAAGTGACCAAGCAGACAATGGTAGAAAGGATTTTATTATTTCAGTCCAAACAAATGTGTGATCCTCGAGTAAACTGTACATTTATGAGGGAAATGTTGTGTTTAATAAACATTCAGAAACTAAACAAAAGTGCCTGAGATTTATTTTCAACAACATCGATGCTCATCAGTCTGATCGTTACAGTTTGTGCAAATCATTTCAGTTGCTATGTATGTAAAGCAGCTTTACAAAGAGGCTATTATTGAAGGAATGACAGTAAACGTACAGCAGTGTCACCTACTACACACATTTTGAATTATATTTATGTGTTCATTTTACAGAAACGTTTATTCAAAGCAACACACAAGATGTAAGCGGTACAAGACAAGTGATTCACAAGGAGATAATTAGCTTAGAAATTATCACAATGGCACAAACTACTACAAGCACAACTTTACTGGGCAATTCTCCACTCCACAAGGCTAAATGCATCTTATCTGGAATATATAATAATCTAGAAAATAACCACTAACCTGTTATATAATCGCATTACGGCACATGGATTCAAATCCCCATCACTTTATATAAAGGACAACACAGAGGACTGTTAGTTTGGTGAAGAAAACACCGTACTATTGAGTGTTAAGCATGAGGACTGCTTCATTAAGACACGCATTACAAGACGTGATGTTGATGTTGAACCCCTAAGAGGACAACACTATGTCAAAAACAAAAGTGAGTGATCAAGAGGTTAAAAAGAAGCAACCTATAGTCTGTTCTGCTAGCTCAACGGTTGTCTACAACAGCAGATGTTATGAAGCTAAGCTTCATTCTGTTGAGGTGTAAAGCTTCAGTCTTGCAAAGGGAAAATCCCTGCAAGGAATGAGCCATTTGCCCTTGAGTGAGACACACAACCCCGGGTTACTCCAGGGGGACTGAAGCTGAGAAAAACACCCACCCACATGAACAAACATTTGACGATTGCACACATTCCCCCGTCTCTTCTCTTCTTAAATTAGTAATGAAATGAAAGATGAGCTATATAATGCTGTTATTGTCTCGGATGAATGTACAGACAGCTTTACACCCTTCATTAGCTTGAAGCTTCTACATACGATCATTCATTAGCATTTAAGATGAAATCTCAGATCCATGCAGTCAGTGTTGGCTGTGAGATCTCAATGCATCATCTACCCATAGTATGACATCAGAGCCTTTTAATGACAGAAAACAATTATCTTCCAACAGAACACAAAACATAATTAAACTCTAAATGGGAAAAGCTTATACCACAACACAACAAAGAGGAAATATCAATTTCAATACAATTGCAAATGCAGGAAAAGGGATAATAAAGCATCATAATGAATGATATAATGGCGTGTCTCAAACACAATGCAATGTCTGAGGAAATTTAACAAACACTGGTTTCACACATTTCTGACATCTTATAACAATGATGTCAGTTTGGCAGAAACAACATTCATGTACATGTAAATGGGAATACTAGCAAAAGACATTTTCTAAAGTCTGAATGTCATATATTAGCCGTGCAGGCTTCACTTTTACAGACAGAGGGCACATCTGGTTTCAGCACCTCAGACAGCTCCAGCACACCAGCCAATTAAACACAACAAAACTCACCACACTACAAAATAAAGACAGTGTCAAGCATTGCAGTAAATATGACTGAGCTAAATAGTAAAAACAAATATATAAGTAAATTAATTTACAAAAAGCCAGAGCTCCCTCAATACAAAACACTATGACTGAAGATTTAGAGACTACTGTTTTTTATTATTATTATTAAATAATTCCATATTCTAATGAACTGATTTCGTTTAAATTAATAAATAAAACATTGACCAATCAACTTGAGGTCTCGTGTGTATATCCAAATGATATGTGTATAATATTTGCAACCATGAAGCAGATGCATGATAGACGTGGGCTGAATGAATGTAGTTTGATTGGCTACGGAAACACGATCTGTATAAGCATGCATTGGATGGGGGGGTCAAATCCTGAAGTCCATCAAAGTCTTCTGCAGCTTCTGGACGTCACGCACACCACGCGTTTACCACGCGCACCGTGCACGGCTTTCCGTGTATTATAACATGGTGAAGGAAGCAGACATGCTGATCTAAAGCATGCATTATCATCATATACCGTTTCACCAAATGTAAACACAAATGCATTCATATTTCGTTCTGTGTGGTTAATATCTCTGTTTCTGTGTGGTTAATATCTCTGTTTATGTGAGGCTCTGGCTTTTCTTCGTCGATGACTGTCAAGTGTTGCTGTTACATAACGATGCCTTCATTCAATCCCACTCCTTATATTTCCCGACAGGTTTTATTGCAAACACACCCGAAGCCTTTTCATTTTAATCATACATTTGATCAAATAACCCCAAGCAGATTGATATTTCTATAGCTCAGATGTGATTCCTTCAGTGATATAGTCTTGTTTTGTTTATCACTCCTCGCCATCTGCCTAAAAGCAACGCCAAAGAAAACCATCTATATCAATGAAAGCATGGATGATATGTCATGTTTGATGTGCATAAGCTTAGAAATTACAGTCAGGCGAGCCTGATTATCAATATGGCCTTGCACGGATTTGTCTTTGGCTAAAATGATTCATTTGCGCTGCTGGCTATTCAACGTGACATTGCTTTGCGTTAAATTCCCGACATTTTATTAACGACATTGACGTTTGTATGCAAAACATATCTATTTACTCGCTGGATGCATAGCCTGGATTTCATCTTTATAAATATAATACCAAGCAGCACGGTCAGAAAAGCACAGAATCGTTCGCTAGCTCTTTATTTTCTTCGTTAGGACACGTCTGTGTTTATCATGATG
The DNA here is from genome assembly GCA_027422405.1 of Ptychobarbus kaznakovi. Lineage (NCBI taxonomy): Eukaryota > Metazoa > Chordata > Actinopteri > Cypriniformes > Cyprinidae > Ptychobarbus > Ptychobarbus kaznakovi. The sequence goes on from CM049794.1 coordinate 23,192,884, forward strand.
CAATGATGTGCACGAAACACCGCACCGCGCACAAGCACCAAAGGCGACTGCTTAGGACAGAAACACTTTTACACAAAGCAATGCCCAGGTCAAATATGCACCATGCAATAATATTCAGCATAAGCGTAAGATGGAAATGTGACTGTTTCCTACCGAGAATGGTGTACGGTCGCTGTGCGGTTTAGTCGTTCGCAGAGAGAAGGTCACGATGTGCGCAGCGTTGTGTCCCGTTCACTCTCCGCCGGTGGGGGATGGTTCACATGCGTGATGCCCACCGACACGGAGCCACCGCCAACCACGACGCCTTCTCGAGGATGTGAGGGATTTCTACCATCCAGTCATGCATTTGAGAAGAAATTTATTATTTATGAATTGTTTAAATGTTATTTCCTCTGTATCTTTGGGGTACAGTTATGTTTTATCTCTTGATATACTATATATGTGTGACCCTGGACCACAAAACCATGTCTCAAGTGTCAATTTCTCGAAATTGATATTTATACATCATCTGAAAGCTGCATAAATAAGCTTTCCATTGATGTATGGTTTGTTATGATAGGACAATATTTGTTTGATTGAAAATCTGCAATCTGAGGGTGCAAAAAAAAAAAACGAAATATTGAGAAAATAGTCTTTAAAGTTGTTCAAATGAAGTCTTAGAAATGCATATTACTAATCAAAATTGAAGTTTTGATATAGTTACGGTAATACATTTACTAAATATCTTCATAGAACATGATCTTTACTTAATGACCCTAATTATTTTTGGCATAAAAGAGCAATCGATCATTTTCACTTTGACCCATGCAATGTATTTTTGGCTATTGCTACATATATATATATATAAAGATAAAACACAATTGTACCATTCTACAGAATTGGTTCAAAGTCAGAGTTGGAAACATTTTTTATTTAATTGTATTTGTAATTGTATACATGCAAATTGTACAATATCCAAGGTATACATTTATAGTATTTGTGCAGTTAATTATCATATTGTATTTTTAGAAAGTTCTGGAATATTTGTTTATATTGAATATTATTTCCACAAACGTGTCACTTCCAAAACAAAGCAATAATCATTTAATTAGAAGGTTTATATTGACCTATTAAGATGTTGATTGCATCTAGATTGTATATATGTTTTTCCGCGATTTTATAAAAAATAAATCAGAGGTAAATCAATAACAATTACAATTGAAAAGGGCAAAAAAGTTTATCATACTGATTTCAAAGTTAAGGATGCATTAGTTTGAATATACATTGAACCAAAAACATCTTAGTTGATAATTCATAAAATAATTTGTATATTCATTCGATTATTCGTATACTTTATTTTTGATTAAACATCCCATGTTAGCACATTTCCGGTAGTGACAGTAATGCTTTGGTAGCAACCACATCACATTACAATTTTAACTCACATACTAAAACATTACTAAAGCACACTAAATACTACAAATGTGCATAACTGTACAAAAATGTTGTTTATTTCCTACAAATATGATGTTTCTTACTCAAAAGATACTTTTGAGCCCAGCTCAAATACGCTAATCAGCACATGGTTAGCTAGCACACTTCTGAACAGTGGCATCCATATTAAAACTAAATGTCATAAAACTCCCAAAAATTGTGCTTAGTTGCAGAAAAAAAGTGTTCGGTAGTGATGTTCCTACAAACAGATGTGTCAGACTTTAAACACATGATGAGACCTATCTACTCACACCTTGTAGCTATGAGAGGGGGACATGTGAATATTTCCTGATCATAAAATCAGTCTTGGCCAATGGACTAAAACATACACTGTTTCAGTAGTGACATGAACAAAAGCAGGAAACATTTTTTACATAAATTGTCATAATTTACAAAGACAATATATTTTTTTACTTCACTTTTTAAAAGAATCAAAAAGATACTTTTAAAAAACAACAAAGTTATTTCAATACCACTTTCATAAGTTGAAATTAATGCTGGGTACACACTAAAATATTTTTTACATCTTATAAGATCTTAAAAATGTGAGAGACCACACACATGAAGACAAAGAAATCCTAGATTGAACCGTTGTGCTCCTATAGTGTGTGGCGTGCAGCGATGTGACGAAGACACAACAGATGTTCAACCAGAGTCCCGACTGTGAACACGGGAAATCCCGCAGAATCTCTGAGACTTGAGAATAAACAAGATTTTAAATTTTTATTGCAATTTTAGAACAAAAGGACAATAACATATAAATTACATCAAATACAATAAAAAAGTGTAAATATATATATTTTTTTTACGATATTCTAAATTTTGAGATGCACCAGTATATATATATATATATATATATATATATATATATATGTGTGTGTGTGTGTGTGTGTGTGTGTGTGTGTGTTCGTTTTAAGTTCTTAAACAAATAGTACAGTTTGCATTTTTCAATAACATCAGACTAGGTTTTCACCTCCAGAAAAGTGCATGTAATTTTTGCATCTTGTTCTTCTGGAGTCTTTAGGTTTCAGTCTAATACTGAGAGTCTGAATGCAAGAGCATAGGAGTTTTTGTGTGGATGGCTATGAATATTTATGCATAATCATACACCCATGCCTGCCCTTCAGGTCTGCCAAACATTCAACAGTTATACAATCTTTGCTCAGAGGATATAAATATGATGCAAAACACATTAAATGTGGTCAGAAAGACTGACAAGTGCTCGTTCGCCTTATTGCATCTTACTTATAATGCATTATATGAATCTGATTAAAATGTAATATCCCTCACACAAATAGCTGTATGGGAGTACAGCCAGGTGACGCATTGAATATTTATCAGAAACTGAAGCTGTTACAATTCATGTTGTTGTTGACTAACCAAGGGACATTTAAAATAACAACCCCCCACACACACACACAAAAAAAATATTGAAACTCTTCACCCTCAGGCCATACACGATGTAGATCAGTTTGTTTCTTCATAAGATTTGGAGAAGTGTAGCATTGCATCAGTGTCTCAGCAATGGATGCTCTGCAGTGATTGGGTGCCGTCAGAATGAGAGTCCAAACAGCTGATAAAAACATCACAATAATCCACCCCACTCCAGTCCATCATTTTACATCTTGAGAAGCCATCAAGACGTTTTTAACTTCAAACTGTTGCTTCCAACTAAACTAGAAGTCCACAATCCATAATAACTCTTCCGTTATGTTAGAGGAGGGCAACAACTGTCACGGTCATCTGGTGAGCCCAGCTGGCCCCAGATGTCTCTGTTTTTAGCACAGCTTGTGTGTCTGTTTGGTGCCAGTGCTCCCATGTCGATTGTTAGTCCCCTCCCATCTCGTTACTTTAATCATTGTTTCAGTGGCTCCAGCTGTGTCTACCTCACAATTCGAGCTCGTTTGTGCCCGTATCATAGTCTCCTTTGGTCGCATCCCTGGTTGCTGAACCTTGTCTTTCCATGTGTCTATGTCGTGTGAGGGTTTCACGTTACGTCCAGTCTTTGCCTGCCTGTTGTTTTTCCCTTTCTCGGGGTGGTTTTTTGTTCTTTGTTGTTTTATTGACAAGAATAACCGATTTCCTGGCGCACTTGAGGCCTCAACCTCATCATCTCCCTGACACAACTGAGGGAACGACTGAGATACTTGAAATGCTTTCAGTTTACTCAAGAAATAATCAATACTTTACACCACAACATCTCTTTCTACAACACCAACCATGTAGTGAGTGCAAAAACTCCAGTATTTTGTTCTTTCAAATAATGTAGCATTTACAATTCAAGGACAAGTCTGTTATTAGACCTGCAGAGAAGTGATTTGATCATTGCTTATTCACATTCACCAATGACTGCAATACATGTGTAGAGATTGAGCATATGAATCACCATCCTCTGCCACGACCGTCACAGGTTTTCAGCTCTACTGAAACATAAGCATTTTATACAAACATTGGAGGACCAGCTTAGGATTGGGTTTAGTGAACTAATCTTATTACAATAGCACAGGACATGGTTCCTGTGTTAGCCCATTGAGAACATTTTAGATTTGGTCATTTTTTAGAAGTTATTCACAATAAACTAACGTTTGTGTTTTCTGATTAAAGAGAAACAAACATTGAAATACTGATAAGACAAGTTTACTTGAGACTAAATTGTTTAAGACCTAGAAAAGTGCATTTCAAATAAGAAATGGCATCATTAACAGTCATCTATAACCAGAGGTCAGTGAATATCCAGTGTCTGAACAGAAACTACAATCAAGCTGTAAACGTTTCAAATGAAATCGATCCTCGTTTATTAGGCAGACAACTAACCTTGGCAAGTCTTTTGATTATTCACATTACTTCACACGTACAAATCCACATACTGTACACAGATCCACATACATACACAACTGCTTATACAGTGCCTTGCCAATGCATTTATACCTCTTCGTTTTTTTGCACATTCTGTTGTTGCTGCCTTGTGTTAAACCGCTTTAAATTACTTCCCCCCCCCACATCAGTCTATACTCCATACACTATATTGATAAAGCAAAAACTGAGTAGTCACAACTTCGTAAATGTATATATATAAATTCAAATAAGTATATTGCATAAGTATTCATACCCTTAACTAAATATTTTGCTGAAGCACCTTTTCAGCCTCAAGTCTTTTTTTTTGTTTGATGCGACCAGCTTTGAGCATCAGCATTTGGTAATTATCTGCTATTCTTTACCTTTCAAGCTCTGTCAGTTTGCATGGGGCAGACGCACATTTTCAGGTTTCTCCAGAAATAGTTGATTGGGTTCAAGCTCAGGCTGTGCCACTCAAGGACATTCATGAGTTGTGTATAAGCCACTCTTGCTGTGTGCTTCGGGTCACTGTCCTGTTGGAAGTAGAACCTTCAGCCCGTCTGAGGTTCTGAATGCTCCGGACTGGGTTTTCATTAAGGCTATCTCAATATTAGCTTTTCTTCTACTCTGATGAGTCCCTCAGTCCCCGCTGCTGAAAAACAGCACCACAGCATGAGGCTGCTACCAGCAAACTTTACTTTTGGGATGGTACTCTGGATGTGACGAGCAGAGCTGGTTTCCTTCAAACATGATGCTTAGAATTGAGATCCATCAGACCAGAGAATCTCGTTTCTCAGAGTCTGAGGGTCCTTTAGATTTTATTTTGTCTTAACTGAGGAGAGGATTGAGTTTGGCCACACCGCCATAAACCCCAGATCGAGTGTTGCAGTGATGTTTGTCCTTCTGTAGGTTTCTCCTATCTGCTTATATGATCATGGAGCTCAACTAGAGTGACCATCAGGTTCTTCATCACCACTCTAACCAAAGCCCTTCTCCATCAGTAGCTCAGTTCGGACAGCTCTAGGAAGAGTCCTGGTTGCGTCAAACTTCTTCCATTAAGGGTAACGGAGACTACATGCTTCTGTGACCCTTCAATGAAGCAGAATTTTTATCTGATCTCTTCCCCAGATGTGTGGCTTGACGTAAACCGGTTTCTGAGCTCTACATACTGTTCTTTTGACCTAAGGGCTTGGTTTTTGCTCTGATATGCATTATCAGCTGTTGGACCTTTTGCTAAGACGTGTGACTTTCCAAATCATACCCATGCATTTGAATTGAATTTGCCACAGGTTACCTTCACTCAACGTCTAGTAACACCTACAAGCCATATGAATGCCCCTGAGCTAAATGTCAACTGTCCCAGATAAGGGTATGAGTACTTATGCAATGGAATCCTGTAAGTTTTAATGTTAAAAACCTTTTTTTTTATTATAGTGTAGACTGATGTGTGAAAAAAAATAATATATATTTAAAGCAGTGTAACATAAGGTAGCAACAGAAAACGTGAACAAAAATTAAGGGGTGTGAATACTTTCACAAGGCACTGTAGTTTATGAGTGGACAGACAATAAAAGATTATCACAACTAAAACTGAGAAATTTGTATATTTTTGCCAGTGTTATGAACACTGCTGCAAAACCTTCAGATAAGAACGGTAAGAATGAATAATCTGACATCAACAGCTGCTGAGACGGTCCTGTGTTTGACCAGTGACCGAGAGATTTATGTATGATACTGATATCTTAAACATGTCCTTCCACATCCACACACCTCTTCTCTGTCTTACATTAAATCCTGTACCACAGCAAAACCAGTGACCGACCGGCATCGCATTAAGCCACTTATTTAAATGCTTTCTCACATCTGGGATCGCAGACCCAGAAAAACCACCACTAGATGCCAAAGACGTTCCTACAATCTCGATCAAAACCACCTTCAATGGAAAAAGCAGTGCACTACCAAACCAGTAAACCCCATCCACATTTGAACTAGCGCGGTCAAACGATTAATCGCATCCAAAATAAGTTTTTGTTTACATAATATGTGAATGGGCTGTGCATATTTATTATGTAAATGTAAATACACACACATGCACATATATATTTAAGAAATAATGTTATGTTAATATATTAAATGTTTATATATATAAGAAATTACGAATACAAATATATGCAAACATCAAAAAATATACTGTGTGTGTGTATTTATATATAAATAAACAGTACACATGCATATATTATGTAAACAAAAACTTTTATTTTGGATGCGATTAATTGTTTGACAGCACTAATTAGTACATTTTGAAAATGTGCTCGTCACTACTAACTTGACAGTAGCTGCGTTTGAGAGAAATTCCCAGCATGAGTGTGTAATATTGGCAAAAAGACTAGGATTTAAACTACTAATCTCTCTTTTGTTTAGCAGTTTAACGAACTAAGACTATGAATATGCGATTCATGCACAAACTCAGCCAAATCTATATAACAGCATATCCATAGAGGCTAAAGGCAAACACTGCAGAATGAAAGGGCCAAACGTTTACCACAACATCATTGCAAACACTTCTGACAGCTTTCTCTTTAAACACTAATATTTCAAGACACAAGTGTAGTTGAATTCAGTTATCCTGGCATTAGGAGAAGAGAATATCATGCAAGTACTCCTTAAAACGTAAGAAGAAACAGATAAAGTGTCATTTGCAAAGACTTTTATGTCACACGTCCCCAGACCGTGATCTTCACCTGAACACTAAAAAAGGCTGGTAAGGCAATCAGCTTTCATGTGATGCAGCCATTAATGCGCTGAAATAAAAAAGACGTGATAGTAGTCGCAGTAGGAGTTCAGTTGGGTAGGAAAAGGTAGAAAATTATGGAGAAATTTCGCAGAGGCTTCTGTGTTTGGTTTGGTAGTTATCTGATGCTAGAGAGAGTTTTGATTAATGTTGTAAGTGGCCACCAGAGACGTGCCGTTGCTGGTCATACAGTCCTGCTGAAGGGCTTCGAAGTAAGATGCTTGCACAGGTTTGTGACACTGCAGCACACGCCGGGCATCTTCAGTCTTAAACCACTCCCTCTTCCTACCTGAGAACAACAAGAGGCAATGGAAAATCAGTCAACATAACGGCACGACCGCACAGAATTATGGTAATTAGCAGCGGATTTTGAGCTGCTCTTATTGGTTTCTATGGCAAATAGGGCTGAACGATTTTGGAAAATAATCTAATTGCAATTTTTGTACCAATATTGCGATTTAATATGCGATTTTTTTTTTTTAAAGCTCATTATATTCTTTATTATTCAACAAAGACAATCAATAAATCATTAATTAGTGTGCAGTATTGGGCACGTTACTTTAAAAAAGTAATTAATTATATTACTAGTTACTTCTCATAAATAGTTATATCATTATAAAATAAACTAATTACCAGGGAAAGTAAATATTGTTACTTTTAAAAAATGCAAAAATCGCAGCCTCTGCAGTTGAAAAATCGCGTTTTTTCATATCGCGATATTATCGCAAATGCAATTAATCGTTCAGCCCTACAATGCTTGCAACTGCACAAATGGATCCATGTGCATGTTTGACGCTGATTAGAGCAAACAAAAACTCAAGTATAATTGGATAAAACAAAATAGCAAAAACATGCATATCGAAAATAACTACTGTGGTTGCTGCCACTTTCTAAATAAATGACATTAATTATGGGTTTGAGAAAGTAAAGGCAGCAAACCAGTAGTGTTTATTTATATCCTTACCAATGTTTACTGAGTCCTCCCAGTCCTCCAGAACTTCAGTAACGATGAGAACATAGACATACGTTCTGTGCTTCCGGTCTCTGTTCTGTAAACAACAACTTTGTTCAGCAGCCTCGTGGGAAATACAAGCAGTGATTGCAATGGTGTTTAAGTGGCACATTTAAAAACAATTGGCTAAAACTAATGATTATTTTGATGAATCAATATATTATTTATTTGATTAATTGGATGTAAAAAATCTAATTATTACAAATTAATAATTGTAAGTAAAATAAGAATGGTGTTTAATGTTATTACACATTATGCCCAATGTTGTTTCCTAGCAAATAAACTTAGTGCTTGTATGTATGTATGTATGTATGTATATATATATATATATATATATATATATATATATGTAAGCTACATGTGCAAAAGGGGGTTAAATGTAAACATTACATTCTAAACACATCAATTGGTGATAGCTTAGCATTTTAAAATGACTAAATATAAAAAGCCTCCAATGCATTAAACAGCAGATGTATGTGTCAAAGCACCCGACGAGGCAAACTATATGCATTAGTTTGAAGTGCTGGATATAATGCATTCTCTTAGTTTAGCTACATTTCCGATGCTTTGCCCATAGCAGTGGTGGAGCCAGGATGTTTTTATAGGGGTGGCACAGAAATCTTCATTATTTACATACAAAAATGTGTTTGACCATAAAGTACAGGTCTGTTTTAGCGCCTACAAAACCAAATACAATTTCTAATTAAGATATTGGTGTGAATTAGACCAAGTAATGCTGAGTGAATATGACAATTTTTGTAATATTCCTCATCTCCAGGTATTTTAATAAAGGGGCTCACTAGCTTTATTGCTCAGTCAGCTTGGTTCTGGCTCTCAAAACCCCCAAAAGCTTGTTCTCTAACAATGCGTACTCATGCATGAGACATGCAGATAGTGATAGGATTGTGAAAAAGGCCAGAAGTCAACCGCACATAAATGCCAGAATGTAAAATGAGTTATGTTTTGCAGTTTTAATCGCCTTTTTTGGTAATTTCATGACTTAGCTGTCTAGAACTACCCTGGATGCTAGATTCTCGTGCACTTTATTTATGATGAAGCGATATAGAGCATGCGCCTCATATTCACGTAAAGTTAAAGAGGTCATATGATGTTGCTAAAAAGAACATTATTTGGTGTAATACAATGTGTTTATGTGATTTAAGGTTAAAAAAACACATTATTTCCCACAAACTGTACATTATTGTTGCTCCGCCTTTCTGAAACGCGTCCATTTTTACAAAGCTCATCGTTCGGAGAAACGAGGCGTGCTCTGATTGGCCAGCTATCCGGTGCGTTGTGATTGGCCGAATACCTCAAACATGAGACGAAAATGTTACGCCCCTTACCGTATTGTGATACGACTTTTACTCACAAGTAAACTCACTTTTACTTTCACTTTACTCACGGTTTGAAATGCAGAACGACACACCTGCACAAAAACTGCCCACACCTCCCAACGACCAGGCGCTCTGTTTGTCTGCAGCCGACGTAAGGAAGACCCTATCCAGGATTAACCAACGAAAGGCTGCGGGTCCTGACAACATACCTGGCCGTGTACTGAAATACTGTGCTGTACAGCTGAGGGATGTCCTAACAGATATCTTCAACACCTCGCTGAACCAACAGTCGTCCCCACATGTCTAAAATCCACAACAATCATACCGGTACCAAAGAAATCACCTGTTCCTGTTTAAACGACTACCGTCCCATAGCACTGACCCCAATCATGATGAAGTGCTTTGAGAGGTTAGTCATGCAAAAATCAAAAACAGCCTCCCAACACACTCGATCCTCCAGTTTGCATATACCGTCCAAACCGCTCTACGGACGACGCAATTTCCTCTACCCTCCACCTGCTCTTACCCACCTAGAAAACAAAGACTCCTATGTTAGAATGCTGTTCATTTGACTTCAGCTCGGCATTCAACACAATAATCCCACAACAGCTCATAAACAAACTAAACCTGCTGGGCCTTAACAATTCCCTCTGTAATTGGATCCTGACTTTTAACCGGAAGTTATTAGTCGCCTGTGTCCGTGTCGGCCACAACACCTCGAGCACTACACACACTGAGCACAGGTGCCCCACAAGGCTGTGTGCTCAGCCCGCTGCTCTTCACGCTGCTGACCATGACTGCCCACTGCCAAGTCAGCTCCAAAAACATCATCAAGTTTGTGATGACCAACAGTGGTAGGTCTCATCAGCAACAACGATGAAACACACTACAGAGAGGAAGTGGCACAGCTGGCAAATGGTGTGGCGCTAACAATCTGTCCCTCTGTGGAGAAGAACAAAGGAGGTTTGTGGGACTTCAGAGAAAATAAACTCGGTTGACCACCCCCCACTGATCATCGACAGCTCGACTGTGGAGAGAGTCAGCAGCACAAAATTCCTGGGGGTGCACATCATGGAGGATCTCCCCTGGTCCACCAACACCATGTCACTCTCCAAGAAGGCACAACAGCGTCTACACTTCTCTCTCCGCCGGCTGAAAAGAGCCAGTCTCCCTCCACCCAACCTCACCACATTCTACAGGGGCAACCATTGAGAGTGTGCTGACCAGCTGCCTCACTGTCTGGTATGGGAACTGCAGTGCTGCTGACCGTAAGACCCTCCAGCGGACAGTGAACACGGCTGCAAAGATCATCGGTGCCCCTCTCCCATCCATCCTGGACATTTTCCTTGCACGTGCTCCAGCAAAACCAACAGCATCATGAAGGACCCCACCACCCTCCCACAGTCTCTTCCAGCTCCTACCATCAGGAAGACGTACCGGAGCATCAGAGCCCGCTCCACCAGACTGCTCAACACTTTTTTCCCCAGGCTGTGAGAGCCCTGAACTCAGATCACCCCCCCCCCCTTTGAAACCCCATGCAAATCCCTACCTCCTGAAACATGGACCCCCCCCCCCCAAACACCCTCCAACCTTACTCACCAAAGAAAAAGCTGTGAACGTTTTTGTGCAATTCAAGTGTGCTACACACAGGTGAGTAGCAGCACACTCTCCTCTATGCACTAGACACTTTTCCTAACACTGCTATGTTTACACAATCCCACAAAAGACTCGGCAATATATGTATGTTTACATGCTCATGCACTACCACAAATCTTTTTGTACTGTTCCTCAGCTAGCTGCTTGACTCACAATGTTTCTCTCTGCACATGTACAGTATTTATGTGAAGCATTCGCATAGTTTGTATAGTTTGTATTTTTTATCTTTAGTTGTATAGATAAAACAATATATATAGTATACTTAGTCAAAATCTGTCAGTAGGTTAGTTGTTTATAGTGTTTTACATCATTGTTGCATGTCTGTATTTATGTCTGTATTTATGTAGCACCGTGGACCCATGAGGCACGACATTTCGTTCCCTGTATGTCCCCACATGTAGCGGAATGACAATAAAGCTCAACTTGAACTTGAATAAACCCATTATAAACGAGCATTTGTTGCTTTCAGTGGGGATATAATTACTGATTATAATGATCCTCATGCGTTGCAACAAACAACAATTCACGTCGCGTTTGAAGTCAGTAAACTGTGAGTCGGCTCAGGCTGTCCTTATGATGCCTCACTTCATGCTAAAAAGAACATTACGCAGTTGTGGTGTAAACAATGTGTACAGTTTATGGAAGCCCAGAAAATGTGCTTTATAATTAAACACAGCGTTCCAGGACAACGGCGCCGGCGGGTTAAAAAACCACAATTTTGGGCGGTGTTTATTTCCCACAAAATGTGGGGGTGTGTACTTTATAATTATCTCTTTGGGTTTGTTGCTCAGGGAATTTATCTAACCTCAAACAGCTTGTCTGAAGACTTGAAACCGCTGACCCCTTTCACCCTACTTCTCGTGGTCCACAGTGTTTCCATGCCCTCCTTAAAGTAGGCTACGTGTTTTAATAAGTGTCCATTGCTCCTTGTCTAAAGTGTCATACTTTGCTCCTCCACACCAGGGTAACACACCTGAAACAATTGCGCCTCCTCCATTGCTCCCTACACAGTGTCCATTGCTCCCTACAGTGTCCATTGCTCCTCCATTGCTCCCTACACAGTGTCCATTGCTCCCTACACAGTGTCCATTGCTCCTTACACAGTGTCCATTGCTCCCTACTCCCTGAGCAGGGGACATCCGTTGAAGTGTACTTCACTTCGGAACATTCAACAACGTCTTTACGCACGGACGAGTGTGAAATCATATACCTCTGTAAATATATACAATTTAAATTCACGTCTCGCACACTTCAATGCACCTTGAATGGAACATATGCATTTGCTTCTAACTGGAATCCTGTGATGTCCACTTCGCAGGGCACTTACGTTCGGATAGAACAAACGTCTGAAGCGATAAGAGTAACATATGAAATGTGCAGAGCGGGGGGGAATGTAATTGAGAACCGCTGGTGTAAAGTATTATATTGTCATAATCTAAAGTGATGTGACTGAAGTTTTCCCATTTAATCAATAATCATATTTGATATTTTCATAATTGCTAATTATTGATTAGTGGTTCCAGCCTCTAAATAAATCAAGCAATCTATAAAGCTGCAACTTTATTTACTTTACCCTACTTGCCTACTTTATTCTCAAAATTGTAGAAAATATTACTATCAAAACTTTGACTGTTCGTGTAAGATAACTCTTATAAAATAATTATCTTAATTCTTTGTTTTTTGCAACTTGCCACTGCACCACTAATACATTATAATGGTGTTCTTGTGGCTCAGTGGTAGAGCATTGCGTTAGCAGCGCAAAAGGTTGTGGGTTAAATTCCCAGGAAACACACATAGTGATAAAAAAATGTATAGCTTGAATGCACTGTAAGTCGCTTTGGGTAAATGTAAATGTAGTGGAGTCAATATCTTTTCTTTGTGAAAACACTCACCTCAAAAACGCCTACCAATCGTCCTAATGAACCTTTTACTCCTGCCTGCGGGAATAAAACACAAGTGTGAAACACTGAATTCAGGACATTTATAACATTTTAAAGCATCCTGAAACCTCTTATTTCAGCATAATCAGTTCTCTCCAGATATATATGAAATAAGGTGGCACAGGAATCTGTGGAGAGGAGGATGGGAATGATTATATCGGCAACTCGATGTCCCGTGCTGTTACGTTCATTCAGCGCAGCTTTGAATGCGGTTGTGAATCCTGACAATGTAAAGGTGTCAGCTCGGCTATATATATGTGCGGTTCTGATGGTCGTATGATAATATAATGCTCTATGAACGCTCTGTAAAGTGATGCTAGCCTTTACCTTCGGCTCTAGAGTCTTGTTTGTGTTAAACATTGCACAAAAACAGTCTCAGATATATCGGTCGATCTCTACTGCAGACCCAACACATAATACGAGTTTGTGAGGAACGCTTACCTCCTCGCACACCTCCCTGACAGCAGCAACACTGGGCTCCTCCTCTGGCTCCATGCCTCCTCCAGGAACGACCCATCTGTCCGGATGACTGCTGCTGCTCACCAGCAGCACCTGACACAGACACAGCCGTCACACACACAATCTCTACACACCTTTCTCCTACACCTCATGTGACGCTTTGTGCAAGCTATGGGAGTAACTTCTGCTTACACTGTAAACAATCAGCAATTTTCAAAAACTGGGTACAATGAAGTGACATTACTTTACTCAGCCTTCAGCCATTAAAACGAAATTTTAAAGTTAAAAGCATTAAAAAATGACTTTCAGCACACCATGAATAACTCCGAAAGGTCCTCCTTCTATATTAAAGTTGTGTTAATATCATTATAGTAATATGTGTCTATATTTCGTAACAATTATATTTTACAGCATCCGTGTGAAAACACTAGGAGTGTTGTAGTGCCTGCAGTGGGCGGAGCTAATGCGCAAACGGCAATCTCATTGGCCGGTGCTCGCCTATCATCGTCCCTGTTTTGATTTCAGCGAATCAGTTCGAGCGAATCCAGATGACCTGATTAATATTCATGAACCCGGCAGCTCATTAATCCTTAGTGCGTTTTATGGTTATTAATAGTAGAATTTGTGGTAGTTTTGTCATCTTATCAGTGTTATTTGTAGTTTTTTTCCCCTTTTTTTATAGAAACACTAAATGACAAACAATATCTTAAGCACCACCACCAGTCCTAACTTCAGACAACATGACAAATATGCATTCATACATGGTTATTATAAAGTTCTATCATCATATATAATGCTAAATTATCATATTATAATGTTTGACTGAAATAATCAATTGAATTTGATAGGTATCTCTCACATTGTCCCACAGAAACATTAAAATAGAGTAAATAGTGTAATGTTTTATAATAATAATTTATTCTGTTTGGTGACCATTTCATTCATTTAACATATTTAATATTGGGGCATCCAAGTTATTTGACATATTTGAATCTTTTTTTTTTTTAAATGTTACAATAGTTACTTTCCCTGGTAATTAGTTTATTTCATAACGATGTAACTCGGTTAGTATTTGTGAGAAGTAACTAGTAATATAACTAATTACTTTTTTTTAAAGTAATGTGCCCAACACTGTACACTATACAATGATTATATGTCTTTGATTAATAATGAATATGAAGAGCTTTAAAAAAATATCACATATTAAATCGCAACATTGGTAAAAAAAAAATAATAAAAAATCGCAATTAGATTATTTTCTAAGATCGTTCAGCCCTAGAAAACACACCTGGAAAGAGACTCTTAGTGCATCCCGGGGAATTACTCATGGTTATTATGGTTAAATATATGCAGTAAATTAAACTGTTTCTCACGTCTGGTACATTTCACCTCAAATAGCAGCGAGGTCTGTATCTTAGTCTGATTCGGACGCATATGTAACTGTTTCTCTGTTTAAAAATATGGTTTTATAATTACACGTCTATTTTGTAAATATAAATGTATTACATACATTTCACCTCACAGACAAAATTGATAAAACTCATGATTCGGATGGTGATTTCCACCCCAATTGTTCTATATGACCTGGAGGAGCGAGGTCCACCCCCACATCTGTGATCTACAACATGGCCAAGAAAAGAGCTGTCAAACCCAAAAGGAACCAATCACACGATTGTCTGCTGTAATTAAAATCAACTTCAAAGATTATGAGAAAATCAGCCAGAAGCATACAAATGGTATTCTTGTTATTGTAATTACACTGAAAATCATGTATTTAAAAATACTTATTATGATCCAAGAAGCATATGTTATAGAAATAATCCTATTGATGATTATCCTTTGGGGATTATACTTAAACTCTGACCCTGGGGTTTAAAATAGGAAAATTAGACACTGCGCTAGTGGCCTGTAGTTTTATGGCGTTGCCTAAGTTACCTACGTGATATACCTCTGTATATATATATATATATATCTGTTTATAATACACATTTTTTAATTGTATTGTATACCTGCTTCTGCCATAATAAAGACCCATTTCGAATGTTTATGTGCTTTTCAGCAGTTATTAAATATTGTTATTTTAAACAACTTCCAGAATTTCATAAATAAATATGTATGCAAATTACAGCGAAGTACAACGGTGTTCGGGAGTGCTCAGAAAGGGTTTAAACACTGCATTTTGAATCTAATTTTCACGTAAACTCAGATGTGGATTCGGACGGTAATTAAATTACCACACGACCTTGGTGTTTGTCAAAAAACAGTATTCGGCCGGGGATTTTTGCGGAGGGTGGTGAGATTAAAACACCGACATCCTGGACTCACACGGCATTAAAATCACCAGCTACCCCCTGTATATGGTGAAAATCACTTACGTCCCCCTGAGAAGCAATTACCGTCCAAATATGCCCTTTTTTCATTTATTTACAGCATAATACAAAGGAAACATGCAAATAATCAGGAGAATAACACAGTGGGCTGAAAGAGCTATTCCATAGATATCGTTGTTAATATACCACGTCACATTAATATACAACGTTATTCTCCTGACTTCTGAAAATAGACAACTAGCCCATTCAGTCAAAATGACGGATAAGGATAACTTGTAGTGCAATCTTATGATTCAAAACGCTTTGTTGCAGTGTTTTTGAGTGGCACTTCCCCAAACTAGAACATCAGTTTATTAGTATAACAGCTGTCAGATATAACCGAATGAGTCACAAACCTTTATAAATGAGGGAGAATCATTATTAAAAGGCGCCAGAAACATAAATTAATTACATAGAGTGAAACAAACAGTGTGTCTGAATTCTATTACATTTTAACATTGCGAAAAACAGCATCATGAAAAAAATATTATACATTTATACTACATAGCAATACAGTAACTTAACTAATACTTTAGTGATTGTTACTGTAACATATCATCCAGCACGGTTTTTTTATATATTATTTTTTATGTCAATATCATGATAGTAGTATCAGATTAATATAATAAATGAAATACCACTGTAACGTTACTGATGATGATAGCCAATTATCATGTATTTGAGATTTACATGATACTGCAATATAAACGAATGGCATTTGTTACACATGTAAGGTTAGGATGTCCAACAAATTCAAGTTAATATCACTTTATGAGTTGGCAAATGTTTTAATGAGATCACAAATTCACTTTGTTTTTTAATTAAAGTAGTAACTTAGCAATAACAGTGTCATACTGGCGTAACGTTACATGACCACATTGGGCTAAGTTTGAACTAAATAGGTGACTTACTCGATCGAAAACAAAACAGATGTGAGAAGATATCATTTAGTGGCCTTACACGCACATCTGCACACATTACTAAGTGCATTTGGCGAGATGTTTGTTAGTTTGAAGAGAATAAAGGCAGCAGTGATTGCTGGCGTCACCTCCTCCTCGCGCTCGCTCCTGAAGCACAGGCAGGCCGCGCGCTTCTTGTAGCCGTCTCTGTCGTAAATGCGCGTCTGGTTGGACTTGAGCTTTATCATCGCGCTCAACCGATCAAAGTCCTCAACTGCTGCCAAGTCTGTGCCTCTCGCTGCGATCCCGCGCCCGCAAACCCTTCTAAAGGCCCTCTGCTAACATAAACATTCCCTCCGTCGCTTCATTTTGTGAGTCTCGTGAGCTTGTCTCGCACAGACGCCATTATTCTGAGCTCTGCGCAAATTGCGTTGCATTAAAGACAACCCCGAAGCGTTTCCTCTTTGTGAATATCACGTTGCGCAATAGAGGTGAAACCGGTTCAAAGCGCACTAACGTTATATATTGATGAATTCACTCCGGTATAATATATATGTTTCGATTAATTAATAATTAATGTGTGTGTGTACATATAACATTTTGCACAACATTATTATTAAGATTATTGGATATTTTCTATAATATTAGAAAAAAAAACGTAATTTAATTTATATAATTAATGCAATATATGTGTGTATATATATATATATATATATATAATTATAGGGGGCGGTCCGCGCTTTTTAGCCAATCAGAGAACGTACTCTACCTGTCAATCACTTTGGACGGTTAGAAGTATTGCTATAGGATTGGCTGCCACGCTTTTTAGAAGGCGTGGCTCCGTTCTTCGTGCGTCGCTTATCATCGCGCTAATCAGGATCTGGTTAATTCGGTTCTTCGAACGCACCTGCTGTTGATGATTAGTCTGGCTGGATTGAGTTATCTGATGGTTTAAAAGGTCAGATGTATCGATACTCCAAACCACGATCAGCATATTATTATTTTAAATTTCTGTCCCTGGATCAGTAGGGCACTCTTGTAATAAAGTAGCGGTGGCTGGGACAGATTTTAATTATCATTTCTGATTAAAAGGATGCGATCTAATCCTGTTTACATGAAATAAGGACCCGTTGCTATGACAGCAACTCCGGGATGAGCTTCGAAGAACCAAATGATCCACGATCAAGCGAAATCGGCAACAATCAAATCCAGCTAACGGAGTTAGCGACGTACGAAGAACGGACCCCTGGTTTTAAACTATTTGGTCCCACTTATAGCCAGTTTCCGTGTCCAGAGATCGGGTCGTCTGGGCCTTCGACTGCCGCCCGATCCACT
This sequence comes from Ptychobarbus kaznakovi, assembly GCA_027422405.1. NCBI lineage: Eukaryota > Metazoa > Chordata > Actinopteri > Cypriniformes > Cyprinidae > Ptychobarbus > Ptychobarbus kaznakovi. The sequence goes on from CM049794.1 coordinate 23,210,990, forward strand.
ATGCACCGGTCCCTTACAGTCCCTCCTGCAGGTGGTGAGCCCACGGGAGGGCGGCCCCACGTCACTCTTTCGGGGAGGCCCGGCCACCAGGCGCTCGCATGCGAGCCCCAATCCTGGGCCTGGCTCCAGGGAGGGGCCCCGGCTGCGCCATGCACAGGATGGAACGGGAGATTGACAGACGGATCGGTGCAGCTTCTGCAGCCGGATGCCTCTTGGACGCCTTCCCTTGGGAGGAGCAGGAGGAAGTGTCTAGGGAGAGGGAAGTCTGGGCATCTCTGCTAAGACTGCTGCCCCAGCGACCCGGCCCCGGATAATCGGAAGAAGATGGATGGATGGAGGGTCCCACTTATAGACCCTTGTTCTGTTAGTAAACATTGTGATGTTTTTCTGTGGGTGGAGCTTAGCTGGAGGCAGAAAGAGTCCCCTGACTTTGACTAACGTTATCTGTGACGTTTGTTAGCTTGTTTTTTTTAACAATTACTGGATAAATTCAGATTTAACCTGCATAAGGTCATTCACTGTCCGGGACTGCGACTGTAATTTGAAAAGGTTTACTTTAACGGACGAAACCAGATTGGCCGTTTCGCACGCTTTAACTCAAAGAATAGACGATCTGACTGGATTACGTTAACGTTAGCTCCGGTTGAGTGACTCACATCTAACGTGTATAGTAAAGGCAAACTCAACGTGTCTATCTAGTCCTGAAGATGTAATGTCAGCAGGCAACTATTTTAACAGCTACATTATTATTCCAGTCACAATTAATCACAAGATATATACAATTACAGATGATTAAGCATATAAATCGTCAGTTTGTTGTTTTACAAACATGCACACAGACATAATTTCATGCACAGACGTAAGATGCAAGAAATCTTCAGACGCGCCCATAACAAACAAAAGACAATACTTTATTGAACATTTTCTGATAAGAAGTTGGCTGCAAACGGGAGCATTTTAGATGATGGTTTCTGTCCAGTCCGCTCGTTTTATTGTGTTTAACCACAGCTGTGGTCGGTTTTTTGTCTGGCAGTGGCATCAGGTATGTGATAACATTTCAAATTGGAGCCTCTACAACATCACTTCGGGCACCCAACATCACAACAAGATGATATTTTAAGCTCCTTGTGCAGCCGAATCTGCTCTGGTTTTAATGGGCCGCCTCTAGTTTTCGCTTTGTTTTGCCTCCAGCTAGCGCTGTGACATAATTGTGACGTCGGCCCTAAAAGGGTCTATACTAGGTGGCCTTAACTTCTGTGTACTAACATTTAAATTAAGCATCTAGTACAATGCACTTATTGTGTACATACATGTTTTTACTTTGTACTTATATTTTTAAATATACCTATATGTAATTCGCAACTGTAATTAATTTCTATAATTACATTTATAATTACACCCATCTCTTAACTCACCTTAAAGTGAAAGTGACATGACATACGGCCAAGTATGGTGACCCATACTCAGAATTTGTGAGTATGGACTATATTAATTGCACTGCAATTAGCCCATCCAAAGTGCACACACACAGCATTGAACACACACACACACACACACACACACACACACACACACACACACACACACACACACACACACACACACACACACACACACACACACACACACACACACACACACAGGTTTTATTTTCTTTTTTGATATGATATGATGGATTACGATATGACATGATACAAGACATGATATGACATAGATATATATATATAGATGGATGGATGGATGGATGGATGGATGGATAGATTTTTCTTTTTTGATATGATATGATGGATTACGATATGACATGATATAATATAATATCTTACCTTATATATCACACACACACATATATATATTATATGATATGTGATATATGATGATATGATGTGATATATGAAACAGTATGATATTATATGATATATTATGATATGATATATGATGGATTATTATATTATGATCAGTGTTGGGCTAGTTACGCAATGAATGTAATATATTACTCATTACTAGCTACTCCTAATATTAATAATAGTAATATTTTTACTTTACTTATTAATTTCTGTCAAGAGTAATTAGTTACATTACTTTTTCTTCACGCCCCATAGAAGTTGTAGCTGTGCATCTTCCACATAAAATTATTCTATAATGTTCATAATAACATATTTCTTCCTCATAATTTAACCAAAATGCACATTGGATCGCAGTCAGAAGTTATTACAGACACTCAATAGTGATCGATCGTGACATTCAAGTGGAAATCTTGTATTAATCTCATTAATCGTTATGTGTATCTGGAAGCTAATTGTAATTTCGCTGTAACACATACGATTATATTGCATTATGCATTTTATGAAATCACATACGTTTGTAAGAAACAGGAATTTTCCAAAAATATTTTTAATTACAGTAAAATGTAGCACATGCTGATCAGAGGGATGTAGAGCCAGAGTAAAGATATATTCAACAGTGTTCAGATCATATTTATCCTGACAAAATCAATATAATGCTATATTTATATCTGCTGAATGTAAGCTTTTCCATATTCAAAGCTAAGTTTGCCTGCTGCACTGAGGACATCACATGCATGTGCGAGTCATGACAATTATGAAAATTAATCTAAGAATTATTTGATAGTTGGATTTTAAATCAGCGGGGTCGAGGCATCAAAAGCAACTAACTAAGCTTTTTTATGGATGGTAACATTAATATTATTACTGAAATCTTATTAGTAATTAGTTATACTACTAGTTACTGCAAAAAGTAATATTATTATAGTAACTAAGTTACAGTAACTAGTTACTGCCCAACACTGGTTATGATATAAGAAATTATATATTATGATGACATGACATATTATGATATGATGCAGTGGCGACATCTGCTGCTCGTAGCGTTCATTGCGAACAGTGTAGCTCCTCCCTCCAGCTCCACCATCATCGTATCGTCTTCACTGCAGGACTTGCTTTCCGTAAACACTGACAGCGGAGCTTTAATGTCAGACAAACTCATGACTTGTGTTATAATAACTGGATTGGGAGTCTCCTTATAGTGACGTGACGTGCCTGGATCAGGTGGGTCGAGGGTCATGATGCTTTCACGTGAGTCAGCTGACACAGCAGTGTTATTAGCGCTCATAATGATCATTATGGGATGTCATTGAGGCTATCAGTACTGCGCATCACAGTAATGCATCTAACGTAACACATGACAGAAGATAATGTCACTGCATGCGGTTTTCCCGCATAGTCGCTTTCTCGTTACATTAGCCCTTGGCTGGACGTGTTGTATTGAATCAAAATGTTATCTTTCCGTAATATAAATATTAGTTAGTATATTAAATGACTAAGTAAAGTCCTGTTGTGTCAACTGCTTTAAAAAACACGCTGTACAAAATTATTATGAATATAATATTTCCAAACCGTGGCATTTACATGGTACGTTAAACAATACCGCAGTATATATGCATACTATAACCATAATAGGTCTACACAATTCTAATTAAATGCTTATTGTTGCAATAATATATTACTTAGAATTGCAAAACTATATTATGGTAGTTTTTTTACTGCTTTTATTTAAATAATAATAATAAATCTACTTACGTTTTACAACATTGCTGCATTACAGTATTGAGAGTAAACGAAATTATTAATAAATGATAATTAAAAAAAATCCAAACATTAAACATTATTGGAACAAAGATTAAAGAGGGTAATTATTGTAAAGAAATTGGCACAATAATAATAAAAAAATAATAATAATTTCGAAGTGACCTTTGACCTGAACCTGTTTTGTGAGATTCACCCGGCGCAGTTAAAACGAGTTGTAAAAGGGAAAGTATACGCCCAAGTAAATAATCTTATCTATCTGAGACAAAGTAAATTTGAGGGATCTAATAGATAAAGTCCACACTAGTCTAAAATAAAATGATGAACACTTTCTAGCTGTTTTCCAGCAATCCTGTCTGCGTCTTCATCCATAAATAAGTGCATTCTGTTGGATTTGGCAGTCATTAATGAGGGCAGAGAGATCATGTGGGAGTCACATGCGTGCAGAAGATGAGCAGTAAACAGATGCCAGGAGCACAGCCCTCGTCTGAGTGCGTTACACCATGAACAACACTACTAACCCCCCTCACATCATCAGCGGAGACGCGGCCGTCAGCTACGTGCTGGTCCCCTTCTTCCTCATCACTGCCCTCGGGATTGTTGCAGCTGTGGTAGGTGACATATATAACATATGTTTACTACGTAGCATGCCTCAGCAGTGTTTACTAGGTAACATGCCTCAGCAGTGTTTACTACGTAGCATGCTTCAGCAATGTTTACTATGTAGTATGCATCAGCAGTGTTTACTATGTAGCATGCATCAGCAGTGTTTTTACTACGTACCACACATCAGCAGTGTTTACTATGTAGCATGCATCAGCAGTGTTTACTATGTAGCATGCATCAGCAGTGTTTACTACATAGCATGCTTCAGCAGTGTTTACTATGTAGCATGCATCAGCAGTGTTTACTACGTAGCATGCATCAGCAGTGTTTACTAGGTAGCATGCATCAGCAGTGTTTACTATGTAGCATGCATCAGCAGTGTTTACTACGTAGCATGCATCAGCAGTGTTTACTACGTAGCATGCCTCAGCAGGGTTTACTACGTAGCATGCATCAGCAGTGTTTACTACGTAGCATGCCTCAGCAGTGTTTACTACGTAGCATGCCTCTGCAGTGTTTACTAGGTAGCATGCATCAGCAGTGTTTACTAGGTAGCATGCATCAGCAGTGTTTACTAGGTAGCATGCATCAGCAGTGTTTACTAGGTAGCATGCATCAGCAGTGTTTACTAGTAGCATGCATCAGCAGTGTTTACTAGGTAGCATGCCTCAGCAGTGTTTACTACGTAGCATGCATCAGCAGTGTTTACTACGTAGCATGCATCAGCAGTGTTTACTACGTAGCATGCATCAGCAGTGTTTACTACGTAGCATGCCTCAGCAGTGTTTACTAGGTAGCATGCCTCAGCAGTGTTTACTACGTAGCATGCCTCAGCAGTGTTTACTACGTAGCATGCCTCAGCAGTGTTTTCTACGTAGTATGCCTCAGCAGTGTTTACTACGTAGCATGCCTCAGCAGTGTTTACTAGGTAGCATGCATCAGCAGTGTGTACTACATAGCATGCATCAGCAGTGTTTACTACGTAGCATGCATCAGCAGTGTTTACTACGTAGCATGCATCAGCAGTGTGTACTAGGTAGCATGCATAAGCAGTGTTTACTACATAGCATGCATCAGCAGTGTTTACTAGCATGCATCAGCAGTGTTTACTACGTAGCATGCCTCAGCAGTGTTTACTAGGTAGCATGCCTCAGCAGTGTTTACTAGGTAGCATGCATCAGCAGTGTTTACTAGGTAGCATGCATCAGCAGTGTTTACTAGGTAGCATGCATCAGCAGTGTTTACTAGGTAGCATGCATCAGCAGTGTTTACTAGGTAGCATGCATCAGCAGTGTTTACTACATAGCATGCATCAGCAGTGTTTACTACGTAGCATGCATCAGCAGTGTGTACTAGGTAGCATGCATCAGCAGTGTTTACTACGTAGCATGCATCAGCAGTGTTTACTAGGTAGCATGCATCAGCAGTGTTTACAGCATGCATCAGCAGTGTAGCATGCATACTAGCATGTCAGCAGTTTACTAGGTAGCATGCATCAGCAGTGTGTACTAGCATGCATCAGCAGTGTAGCATGCATCAGCAGTGTTTACTAGCATGCATAGCATGCATCAGCAGTGTAGCTTGCATCAGCAGCTACGTAGCATGCATCAGCAGTGTTTACTATAGCATGCATCAGCAGTGTTGTACTAGGTAGCATGCTCAGCAGTGTTTACTAGGTAGCATGCATCAGCAGTGTTTACTACATAGCATGCATCAGCAGTGTTTAGCATGTCAGCAGTGTTACTAGGTAGCATGCTCAGCAGTGTTTACTAGGTAGCATGCATCAGCAGTGTGTACTAGGTAGCATGCATCAGCAGTGTTTACTATGCATGCATCAGCAGTGTTTACTGTAGCATTCAGCAGTGTTTACTAGGTAGCATGCATCAGCAGTGTTTACTAGGTAGCATGCCTCAGCAGTGTTTACTACGTAGCATGCCTCAGCAGTGTTTACTACGTAGCATGCCTCAGCAGTGTTTACTAGGTAGCATGCCTCAGCAGTGTTTTCTACGTAGTATGCCTCAGCAGTGTTTACTAGGTAGCATGCCTCAGCAGTGTTTACTAGGTAGCATGCATCAGCAGTGTGTACTACGTAGCATGCATCAGCAGTGTTTACTAGGTAGCATGCATCAGCAGTGTGTACTACATAGCATGCATAAGCAGTGTTTACTACATAGCATGCATCAGCAGTGTGTACTAGGCAGCATGCATCAGCAGTGTTTACTACATAGCATGCCTCAGCAGTGTTTACTAGGTAGCATGCCTCAGCAGTGTTTACTAGGTAGCATGCATCAGCAGTGTGTACTAGGCAGCATGCATCAGCAGTGTTTTCTACGTAGTATGCCTCAGCAGTGTTTACTAGGTAGCATGCCTCAGCAGTGTTTACTAGGTAGCATGCATCAGCAGTGTGTACTACATAGCATGCATCAGCAGTGTTTACTACGTAGCATGCATCAGCAGTGTGTACTAGGTAGCATGCATAAGCAGTGTTTACTACATAGCATGCATCAGCAGTGTGTACTAGGTAGCATGCATCAGCAGTGTTTACTACATAGCATGCCTCAGCAGTGTTTACTAGGTAGCATGCATCAGCAGTGTTTACTACATAGCATGCCTCAGCTGTGTTTACTAAGTAGCATGCATCAGCAGTGTTTACTACATAGCATGCCTCAGCTGTGTTTACTAGGTAGCATGCATCAGCAGTGTGTACTAGGTAGCATGCATCAGCAGTGTTTACTACTTAGCATGCATCAGCAGTGTTTACTACGTAGCATGCATCAGCAGTGTGTAGTAGGTAGCATGCATCAGCAGTGTTTACTAGGTAGCATGCATCAGCAGTGTTTAATACATAGCTTGCATCAGCAGCGTTTATTACGTAGCATGCATCAGCAGTGTTTACTACGTAGCATGCATCGGCAGTGTGTACTAGGTAGCATGCATCAGCAGTGTTTACTAGGTAGCATGCATCAGCAGTGTTTACTACATAGCATGCATCAGCAGTGTTTACTTGGTTGCATGCCTCAGCAGTGTGTACTAGGTAGCATGCATCAGCAGTGTTTACTAGGTAGCATGCATCAGCAGTGTGTACTAGGTAGCATGCATCAGCAGTGTTTACTAGGTAGCATGCATCAGCAGTGTTTACTACATGGCATGCATCAACAGTGTTTACTACGTAACATGCATCAGCAGTGTGTACTAGGTAGCATGCATCAGCAGTGTTTACTAGGTAGCATCCATCAGCAGTGTTTTCTACATGGCATGCATCAACAGTGTTTACTAGGTAGCATGCCTCAGCAGTGTGTACTAGGTAGCATGCCTCAGCAGTGTGTACTAGGTAGCATGCTTGTGTTTCTAACAGTGTCTGTCTGTGTGCTCACTTGGGGAAGAATGTGAAGTCACATGACGGAGTAATTTGATTGAGCAGTACATCCAGAAAGACAGAAGGCCTTTATTGTTTTATGAACATGTCTTGACTGCGAGCGCAAAACGCTCGTCAGCTGCATCTTTGCTTACTTCTACAGCTGAAGCAGCCGTACAGACATTATGAAGCGGTGTAGCTGGTGTTCCTGGCATTATGTTAATACAGTAAAATGCTAATGTATCTTCTTGTTTTATAGGTGATGTACATAAGGAGGAAGCGGAGGTAAATAATCAAACTCTTTGAAAGATATCAAATGTTTGGAATAATTAAAAACATTTTTGGGAAATAAATCTATTTTGCACACCAAGACTGCATTTATTTGATCAAAAATGTTGGAAAAAGAAATTATATTGTCAAATTATATTACAATTTAAAAGTTTCAGCATCGTTACTCCAGTCTCACATGATTCTTTAGAAATAATTTTTATGATCAAATGTATTTATTTATATGTTTATTTTTGCTTAAGCATTAATAATGGAGCTTATTATTATCGATGTTGAACACAGTTTTTGCTGCATACTATTTTTGTGGAAACTGCAATGCATGCTTTAAAGAAACTGAAAGTTCAAAAACAGCATTTATTAAAAAAATAATATTTTGTAACATCTTTTGTCGTTACTGTCACCTTTGATCAATTTAATTCATCCTTGCAGAATAAAAGCATTAATTTATTTAAATAAAAAATTAGTAAACTAATAAAATAACGTATACTTACTTCAAACTATTGAATGGTAGTGTATCATGATTTCCACAAAATAATAATAATTATTAATATTGTTGGCATTAATATTGATTATAATTTGAAATATTTCTTGAGCAGCAAATCACTGAAAACACTGAAGACTGGAGAAATTATGCTCCAAATTCAGAAATTATAAAATGGCATATTTCTGTATTACTGTATAATAAGCTGTTGTTCTCTTCTTTGAAACACAGAAGTAGATGTTCGGCAGAATGTCTGTCCCTCTGTTTTGCATACAATATAAGTGGATGACCCTTTCTTCCTGCCTGTGTGTCTGTGCACTTTTAGGATTGATCGACTGCGGCATCAGCTGCTTCCAGTTTACACGTATGACCCAACTGAAGAGCTGAACGAGGCAGAGCAGGACATACTTTGGAGAGAGGAGGACACAAAGGTAATCCATCCTGTTATCAAATGAAAAACGCTGATGTCTAATGCTGACTCCCAGTGCAATCCTGAAAGCAAATGCCAACATTTACTCTACCAATATTAATACTTTTATTCAGCGAGGACACATTACATGTATCAAAAGTGACAGTGAAGACATTTATAATGTTGCGATACATTTCTATCTATTTTAAGTAAATGCCAACTTTCTGTTAATAAAAACTGTTGCAGTACAACTGTTTTTAAATTGATAATATTCAGATATGTTTCTTGAGACTGGAGGAATGATGCTGAAAATTCAGCTATTTTCACAGCAATAAATTACATTTCAAGGTAATGCACGTTTAAAAAAAATCAAAACGAGGCGCTGGTGTTTTTATATCACTGTGGCCACGTACACACTGCAAGTTTTCAGGAGTGACAACCGCATTTAAATGCGGGAGTGAGTCCCGTAAATTATCGTTCCATGTGTGTACGGAACAGCACTCACTCCCGCATTTGTAACCACAGCAACATCTGTCGTCTTGCAACAGTGAATAAACGTTAACCGTCCGTTATGTGCCATTTCTTTTACAACTGTTTTTTCCGTCGATTTGAACTAAATCGTGCCATTACTACCACTAATACGTGCAGTGTTGTTTATGCTCGGGAGGCTCTTTAGAGAGCTCTGTCTTAGTGTTGCCATTTCATATTTACAAGCGCTTTCAGATGTTGTTTGGTCTGCTCATAAAGACAGGACTTTATGTTAATAAAGTGGTCTGTGCGGATATGAAAATTCAGCTATTTTCACAGCAGCGCATAAATTACATTTCACATAAGGTACATGGATGCACGTTCAAATACGTCATTAACAACTAGTTGTTCAGTTCGGTTCCGTAAACTGCGTAGAATTTCTGTAAAAAACGAGTTAATGCGGTTGTCACTCCCGTATTTTAGTGAATTATGTGTGTACAGAACGCGATTAAGGAGTAAAAGGTGAACTGACAACCGAATTTAGCTGCAGTGTGTACGTGGCCTGTATTTCTGAAGGACCACCGTCTTTAGAAAATGTTTGATGTCATTTTAATTTCATCTTGCATGTTATATGCTTGATAAAGCAGTGTTTGTAAGCTCAGTTTACAGCCGTTACCGGGCCCAAACCTCTAACGTTAACGTTCTTTCTCCCGCTTTTAAGCATCTCCTGCTGGACAGAGAGTGAATTTGCATTTATAATAAGTCCGTCCAAGTAGTTATCACTGCATCTCAGTCCGTCTGATTTATGAAGCAAACATATTTTGTTTGTTATAAAAAAAGAATCTACTCCAGAGAGACTTAGCTGTTGTTATTGATTCTCTACCGGAAGTTAAGTTAGGGCCACAAACACGCGCATGCGCAGTAACGTTTGTTTATGTTGTTTCCGTTGAAACCGTCTATAATGATATTCTAGTGTGCTTGTAGTTTTATAGCAACAGTTTGGACAGGACCCTTTTCTGTTCTAACAGGACTGGTCTGGAGAAAGCAAAATCAAAAGCATTTATTTTTTTAACCTTGTCTTATACACAGAGACACTGTCATGTTAGAATAGAAAAGGGTTCTGTCCAAACTGTTGCTATACAATTAGAAGCACACAATTCCCTTGAATATCATTATATACTTAAACATTACGATTTGTACTCACGGAAATTACTAAAGTAGTCAAACCTTTCATTAGAAGGGGGTGCCAATACTTTCGGCAATATAGTGCAATATATTGTAGTTTACAATATAAAATAGTTATTTAATTTGTTATAATTTAATGGGTTTTTATAATTTGTTTTTACAACATGACAGTTTTTACTGTGTTTTTGATCAAATAAATACAGTCATGGTAAGCAGAAGAGACCAGGGCTCTCACGCATTCACTGAGACACACGCATTTCAACCAGTTGACACGCTCTCACGCAATACCTTGTATTTCTCACGCTGAGAAGGGATAACTTGTCCCGCTATATCTACAATTAATAGACGAGGGAATACAGAGGAAAGTTCTCTGTCGAGTTCATAGCTGTCTCGAGTTATACAGAGTTAAATGCCATCTACCAGCCAATCAGAAATTAGGATGTTGTTGTTTCCGGGTAGATTACGCAATTCTGCTGCAACATGGATGCGCGTCGGTAACCCCTTCATATTTTTTTTTATCGATTTTAAGATTCCTGGATGAAATCACTTAAAAGATAGTGATAGCTGAAGTTGGAATATAGCCAAAATCGTGCAAAAGTATTATTAATGCAGTCAAAAACCTCCCAACTGCTTTGAAAACAGAAGCTTTAGGCTTAGATTTGGCTTCCTGAAAGGAAAGTACTAGATATGTTATAACAGTTGGTAAATCTGATAAAACACAGACAAATTCATCCAAATAAAATAAATTGTTTAATAAATTGTTAAAATCAGCAAACCAATGGTAAGCTTAACCAAATTTGCATCGTTAAATATGCATATCCTTTATTTTAGTGCCCAAGAGAAACTGTGAAAGAAGTTGAACATTAAACGTGGCATGATGACAAGATCGCATTATGTTTAAATATATTTTACCCTAAAAGAGGCGACGAACATTTGATAAGCTGCGGGGAGAAGCAGTGAAAGTGTAGGTCTTATTTCTTGGCTTCATGTGAATATTTAGATGAGGTGACTTTGTTCATACATTCTTTGTTTGGCTCACGGCAGCATTTAAAACAGCATGGCCGCCTGTAACGGGAAATCTACCCACCCTCCTATAAAGGTTCACAAATTAAGACATATTGGAGGGGAATTACCTGTTTAAATGTCACCGTCCCGTATACGGGACGCCTAATTTTACTTCACTATATTACAATTAAAGCCTAATCTAATCATGACAAACTATATATATATATATATATCTCATTGGAAAGGTCTAAGACTCCTAAATAGATATTTTACCATTTTTTGTTGTTACAAATTATGTAGTAACAGTAATATATTAATATATGATACATCTACATCATAACAGGAGTTATGTCTTTACTTCATTGAGTTTAGTTTGATTTAACCACCAGTACAGCTATAATACATGTAATACCTTTCTAATTACATAATATTACACAGGTATACGCTACTTAAAGTGCATAAAGATTGTACTTAAGTGTACTAGTATCTGTGTAACAGACTCGGTCTGTATCATATGTGTAACAGTAGCTGTCTTTACATCTTCATAATTACAAACTGTTACATAACTTAGTTACATGGTAAGTACATTTTGTTTCATGTAAGTACAACAGCTACTAAGTACTTAACTAGGTAATTACTCTGTATCATGACACCTTAAAATAAAGTGTTACCCAAATTAGTATACTTCATTATCTTTCATGCTAACTTTTTTATACTTTATTTTTTTTACAAAGCATTCAGGAATTACAACCGTGTTGTAACAAGCATTGATAAACCAGTGTGTTTTCTGTGAATTTAAAATAAGTCTAGTTTTGAAAACAAAAATCATGAAATTGTATTATTTCAGTCCCGATAATATGGGAAATAGCAATAAATAAATTTTCTGATGTCTCTTTATGGCTTTGCCCTTTTTAGGGTTAAGAAATGGGATTTTCAAATGTTTCAGACCTATGACAACAACCTACTGTACGAGTGGATTTACACACATCTCCACAGATTTGCAACCAGTAGCTTGCGTGTCGTAACGAGCCTGTGTAGAAATCCCATTCAGCATTTGATGAAACCACATCAAAAAATGAGCAACCTTTTTTTTTTCATTTCCAGGCGGTCCAGGGTTGGATGAAGACGTATCAGCATCGCAGACCCCTGCTCTCGAAGGACCCTGATGCATGAAAGTCAGCTTTAACTCTTGGTGATTCTGCACATGATCTGTGAACCTGATCAATAGTCTCATCGTCCTGTATTGCAGATTCCCAAGATGGACATTTTTGAGCAATAAGCTACTGATTTTTCCACTGTTTGAAACGCTGAGTCTGGAAGAGCTTTAGTGAGATGATAAATATACAGTGAATCGATGGGATCATATTGTTCACCTCAGGTCTCTTCTTACAAATATGGTCCAGCTGAAGCAGTCTGAATAGTGAGACTCAAGAAGGATGTTAATACGCCACTGTGTTACAGTTTTTATTTATTTTAGCTGTATGTATTCTGCTGTTCTGTGCTATTAAATCCTCACGAGCTGTTCGTTTCGAGTGTGCATGAATGTGATCTGCTAAAACGGAACTTAAGCGCTCAAGAATCTGCTTTATTTTTCCTTCTCTAGTTTGTCAGGTGACTGGCTTTGTTACAGCAATCGTTTCGTGAACGCCGGATGCACTCGTGCACTGGGAATGTCATTAGAAGCCAAAGGGTTAAAGAGACACCGCATAATTTACTCTCATGTTGTTCCAAACCTTTATCTAAGATGCATTGGAGTCCCATCAACATTGGAAGAAAGTGAATTTAATGTTACAGAAAAAAAAAACTGGACTTTTTTTTTTTTAAATCTTATTTTATATTCCACATAAGAAGGAAAGTCTTACAGGTTTAGAGATGACGGTGAGTAAATTACAATTATAATTTAAAGTCAGCGTGAAATTAAAATTCACCTCATATATTACAGATCTTATTGTTAAAAATGTATCCACCTACGTTTTCAAGTAATAAGCCATTTTCTGTGAATGTGGAAATAATAAGAATAGTAACAACATGCAGTGTTTTTATTTTTTTTGCACAAACTAGCGTGTTCATAATTAAGAAATATTATACATTAAAATAAGACACCAGTTTGAATTATCAAGCAGCAAAATTAGCTGTTTTGTACAGTTAAAAATAGCTGGACGCAGATGAAACCGGAAGCTAGACCCATACAAATATGTTTTTTTTTTCTTGGGACATAATTTCAATATCAAAATGTCATAAATGGATCTTCCAGTGAAAACAACAGACTTCTCTCTGGTGACTTTTGTAGGACTTCTTCAATCATTTAATCCCCTTGAACTCATTCATCCATATAAGCTTTATATCGTTTGGCTTTTTTAAAAGCCAAAAGTATCTGTGCATGCGGAGTATATGTGTTGTTGTGCCAGTAACTGACATTTCAATCAAAAACTGGCAAGCAATTGTCAACAATGTGTTCAACAATTCAGTATTCACCATATTTTCAGCACACACTCTTAAAAATAAAGGTGCTTCACGATGCCATAGAAGAACCTTTAACATCTGAAGAACCTTTAATGGTTCCATAAAGAACTTTAGCATCTGAAGAACCTTTAATGGTTCCATAAAGAACTTTAGCATCTGAAGAACCTTTAATGGTTCCATAAAGAACTTTAACATCTGAAGAACCTTTAATGGTTCCATAAAGAACTTTAACATCTGAAGAACCTTTAATGGTTCCATAAAGAACTTTATCATCTGAAGAACCTTTAATGGTTCCATAAAGAACTTTATCATCTGAAGAACCTTTAATGGTTCCATAAAGAACTTTCAACATCTGAAGAACCTTTCTGTTTCACAAAGCTTCTTTGTGGAAGGATCTTCAGACTATAAAAAGGTAAGAAAGAGATGTTCTTTGACTGAAAGGTTCTTTGTGGAACCAAAAATGGTTCTTCTGTGGCATCGCTGTGAAGAATCTTTTAAGCACCTTTATTTTCAAGAGTAATATGAGCTGCAACCATTTGTAACTTAAATCGGTCCCGCTTGTTGTTATTTTAGCTGTGCACAAACTGTTATGCTGCTTGAAATGCAAACTGGCGTTTGGTATCATCATAATATTAAAGCAGTAGTTCACCCAAAACTGAACATTTGCTGAAAATGAACCACACAGTGAATGGGTGCTGTCAGAATGAGTCCAAACAGCTGATAAAACATCACAAACGTCCACACCACGCCCAATGCACTGAGCATTATTATCCTTTAAATAATTATTGTAGTCATAAACACATATTTTATCCATTTAATGCACTGTTTAGTTTAGTTATTTACCTACAGCAGCTAATGAACCGGAAGTGTTGCACATGCAAAAAGAAGAAGTGGACAATACCAAAACAGACATTAAAAACCTGTGTTTTGAACAACTGTTGGGTATAGCAAACTGAATTTGTTGCACTATTCTGTCCTGCTGACGTCACAGGATAGTAGCTGGTGCCAATCAGTGCTGGGCATAATTTCCCAACTCCTCCAGTCATTAGTCACATGGTTTACATTATTGGCTCAAAAATTAACTTTGGGAATGGACTGCAGGAAGCAAAGGTAAAGCTTTATCCAGGTATTACAGACCTGCTTGTGCTCAAATGTGTTATTCGTTCACTGTTTTATTGGATGTCAAAAATCTCAGTCGTTTATGAAAGTGAAGCCCACATATAGTAGTTGGATTTCTTGATCAGCTGAAAATGCATTCTGCTTTTAGAAATCATTGAGCCAGACGGCAAAAGTTAGATAGTCTATCAGTTCACCAAAAATGAAAATAATTTATTAATGTCATTCCAAACAGGTATAACTTTCTACTTTTGTGAAACAAGTTTCATTTATATTTTGTCGTCTATACAATGGCAGAAAATGCAAACCGAAACGGTTTGGATATAGTGAGCAAATGATGAGTGCTTTCATTTTTAGGTGCACTATCACTTATATAGCCAGCAGCCTTCAGTTAGCCCAGCACATTACACCTAGCAAATTACTGCATGGTGAGCATATCTAGTGCAAGATGAGTTGCACATATTATTGCCCTGTTTTGCTGTAAAAGAAAAACGGTGACTGTTAAATATGCAATACTGAACATAGTGTAACTTGGGAAAACAGATTCCCTGATAATAATGTTTGCAAATACTACAGACTTAGAGAGAGCCACATTTGTATTTAATACGGTCTTCATAGGCTCAGTGTTGAAAACTGATTTTTAATGTGAGGTTTTCCCGAAAGAAGTAACAGCCCAAAGTTAGTTGGTTCTCCAGAAAGCCAGTCCTGGCTGGTGTTTAGTTTTAAGTCCCTGAAATGAACAGATCACTGACGAGTTTGCAGTCTGGTGTTCGGCTGTTAATTGTCTTAGGTTTGTGAATGATCAAAAACTGAGCTGTTTGCTGGAAAGCCGAGTTCAAGTCAGGGAAAGTGAATGAAGATGCAGGAACAGCTGTGAAATTATTTCTGGTTTGTCGAATGCAACGCAGAACCAGGTTTACCGCATTTGATCAGACCTGGGCCCGTATTCACAAAACATTTGATCTGAGCACTAAGAGTTCTCCTAAATAGCGTTGTCTCTTAAAACCCATTCACAAAGCTGCTGAGACAAACTGGTACTAAGGAATAGAGAGAAGTCTTAAGCTCAGAGTAAGGGGGCGGGGTTTACCTTGTTGATATGGATGACATCAGCATGCTTATTAACTATGCACACAGCGATTGGCTGACTGTCAGACTTATTCATAGAAATATTGTAGAGCGCAATATTATGATGCCATATCCAAATAAAGGTTTAAAAAATTGTTAATTGCCACATTCAAATAAAGATTTGAACAAGCAGGCTAAGTGTCACCAATTAAATAAATATATTTGTTAGTCTCTTGCATGTATGCTTCTTGTAGCGGATGCATATAAACCTCCTTTTAATTAACAGAGTAGAATAATTATGGCTGATAGTAAGACATGCAAACGTAAAAGAAAACCAAACTGGACAAGAACAGCTGTAACTTCTTGCTCAACTGGTTAATAAAGACAAGAATATAATCAAAGAAAAAAAAACCTGGAGTTGGGATAACCTCCAAAACCAAAGGTGATACCTTTTTAAAAGATCAGTATCGTCAAATGTTTCTATTCTGAGGCTAATTGTGGCAACAGCTATTTAAGATAGTTGTGTGTAGGTCTTAGTGACTTAGGAGTCCTCTGAACGTTTCACAGATTTAGGAGTTACTGTAGTTTTAGAGCTAAAACCCTTTGTGAAATATTCTTAGAGCAAAAATGTTGGAGTCCAAAATTTCAGGACTGACACGCCCACTATTTTACCTTTTAGTCATTTAGCAGACGCTTTTATCCAAAGCGACTTACAAATAATAAAAAATAACTAAAACTATAAGTTAAAACTCTATAAATACACATTTAAGAAAATGGAGAAATTAAATAAAATGACAAATGCATACATTTCAGAACTAAACATTTAAATAACAAAAAATAAGGCTAAAACCATTTCTAAATATTAAAACAACAATATCAGTAATCCTAAAAAAACTAAACATTAAAATTTTCTCTTAAATCTTCGAATGAGTTACTTTTAGCCTTAAGATGTTTTGTGAATATGAGCTCTGCTTGGTAAACTATATCAGCAGCTAAACAACCGATGTTTTCCTGATCTCAGATACTCCTGATCAGCAGCTACTTCAATACGCCATCCGCCAATACAATACATGCAACCGTTACGACCCTATCATTTAAAAGGGTTCACGCATCGTATGATCAACGAATCTCCATCGGGTCCTGGTTTAATCATGCTATTAAATGGGTTACTGTACAGTTTGGATTTTAGGCTGCACGGTTTTAATCATTCAAGCTGATGTACATTCATTGTATTTGTATATTTTTGTTAAATGTCCATTAAAACTGCTGTGAAATCTGCTTTAATTGGCACGTCTGAAATGCTGCGTGAACTGACAGCAATGCAGGTAACACTTTACAATAAGGTTCATTAGTTAAGAACAATATAATGCACTGTTTAAATCACAAGATGTGTTTAACTTTAGTTAATGTACTCTGAACTAACATGAATAAACAATGAACTGTATTTTCATTAACATTAGCAAATATTAATAGTGTAATAAATGCATTGCTCATCATTCATGTTCGGTAATACATTGTTAACAAATGATACCTTACTGTAAAGTGTTGCGCAATCTGAAATGGGCGGAGCTTGAGCTAATGATGTTTAGCTGCTCAACTCAAGCTCCGCCCATCAGCTCTGCAGCGAGTACTGAGAAGAAAAGTTTGTCAAGTTTACAATCTCTAACAAATTAGAGTTAAAAACAATTTCACATTTGAAAATTTAGTTTTCTAGATTAACGTTTAAAGCAGAAATGCATCAAACTGTGATGGACAACCATGTAGATGAAGATTTTGGACCAAGCCGAGCGAGTTGTCTGTGGTCAGGGCCAAAAATGGAAACCAAGTGAAGGAAAAAACGCTATTTACAAGAGAACGGTTAAAGAAGATCTGATGCCATTTATTTCTAGTCGCACAGCACCACTTCTAGTCACATAGGATTTCTTACAATGGGGAATTGCATTGTTAACAAGTAATACAGCCACGCAAAGATATGTACGAATTCTTAACTTTATTACCATTTTGAATATAAATTCCTGCAGTCCACAATAGAAAATACAGAGTGTATACATTGAAAAGACTGATCCCAAACCAGTTGTGTGCACGGGCACATAAAAACAAGACAGCATTGAAGGGGCATGTTAAAAACCAGCGCGTCAAACAGCCATAGTACCATCATGATCTACTAAATGGGGGCTCAGAGCTAAACAACTAGCAGGATGTAGTTCATTAGAAAGAGAAAAAGACACAAAAGCCCTAACCTTCAGGTGCCACACTAAATCATGTTGTCCATGATATAACAAGTCAATTCAGTGCACCAAACGAGTATGTATAGAAAAATAAACACAAGCCTATATCTCAACCACAGTCTGTGAACATGTTATCTTAATGCAGTCATTCCTGTGGTGTGTCCAGACGCTTATATATGAAAAAAGCTAAGTTTCTGTTCACTGACTGCTGTAAGCGAAATCAGTTTAAAATGAAAACAACCCACGCCGGAGACAGCTGTAAATGGATCAGAAACAAACGCCACGCTTGCCAAAGCCCAGTTGAACATCGTCAGGAAAGAGAAGAGCAATCCGTCATAGGCTGTTGTAAAGTGAGGTATGAATGTGACGGTCAAGTCCAGAGTAGAACTGACCTGGTTGCAGTATTCCGGTTTAATTAACCATGTTTGTAGCAGCATTAAGTTCTGAGAGGAGACCCAGTCACTGGACCGATCAGCGTTCCCTGACATGGAATTTAACACGTCAAAAACAACAAACGAAAACCAAAACACGTCAAGCGAGAGTGGACAGTAATGGGACAGAAGAAGTCGCACGGCTGGGAAGTTCACACGGAATTTGCGAATAAATGGAATGTTCGCTTTTTCTCGTTTAAAACAATTATTTGATTAAACGTTTCACATGTGTAGTTCACAGATTTGGGGTCGATACTATTAAAAGCACTATTTGTGGTGCCTTATTTTGGAGCAAGGATCAGTCGGTGGTAAAACATTAATCATTTGCACAATTAAAACCAATCGTCCTCCAAAAACAAAATTTCGAACACGATTCAAAATGTTCCTTCGCACGTCCAGGAATCTGAACTACACCGAGAACGGACTGAAACCGACTACGTAGCTTTCGCGAACCGGGAAATTTAAAATCGCAGAAATCATGATGGTGGTGAGTCGGCGGAGGGCATTATCAAAAAGTTCACGACAAAGCATTCAATGATATGTTGATTACAAGTTAAAAGTCCTCTAGATTATGCTCACTCTGAAAAAAAAAAAATACGCTCATTTTATTTCTAGCTCGAATCACGGAGTAGCTAATTAAGTATAACTGGAGACATCGAGTTACCACACACGCACACACAACCCAAGTAAAAACAAACGAGTAGGTCAATTCACCTTTGTCCAGTACACGACTTGAATTTCACACAACCTACCATATTTTAGATTTAGACGTGTAAAAATAAACTTGAATTCTCAAGGCCTGAAACTGTTGTTTGAAAAAAAAAAGACAACTTCAGTATTTTGCAAATCGCTTTGTGTCAAGCCGCCATCAGAGCATATCTTTGTCCAGTATAATGACAGACACTTTCGACCAATTACCCATTGAGTGCGAGACGTACACGCATACACGTGTGCATGCATCCATGAATGGACATACAGTATTGAGTCTTTTTCCAGTGGTGTTACACAGAGAAGGTGCATGAAGTGTGCACACCTCCCTGACGCTAGGGGGCGCTAGTGTGAAGGTGAATTGGAGGGTGAGGGTGGCACTAGTGTAAGGGGAAGAAGGGGAACGGGGGGTGGGGAGGGACAGTCCAGCTCTGGTCAACAGGAAGAAATAACGTTGGATTGTGAGGTAGCACGAGTTGCTAGTTACTGTTCCTCTTCTTCCTCCTCTCTTCTTCCTCCTCAGAGGACTTAGATGGCTGCTCCTCCTTCTCCTGAAGAGACAGGTGGCAACAAATGGTGACATATGCATTATGGCATGCAAAATAAAACAATGCAACAGACCTTTAAATTGGGTTAGATGCTATTGAATTTAACAGATGTAGTTTGTACAAAGGCACGCACTATGTAAAGGTATTTTACAACTTTCAAAGCTGTGTTACGGACATGTTTGCTTAAGTTTTCAGAAGAGATAGCCACTGAACAATCTGTATATTAAACACTACAACCCACAGTACTTCATTCCCTCACAGCCTCACTTTCATTCTTGTCAATTATTAAATATAGCCCTATCCTGACTATAGGCATCATTTGCATTTGTGCAAGTATTTTCTTTCATTTTTGGGGTCAAGTGTGACAACTGCAGTCTATTATCTCAAATCTGAAAGAATAAAATGATAAACATGATCGGAGAGTTGCTCACTCATAACCTGCACCGTTAACGTACAACAATCCTCCAGGTAACTATGGGCTCACAGAGACACTGATGCCAACTTCAACACTTTGTGGAAAGGCTTAAAGCAGACAGATGTGAAAACGCTCCTCTTAAAGGTATAGTTCACCCGAAAAATTATAATTCTGTCATTAAGCACCCACCTCATGTCGTTTCAAATCCTTCATTAATCTTCAGAACACAAATTACGATATTCTTGATGAAATCCTAGAGCTTCCTGACCCTCCATAGACGGCAAGGGAGCTTTTACCATCGTTAAAGTGGCCCATGTGACATGAGGGGTTCAACCATCATTATATGAAGCTACGAGAAAACTGTGCACAAGCAAAACAAAAATAACGCCTTTATTCAACCAACACGAAAAGCATTCTGTTGTACCCCTGATGTCACATGGACAATTTTAATGATGCCCATGCTATGTTTCTGGACTTTGATCGTGGCAGTTCCCTTGCTGTCTACGGAGGGTCAGGGAGCTCATCAAAAATATTGATTTGCGTTTCGAAGACAAACAAGAGTCTTAACGGTTTTGGAACAACATGAAGGTCAGTAAAGACAGAAGCTTTCATTTATGGGTGAACTATCCCTTTAAGAGATTAAACAATTGTCACAAAGTATATTTAACATTTTGTATGTAGCATCCTCCCTACTAAATCAAATCAGAGCATCTTGTTTTCAAAGTTTGAATGAGTAAGTGGAGGAAACGACCGGGGCATGACCACGAGATAACTAGTGTGACTCAAAGCCAGAGGTTTATGTGACTCAACTCGCCGGATTCCTGCGGACATGTTTGAATGAGGAAAACTAAACTCCAGCGCCAGAACTGTGCCTCATGTGAGAGGAATGCAGAAAAGACACGGCTGATGACTACACGGTGAGCTGTCGAGGAAACGGGGGGGGTACTGGGCTCTGCCTGACTACATGCCAAACTGACTTAACAGCAAAATAATAGGCGTCAAGATTTGATCTGTTCTCATAAACAAGACCTACAAGAGAAACGAAGGAGGAGAAAGAACCGCAAGAAATTCCCCGTGAGAAGCAGCCAAATATTTTTGTTGTTGCCCGTGGCACCTTCCCACCACACAAACACCCGTGCTGCCTTGCGGTTTTCGCTAGAAACACACATGAAACACAAATTAAAACTCACTGCTTTTTTGGGCCGTCCTCTGCGTTTCATCCCTGCGGGTGCCGAAGCCGTTGCTGTTTTCTGAAAGAGAAAGAGAGAATAAACCAGGTTCTACGCACGCAGTTGAGCACCAGAGGGCGCTGTTGAGATCATACTGGCAGGCGGCCCAGGGGCAGCGAGTTCATTGGCTATTATATTAGAAACGGACATGAGCAGCATGCAGCCACCTGGTCCAGAGCCGAGAGACAGCTGGTACAAGCGGGCGGATGCGCGCACACACACACAAACAAAGGGAGGCGTACGGTGTGTGTGTGTGTGGGGGGGTTATGGTGTTGGTGGGTCAGCTGTCATCATAACAATAAATGGAGGGGAAGGAAGGGTAGAAGCAGGGGGTGGGGTTATCTCAGAGACTGCACTGCTGCATGTGCACCTGCAACGCACAGCGCCTGCTACGCCACAGGAAGTCAAAAGGCTCAACCGGAATTGAGCAACTGGTTTTATCTGCACGCTCTAACAAAAACAGAAGACCGTTCTGGTCACACATTTAAAAAAAATATATATATATATATATATTTGAGGAGCCAAGAAATCGACTGTAAACAAGCATAGTTACATTTAAACAAAATCAAACTGTGCAGAATTACACTTCTAAAATTAAAGGTTCCAAAAGTGATGATTTGCTTTGATTCCATAGAAACACTGTTTAAGGTTCCAAAAAGAACCTTTCACTAAAGAGTTCTAAAAAGAATCTTTGTTTACACTTTATTTGAAGGCGTCCTTGTTACAGTGTAATTATACATTTAAGCACAGAGTAAGATTAATCAATTACATGTACTCACTATAGTTAGGATTAGGGTTACCTGCATGTAATGCATAATTAAGTGTTGTTATAATAGGAAGTACGTGTAATGCAACAGAGATGCCTTAAAATAAAGTGTAACAATCATTTCTTTATGTGATGCCTTAAAAAAACTTCCTCTATAAAGAACTTTGTGCAATAACAAGTGAGAATGTTCTTTATGGAACCGCAGATACCAATAACAACGTTTGATTGTTAGCGTGTGAACCCAGAGGACAGGAAGACAGATGCAGATTTGTCGGTTTCTTGTATTTGATGGTGGTTTTGTGCACAGCTAGCTCCTCTACAATATCACCGAGACATTTCTACTCACTTTGCCCCGCGATGCAATGGAGCTTGGCTTGTTCTTGCTGCCCTTCGGTCTTCCTCTAGGTCTCTTTGGTGTGGGAGATCCACTTGCCTCCTGCGGCTGAGGATTGAAACAGATATGTAATATCAGAAACATAAAAATGTTTGCACAAACTTGAGTTTCCACATACCACTGGTGGATACCTTGCATGCACGGTTAACACAACTGGTTGCTACTTTAAGACCAACAGGTGGCATGCAGTCATTTGTTGCCAAAAGAGAACCAAATACACTGCAGACCACCACAGTCCAACTATCAGTGTTATACCAGTTAAATGAGCCGCACAGGGTCAGTGTAAAACATATGCACATGGCTAGTGTAAGCCAACTGCAAATAATGCATACCAAGCCTTCTGTCTTCTCAAGGATATGAAACCAAGTTTACGTCAATGTAGACTAACATCTACATAATTAGATTTACAGAGAAGAGTGTGAAAGAACAGCACATTACATTTATAGTCTTTCAGTCATTTGACAATACAAAAGAGACGGAAAATAAAGGAGATTTGGATGAACTTAAAACAGCTGCATCCTACTAATTTCTGAAACCAACCACAAACTGAATCTGCTAGAGCTGCTACTTTGCTGCCTTTTTAAGCATGTGAAATACAGATGTGATCCACTTGCATACAAATCAATGAAATTCGAATGCAAATATGATGCATGCATGTTTGTAGCACATTATTAGTGTACTTGCAGTGTAGTAAGGAGCTTTGGCTTATAAAAGCAAATAAATATACACACTCAGACACTAAAGAAGCTAAGACAGTGGTGCCTAATAAGTAATCCATCTTGCTGTATGATGGTGGCCATGGATTACTACTCAAAGGCTCGGGTTAAATGGCTGAGTAATAGAAACATTAAACCCAATGCACTCTTGAGTCCCTATGACTGACAGCGGGATGAACCAATCAGAGGCTGGCATTTTCCAGCAGCCAATCAGTGCGCAGCTGAAACAGTAAGTGGGTTACTGCTGGCTTGAAGAGATCATGTTACAGGCCTTGGTCATTTTGCCACTATACAGATGACCAGTGCACATGTTAAGCTTGCGCAATTGAGTTGAAGATGCACCAAAACAAAGATCTTAGTATAGGCTATCGGTTACGAGATTAAGCAGACACACAAAATAATGTTTGTTTTTTCTCAGCCCATGTGCAAGACAAAAATTAAAACGCATGCATGCATCATTTTAACACAAAATAAAGGCAGTGTTTCTGAATACTGTATACATTACCGGCCCCCTGAAAACCAGAACGCCCCATATAAAGCAGTGCAGTACCTGTGCTGGGTGTTTTCGTGGTCGTCCACGTCCCCTCTTCTCTGCTCCGTCTTTCTCGCTAGGAGCCACGGTGTCCTTGCCAGAATCACTCATCGTGCTTTACCGGAAAGCTGCATGCAAAGAGAGTCGCTCGGTAAACAAACACGATCTGGTAATAGTACAGACACTTTAAAGAAATTACTACGCGCTCGTTCGGTAAAAAGTAGAAATTAACGTAAGGCGTAAGGAACGAGCGCGCGGAACCACCGGCTTCCCGTTTGTTTACAACACGCGCTAGGCCTAAGCTCGCGCGAAATAAAGCGCGATTGTTTGCTGGCTACAAACAAAAGATATTCGAGGTCCGTTTAAACAATAGGATTGTAATACCTTAAAATCGCAGAACTGAACTCCGTGGTAAGCTCGCTGTATTGCGGCGGGGCTTTAAACGAGATATAAGAGGCGAGCGGTTTCTACGGATACCCCGCGGTTCCAGTGCGAACCGGAACACGAACACTGCGCGCGCGGTTCGCGCCCTTTTAAATCCCCGAGCGCGTGAAAACACGATTCTGTCGTTTACACTGCGAAGAGCTTTAATCGATTAAAAAAAATAGAAATGTTAAACAAATACTAAGTGTAAGACCATTGCTTTGTGTAAAACGTCGTTTAAACTACTTTAGCCCTTTGTTTCGAAACACCCATCGTCTAATTTTAAAAGAAACTCGATGGTTGCTTTAAATAAAAACAACGTTTCTTCGAGAAATAAATGGACTGCGTTAACTTACTTTAACTTTGCGTAAGTAATCAATTGCACCGAAAACCGCGCCACAAGAGCCCGCCAATATCTTAAGTGTTTGTTAATCCCGTTTAAATGCGCCTTAAAACAAACAAATCACTCCTATTTCGGATTTCTTCCTGGGGAGAATGAAAATGACTAGAGCTAGCTTTGAAATAAATGAGAGATTTAACACGTACCCTTTTAAAGGGAGCGGTCGGCCAAAGCGTGTGAAGCCGCACGGTCTGCGAGCTGCGAATGAATGAACAACAATCGCTTTCGGGAGTTTCAGCGGAGATGGTCCTCATTGCAGAACACAAGATCCAGGGGGCGGAGACTCCGAGGAGGACGTGCGTTTGAATTGTCACCAGCCAATCAGCTGCGTCGGTGGCAGAGTCCTGCCAATCACGATCGCCTCGGCGCCAGACACAGCCAACCGTTTTTGTTTGTAATGTTGTTACAGGTAGGTTTTTGTTGTTACCAGACCCCCCTCCTTTTTTCCCTTTTTAATATATTGGCCTTAAATGTATTGTTAACCTCTATATTTTAGCGCTGTTTTAGATTGTACGCAAAATGTGCACATTTACAGCAGTTTTTTTTGTCTTTTTAGAGTTTAAAAACATCTTAATTTTGAAGACAATAAAAAGAAAGTGTTGTATAACAAAACATGCGTTTCCAAGTTTCCCACGAGACCGTTTGTTCAATATATGCCTTATAACGTGCAACATGTTTTGCTGTAGTATTTACATGTTTTTCGTTGAAACAAACATTGTATATGCATCCATCAAGAGCCACAATTGAGCTGTATGGGAATGCATTTAAAACTATCTTAATGCTTTGACGAAAGGCCAATGTAACAAGCTCAGAAATTACTCATGAAGCTGTAATGGTTTACTGAATCATCTTTTAGTTCCCTACAATATTTAATTGACTAGAATTTACTCTGTGAGTGCAAATGCTGTATCGTTATTTAAAGCAAAGTTTAGTTACTTGCATGTTCTTCCAAACATTTCGTACTAAACAAGACTAAATAAGGTGTTTTTAAGAACAGCTGGGACCAGATGCATAAACATAGTGACTATAATGAGACTGTATTAATAACTAGTTTAACTAACTAGCAGTTAACTAAGTGGAAATTGAGATTGAGCAACTTTTTTATTTTCAAATTTAGACCAATCTACCTTTTTCATATAACTGACAAAGTTATGACCAGTCTTGAAGATAGATAGATAGATGGATGGATGGATAGATAGATAGATAGATTCAGATATTTATTCAAGACATTGTGATGTCTGTTTCAAAAACTGACCACTGAGATGAACCCGTCTTGCAAAGAGCACAGTGCCTGAAAACATAACATTTCTGGACTTCTGGAAATAATAGAAATACATAAATAAACTAATAATCTGGCACAGTGCCTGAAAACACAACATTTCTGGACTTCTGTAAATAATAGAAATACATAAATAAACTAATAATCTGGCACAGTGCCTGAAAACATCACATTTATGGACTTCTGGAAATAATAGAAATACATAAATAAACTAATAATCTGGCACAGTGCCTGAAAACATAAAATTCTGGACTTCTGGAAATAATAGAAATACATAAATAAACAAATAATCTGGCACAGTGCCTGAAAACATCACATTTCTGGACTTCTGAAAATAATAGAAATACATAAATAAACAAGTAATGAATGCAAAAAATAAATAAATACATATTTCACAGATACACACAGTGTGCAAAATCCGTAAAAAGCGTCTCTACTGCTGTTTGATATAAATTTGTTCTCTTTTGTCCAGATTAAATGAGGTCTGACGTTTCGGCACATTAACGTTGTGATATGACGTAGCAGCACGTGGAGGCTTATTTACGTTTTTAACCAATGATATATCAGATATTTATTTGACACCGCTTTCAGCCAATCATTTGTTTGACCAGAGATCTCACGACATTAGACGCAATGCTGCTGCATCCTAATAAAGTTTTTTTAGGCCGATTCAGTGCAACTCCAGAAAGGAGGACAAATGAGTGTCTGGCTTGAGTCTGCGCTGGACGCCGGACAGGGGGCTTAAAATCTGGACTGTCCGGCCAAAATCCGGACGTATGGCCTCCCTAGACACACGGCAGATCATCTCTGAATGTCCTGGGATGTTGATTTGCATCTCATTCATCTGAAGAAGTGCACAATACACCATGGTATTTATTGGGTCCAATTAAAGTTACTTTGGTTTTGTCTCTAACACAATTGCAACCTTTTACTGAAAGTTGTAAAGTCAGTTCTTAACAATATTGTGTCTATACTGATCTACATATAGATACAACATTTGTAAACACTATCAAAAATAACTGGTGTGATAGCGAACATCACTGCATGCATTTAAAGAGAAGCTAAAGATAAAGTCCTGTGACTTGTGAAAGGCTGGTCTTTTCCTGTTGAAGGCTGTAGGCTAAAATTGCTTTACATTTACAACACAAAGCAAGGTGTGATGCTGCATCTATGGGCACCCTGCTTTGGTCAATATGCATATTGTGCTGCAAATAGGAGTAAAGGCGCAGCAGCATTTAGCACAGTGCATTTCACCGACCTGTGTTTTCTCAATGGGCCATTTGGTCTACTGAGACATCTTTCAAATGCAAAATCATGCCACTTATATAGCATGCAAATAACATGACCAATTCTCTCATTCTTGCTATTTTCAGACGAGTCACTGTGAGTCAGTGAGTATCCACTAATCAAATTATGCCCCACCCGTATTAAATAAAGAGTCGTCGTTCTGGAATTTGAAACTGAAAGAATTAGGTAAATTAAAGAGGAAAGGTTTTGATGACAAACAGACAAAATATGCATCAGCTTCCTGTCTAACTAACTATTAAACGTGTTCAAGGTTGTTTTTCATGGGCACTGAGGAGGTATTTGTCATTTTAACATACAGTTGAAGTCAAAAGTTTACATACACCTTGCCGAATCTGCAAAATGTTGATTATTTTACCAAGTAAGAGGGATCATACAAAATGCATGCTATTGTCTATTTAGTACTGACTTGAATAATATATTTCACATAAAAGATGTTTAAATATAGTCCACAAGAGAAAACAATAGTTGAATTTATAATAATGACTCGTTCAAAAGTTTACACACCCTTGATTCTTAATACTGTGTTGTTAGCTGATTAATCCACAGCTATGTTTTTTTTTTGTGATAGTTGTTCACGAGTCCCTTGTTTGTCCTGAACAGTTCAACTGTCTGCTGTTCTTCAGAAAAATCCTTCAGGTCCCACAAATTATTTGTTTTTTCAGCATTTGTTTGTATTTGAACCCTTTCCAGCAGCGACTGTATGATTTTGAGATCCATATTTTCACACCGAGGACAACTGAGGGACTCATATGCAACTATCACAGAAGATTCAAACACTCTCAGACACTCCAGAAGAAAAAAACATGCATTAAGAGCCCGGGCGTGAAAACTTTTGAACAGAATGAAGATGTGTACTCTTTCCTTATTTTGCCTAAATATATTTGTTTCCCCCAGAAGCTGCAGAAGATACATGTTTCCCAGAAGACAAATTAAGTTAAATTTACCCTGATCTCCAAATTTGAAATGTATTATTTTCTCTTGTGGACTATATGTAAACATATTGTATGTGAAATATCTTATTCAGGTCAGTACTAAATAAACAAT
The DNA here is from genome assembly GCA_027422405.1 of Ptychobarbus kaznakovi. Taxonomy (NCBI): domain Eukaryota; kingdom Metazoa; phylum Chordata; class Actinopteri; order Cypriniformes; family Cyprinidae; genus Ptychobarbus; species Ptychobarbus kaznakovi. Next base: position 23,239,454 of record CM049794.1, read on the forward strand.
AGCATGCATTTTGTATGATCCCTTTTATTTTGTAAAATAATCAACATTTTGCAGATTATGCAAGGTGTATGAAAACTTTTGACTTCAACTGTGTGTACCTCGAGCAATGCGCAGAGGCAGAAGTATGAATGAACAGCTCTAATGTTTTTTTTCTGCTCAGCATGTGCTCTTCTGGTCCTCTAACCGCTGGCTTATTGTCTCCATGCACTTCCTTCTTCCACCCCCGACGCCCCTCACACACACACGGTCTATGAGCAATTCACAAATATGCACCCTCTTGCATTACGCCTTAAACCACCATATGCTAACACTTAAAATAATACATAATAACAATGTCTTGACTTAAGGGGACTTAACTTTTATTATGGGACTTTTACAAAAGAAGGTAAAGGTAGATTAATAATAAAAACAAACTCAATGTATAAAATTAAATTAGTGAAATTAAATTAAATACAAAATATGTTAGCATCTGATAAAAGTCTGCTTGCTCCTACAAACATGTATAGCCTATATATTTGGTGTGTTTCCTTCATTTATGCTTTATCAATTTGAAATGTTTGTGAAATAATTCAGATTTTTTTGTAAAAATAATGGCACAATTTGTTTTAGAAACACAGCAGAATGGTAGCTAATTAATCTGTATAATTTATAATAACGCATCCTTTCTGAAGTGGTTTAGCAAAGATGTATACATTTAATATTTATAAAATATAAAAAACCACACATTGTAGCTGGTATACACCTTGTTTATGATATTGCATAATGTAATGTAGTTTGAGTAGTGTTTCTTTTATAGTTTTCAGGTTATCTTGTCCCATCTGGAATCTACCAAAAGCTGGTTTCTGAAAGATAATTGTTCCACATTGGAGACATGATGTTTGGTGTCAACAACAAAGCATTGTTTACACATTTTCTTCACTCTTTCCTCCATAAAAAACGAATGAATGAATGAAATGGACAATGCAGGCTATTGCTCATTTTAAACATACAAAACAGTGCAATTTATTCAATACAGAAAAATCATAATTAACACATTAGCACACTTTGCACTATTTCAGTGTTTTCTTTTCAAAAGCTGGTAAACATGTTATTGCTCTCATATATATATATATATATATATATGAATGTACAGTTAGTTGCATTTCTCTACATTGCCCCCACACACTCCTATCAGAAATGGCAAACATTTGATTGCTATCATGTCTTCAGAAGACTTTAGTTGTATTGCACAAGTGTATAGACCACACGTAAAGTACTTATATAACACAGTCGCCATGTTGGCTATACACAGCACTCATTCTGCAAAAGAAAGTCGATGAGCGTTAAACAATAGAAATTATATTTTTGGGTGAACTATTCCTTCAGCAGTTTCGCTTTTCCATAATCGATACTTAAACCTTTCCACCACAGATATTTCTCTGATACTAGTTTGTAGTGTTTTCTCTGTTCGGTCGGAGCTAATCCGTCTCCGCCGGTTCTGTGTGCGTTGAGTCACACACACTTCACATTACCATCCGTACACACACACACTTCACATTACCATCCGCACACACACACACACACACACACACACACACACACACACACACACACACACACACACACACACACACACACACACACACACACACACACACACACACACACACACATGTTGGTTTTTATGGTTTACGGGGACTTTCCATAGGCGTAATGGTTTTTATACTGTACAAACCGTATGTGCTATTGCCCTACACCTACCCTACACCTAAACTTAGCCCTCACAGGAGACGGTGCATTTCTATTTTCCCTCAAAAAAACTTGTGTAAATTGTGGGGACACTGAAAATGTCCTCATAAATCACCTTCTCTCTTGTAATACCTATGTCATTATACAAATTTGTGTCCTCATAAACCTGCCACACACAACACAGACACACACACACACACACACACACACACACACACACACACACACACACACACACACACACACAGAGAGACAGACAGAGAGAGAACAGTTATGTTCTGGATGAAGGCAGAGGAAGGAAACGGAGCACAGAAACAATCCCCCGCCATTTTTCAAACCTGATTCACTATTACTGAGTCAACTCTGAGTCAGGCGAGCACGTTTACACAAAATCATAGTACACAGATGCAAATCAAAGAACAACGACGTAAATAAATACCTCGCTTCTCCCTCATTTCATTGTCATTTATCATCGGTGATTGCTCAACTGATTGATGACACGCATCTCTTTGTTTAGAGCGTAAAGTATACAGGATGGGCTTTTGAGATACAAATCACCAAATTTGTTTATAAAGAGGTAATTACCTGTTCAGTGGCAGAAGTATTTTATTTGCAGCAACTTAGCGAGTTTCTAATGAGTTTAAGAAATCAACGAGTTTTCACTCTGTAATAAAACGCATTTTAAAGGCATTGCACATTGAGTAAAATAAATACGACCTCACGTTCTGTCAATCACGCCCTGCTAAAAAACAACAACAAAAGAAGCCCAATAGAAACCATCACAGAAATTACAATGGTTTCCATTAAAATTATGTGATATACTATGAAGCAGAATACGGAGGCAGAGGGATGCAAATTAAGCTTCTTTGTTTTACAGATGCATCCACGAGCTGTTTTCTTTCTAAGGGGGGGGGGGGGGGTGTCTGTCCTCAACCACCACCAGTGTAAGGCTGCCTGTTAGCTGAGAACGCACTCTAGTGGTCACACTCTCAATTTACATAATGCTTAATACTTCACTACAAATACCATTATAAACCATTAGCTTTTTCCAGTAAAACCATTACAACATTCCTTTTTCTATTGTGTTTTGGAATTTTTTTAACATCAATAAGATTTAACATCCCACCAATAGAATCCATCTCACACCAGTAGACACCATTGTAGTTTCCATTAAAACCAATACAATTCCCATTAAAACCATTACATTTTCTATTGTGTTTTGGGCAGGGTTCTATTGTTATTTTTTTTCTTCAGCAGTGTTTACACACTTCCTCCGACATTTTCATCCGTCATAAAAAATTTGGATCGGGTTCGATTTTTAGCGTTTTTCCGCATCCATGGCAAGCATTTTGAGACGAGGCTGAATCCAGCTTCTTGACCCTATCTATTCCACCTTAAAGACGTGACACTTCTGTGTTTCTTAGCTTCTTATTCACTGCCTCTACTTGTGTCTCTTTTTCAGAAACGAACAATATACTATTTTAAAATGTAAATAACAATGAGATAAGAGCGGAAATGGGTTGTCAACATTCGAGTTTACATCTAGCCTCTAATGAAGACTTCATATGACCCAGCACCTGTGAATAGAGGTCTCCAGATACAAAATGATGGCATTTTCATTGCTTTAAAATGCACAAAAAAAGCTTAAATGTATATATGGTATTTGTAAATACAATAATTTGTACTAGATTTAAACTGCTCTTTCTGATACCCACTCCTATAAAGACTATTCTGATTTTGAAAAGCATCATTCAAAGTAAATTTGAATTAAACTGAATGAGCCAGAAGTGAGTACACCCCTCACATTTTTGTAAATATTTTATTATATGTTTTCATGTGACAACTCTGAAGAAATGACACATTGCTACAATGTAAAGTGTGAGTGTACAACAGTGTAAATCTGCTGTCCTTATTTCCAGGCCTCTTGACTGTTACCATGCAAATATTCAGACATTTTTACTGTAGTATTTTCAAAACAGGACTCATAAGTTTGGCAGATATGACAATACAGTAACAGGAGAACATTGCATTATTGGCCCAATTGGAGGTGCCATATCTCAGCTGCATTTGAGGGTGCGTTAAAATTTCCACTGGGGCCTTATTCCCAGGGCCCTTGACTGTTGACAATCAAATTTTCAGACATTTTTACTGGAGATTTTTTTTATATATTGACCCATAAATTTGGCAGATATGACAATACATTAAAATGAGAACGTTGTATTATTGGCCCAATTGGAGATGCCATATCTCATCTGGGGCACGTGCCCCAGTAAAAGGGGTCTAGCGACGCCCCTGGTTTAGTTGCTTGTAATTATGCGTAATTTACTGTTATTACCATAGTACATACAAATATCATGTATAGCATGGACACTATAAAATAGAAAATAATCTAGAGCATAAGACTAATTACAAAATAATAGGTAGTTAATATGTGCAGAGTGTAATACAATAAATACAAAATCAAAGATTGAAATAACTATAAACACATTTCTGTCGTATCTGTAATATAATTTCCAGAAAGGCTGTTGTTTGAATTCACAAGGCTCTCATTTTAATGGCCTTAATTTTCAGAAGATTTTAATCCAGCAATTTTTCAGTTCTTTATATATATTTTTTTCATGTTTAACCTGGCTCCCATTAATGCCAGCGATGTTGGGCTGAAGACTGATCTAGTGACCATCAATCCCAGTCAGCTCTCAGCAGAGTGAGACAATATTAACACCAATAACATAAAGATTCAAATTAACATTATTTAAGTGAGGAAAATAAGATAACATTTCACATACTGCATTTATTAATGTTGCAACTGATCGATTGTGTGTATATCTCTGTAGTTACAGAA
>CM049794.1:23244123-23354136 GCA_027422405.1 Ptychobarbus kaznakovi
TTATAATTCATGATAAAAAATAAAATAAATTCAAACATAAATATGATAATGATAACAAGTTACAAAAATTATGTGTCACATCACAGTGGCAAGATTTCAGGAGAATTTGTTATTAAGGATCAAGGTACCACTTTACAATAAAGGCCTCCTTAATGTTAGTTAATGCATTAACTTTTTAGTAAAACTACCAATGAGCAATGGATTTGTTGCATTGTTAAATATATGAAATGATTCGATAGCATACGATATTTATTGTTAATGATATTTCCGTTATGTGTCTAAATTATACCCAAAATATCAAATAAAGTGTTACCAAAATCTTTTTGTAAAGTGTTACTATTATATTTTTTAACCTGGTTAATTATACCACTTGACATTTCAGTTATTTGGAAAGTTATTACATGTCTTATATACAAGAAATGGTTAGGTGAGGAATCAGTATTTCTACCATTACCTCCAACAAGTTCAAACGAAGTGGAATATCTATTCTCCTTCAACTCTTACCTTGACGAGAAGTGTCTGCACATTGGAGATTTTGTTCTGAGGAGAGACATGCTGCTGCACTGCATGCTGGGCTCCCCGGACCGTCACCAGGATGAGCGTGTAGGAGAGGAAGATGATGGTGCAGGGGACGATGTAGCAGAAGAAGAAGAGGCAGACGATGTAGATCATGGCAGATGTGTTGTAGCTGGGCGCGTGCCAGTCGATGCAGCAGGCCGTGCCGTAAGGCTCTGAGCCGTACTGACCCCAGCCTGAGAGTGGACCCACTGCAAACACTGCAGCGTAACACCACACCCCAACCACCAGCAGACGCGCGTGGGACGAGGAGAACTTATTACCTGGTCAAACAAAAAACAGAGCATGGCAGATTGATCATGTTCTAAATAGCATTCTAGCATACTATTCCTGCAGTGCATCAGGTGCACTTTAGTACACAGTGTGAGCAAATAAATGCAACCTCAGGCAGAATACATTTGGAGTGAATGTATTTTAATACATTTTTCTCTGTCACTGATACTTAGCCAGAACAACAATCATAACTGCTCGTCTGTGTAGCTATAGCGTAACCTTGGGGGAAAAAAGGGCTTCATTACATACTGTATGACGAGTTAACATGCAAAAACATATAGCAATTTAAAAAAATCTTTAAATCAAACTGCAGTTGGGTTATTTTGATTAAGTAAAAATGGTTACACTTTATTTTGATAGTGCACTTTAGGCGTTCCACTAACTATAAGTAATATTGTAACTACATGTCAGCTACATGGCAACTAATTCTCATTCATTTTGTCAGGTTCTGTGCTCTGTTATGCCTTAGATTCGCCACTTGATGGCGCTATTTTCCCTGAGTTTCATTGTCTCTGCTAATTAGGATTATTAGTTCCAGCCCTTACTCGTTTTGATTCCCTATTTATGTGGTCCTCTCTTTGTCACTCTTGCTGGATTATTGAACTATGCTGGTGCCTCAGGCTCCTCTGTACGTTTTTTGAGGCTCTTGTTTCTCTGTGTGCCGTTGTAATTTTTGCCATTGGATGTATGTAGCATTAGTCTCCTACTGAGAGCAGTTTTTGCTCTTTGGAGTACTTTATTTTTTCCAAGACCTGATTTGTGTTGGGATCTGTATGCTAAGCCCTTTTGTTTTTGCTCTTGGAAATAAAGGACTATTTTTTGTGAACTTTGTGGTGCCTCGCATTTGGGTCCAACACCTCTCTGTGGAACAGTGGTAGAGCATCACACTATGGCACCGGAGACCTTGGTTCGATTCCCGGGCCTGACAAATTTGCAACTACATGTCTACTAACTCTCAGAGTAGACTTTTAGGGTTAGTAGAAATATAAGTTGAAATATATTTACTATGTCTCTCATGGTCAGCATGTTGTGGACCCATCAAATAGTGTTATTTTGCAGACTAAAATAAAGACAAAATAAAGTGTTATATTAAGCAGATGGTCTACTAATACTTTAATGACTGCTAGTTGACGTGTAGTTGCAAAGTTACTTACTGTTAGTAGAATGTCTAAAGTTGACTATCAAAATAAAGTATTACTTGTGGTGGGCAGAAAGAGGTATGGTCCCCCACAAAGCAGCCTGAACACCTTAAGCAGCACGGAGAGCCCCATCAGAGGAAGCAACAAGGGCTGGGCCACCCAGTCAGAGGGTTCAGGACCAGCGATAGCTCCAACACAGGTGTTCACCTTTTCTCCTCTAACAGGGAGCCTCAGCTGCAGGTTGTTAAGGACTATCAACAACCACCACATAAAAAGGAACAGAGGCCTCAGTACTCTCGCATTTAGATCTTCTCCGGTGGATTCATTTCAAGTTGAAATGGGAGAATTGCCTCTAGAACAGCGTAGGCTTCAATTGCGATTAAGGTACTGGTCTGGTGTAAAGGGACATCTGGAAAACCATCCAGTTAGACTTATTTTGAAAGATTGTTGGGAATATGAATACAAAGAAATGGCAAGCTTTGGTTGGGTAGTAAAGGAGGCAAACAGCTTGGAGTTGAAAGACCATGAAATTGCCCCTTCTGTTGCTATACCAGCAATTCCCCCTTGGTTGTTCCCTATGCCGTTAATAGACTTACAAATTCACGAAAAAAAAAAAAAAATGGAGATGAACATTCCAACTGAATTAGTAGTTCAACAATATTTAATGCAATAGTATTCTGTGTTACAGATATTTACAGATGGGTCTAGGGAACCAGAATCTGGAAGAACAGTAGCAGCAGTGTATATTCCTACTTTTAAAATAAAAATGGCAAAAAGATTATCAGATCATTTGTCAGTTTTTACTACTGAATTATTAGCTATCATACTAGCTCTACAGTGGATCGAAGAAGTTCAACCAGAAATAACTGTGATATGTAGTGACTCAATGGCTGCGCTCACTAGTCTACTAAGTGGTAAATCTGAAGCTAGGCAAGATTTAGTATTTGAAGTTTTACTAAATTTGTTTAGAATAAGGCAGTTAAGGATAGAGGTAAATTTCCTCTGGGTTCCTGCACATGTGGGTGTGGATGGAAATGAGGAAGTAGACTTGCTAGCTAAGAAAGCATTAAAATGAATTCAAGAGAGTTGATATCAGTTGAAGTAAATAAGAAATGGCAAAAGATATGGAATAGTGAGTCTAAAGGAAGACATATTTTTCAGATTTAAGAGTATGTTGGAAATGAGAGAAAAATATATGGAAATAGGAAGAAAGATGTCATTATTTCAAGACTAAGAATTGGACATACAGCATTAAATCATAGTCTTTATAAAATAGGTAAGCATGAATCGGGAAAGTGTGACATGTGGACAGTTAGAAACAGTGATGCATATTCTTTTTGAGTGTTATGCATATGAAAAGGAGAGGGTTCAATTAATGCAAGAATTAGGAAGTTTGGGAGTTGATAATATTTCTTTAAAAGTATTGTTAGGAAACAGGTCAAGGCAATCAAGAGTACATTAAATATTATTTAAATACCTGAAAAACACCGGAACCATAGATAGAAGCTAAGGTCTAGTTTTGTTATTTTTTTATTTATTTTTTTTAAATCTATGTACACTCCACACCCCAGATCAGTAGGTGACGGTAATGCACCTTTTTGTTGGTTTGCCAAATCACCATGAAAACACCAGAAGAAGAAGTACTCTCGCAGCCGGGGAGATGAGCAGATGCTGGACCACCCTAAACCCAGAAAGAACAAGTCCTTGAGGACAGAGGCTCAGTGGGACCGTGCATAGCCTGAACGCCTTTGACTAACCCTCCATTTCTTGGGTCTTCCCTTCAGAGAGATTGATCTGCTGCCCCAGAGGCAACCCCAGACGAAAGAAAGGCTTTAGTTACGGTTTTCCCCCACCCCCTCTCCCTCACCCTGTTGTGAAATAAAGATAGAGTTCTGTTCCACCAAATACCTGCCTGGTGCATTATCTATGTGGATAACTTGAGCTGATCGCACCAAATCTTGTGGTCAAGGGCTTACATACTGTAAAAATAACTAAACAAACACAGCTAACTAACATAATTACTTAAATAACTATAATTAATAACTAATGTTAGCCGCCATATCACCCTGCAGCCCAAGACCGGTTGCCCACTGAAGCTATGCAGGGCTGAGCTGGTCAGTACCTGGATGGGAGACTCCTGGAAAACTAGGTTTCTGCTGGAAGAGGTGCTAGACCAGCAGGGGGTGCTCACCCTGTGGTCTGTGTGGGTCCTAACGTCCCAGTATAGTGACGGGGACACTATACTGTCAACAAGCACCGTCTTTCGGATGAGAACGTTAAACCGAGGTCCTGACTCTCTGTGGTCATTGAAAATCCCAGGATGTCCTTCGAAAAAGAGTAGAGGTGTCACCCCGGCATCCTGGCCAAACTTCCCCATTGGCCTCTGACCATCATGGCCTCCTAATCATCCCCATACACTGATTGGCTTCATCACTCGGTCTCCTCTCCACCAGTAAGCTGGTGTGTGGTGGCACTATGGCTGCCGTCACATCATACAGGTGGATGCTGCACACTGGTGGTGGATGAGGAGATCCCCCCTTCTATGTAAAGCGCTTTGAGTACTCAGAAAAGCGCTATATAAATGTAAGGAATTTTATATAAATTATATTAACAATAATAATAAAAAACAATATTTTGCTAATTTAAAAAACGTATTTATCTGTTTTTGCAAATAAACTTCTCATATGTAAACAGAGTTACGTGTTCCATAGTAGCCTACATAGCAAAATGCATTCAACTCTCTTAACGTCACGGCGTGAATACAAATAAAATAACGGTAACCAGTCTTTTATACATTCACATTAAGTTAATACACATCAGGTTGGCAGGATACACACACATAAGTAACGAGACCGGACAAACACTGAACAGAATACCACTTATAAGAGGAACGTAAATGAGGATAATGACTAGAGACACCTGAACATAATGACACAATCAGATATAAACAGAAACTAGGTCACACTGAGCACATGGGGAATGAAAACACAAACAGTCCTGGGGTGTGACTCCAGTTTCTCTTATTACATAGAATCACAGCAATGAAATGCAGTAGTCTGTGAAATTTTTTATTTAAATTTTAAACATCCATTTCCTGTTTTGCCATGTTTTTTTTTTTTGCATTCGAAGCTAAAATTAGGCCCTACTCAAATGCTGAATATGTCACTTCAGCTTCAGCACAACATCACAATATGTGTGTGAATGAGTCAGAGCCGCGGTAACTTACCATAAAGGAGGGCAGACAGAGTTAGCCTGTAGGAAAATATTATCTCTCCAGTAAAGGAAAGGGTTTAAGTATACAGCAATAAACGAGTAGGGTTATAATCACTTTAGCCTTTGGCTTTAAAGTACCACCATAAAAATAAAAAACTCATAGGAACTTAAAAAAATAAGCATTTTTCAATTGTTAAATATAAGCTGTTCATGACAATTAGCGCTCCACAGTTTGTATTCATGGTGGAGTGTAATTGTTAATCTGACAATTTTCAAGCTATCCTAGATTTCTTTGCCTCCGCTGAACATTCATCCCACCACAAATAATGATACATCATGTCCATATTTTAACTTCCGTTTATCATTTAATGTGTGAATAATATTTTTATGTAAATAAAAGCCTATAAAATCAAACGTGTCTCTTCAAAACACGTTGATTAATCCACTCAATTCATACTGATTTTCATTTCTGATGCATTTTTGATAATTTATAGGTTGTGGTGTAATGTACTTTCTGTGGAGGGAAACAAATCTTGCAGGTTTCTCAGGTGAAAGACAATCTCATGGGTTTAAACTCGTAACAACACGAGGGTGAGTAGATGTGATCCGTTTAATATGAAACAGCTAAGCTTGAATAATTGAATTCATAATTAATTTATATAATCTTGGATTTGAAAGAAAGGAGACTTGCTCTCGACATCCAGAGTTGCTGTTTTACTCCACAATCTATTTGAAGTGCAAACAAGCTCTTAGACAAAATCAACACAATACGGTCTGTGTTTCACGGAAACAACAGAATATGAATGAACCCCTCCAGGAAGGATCTGGTTGTGTACATGCATTTAAAGAAAGAGAGTCACAGTCACATCACAAGCGAAGAGACAGATGGTTTGAGAGAGAAGGCTGCTTCTGTGAAAAATATGAGAAAAGTGTTATTTATGCTGCACAGCAGCTTCTCATCATGTTTAAAATTCAAACCATCAAGTGACTACAAGCAGCAAAGTGTGTCAAACGAGCAGTGTGTAAAATGCTCATGAAAGTATTATTATAAAAACTCACATTTGATTGATGAGCTTTATGCTGTTGTGGTATATTGTTGATGAGGTTAAATGCTGGGGAATTGCCACATGCCTTGATGTTCTTGAGTTAATGTCCCAATAAACACATTTTAAAGGCACGGTCAGGCACATGATGATTATCTCATCTGGACAAATCTCAGCAATTTAAATTAATAAATGACACACTGACAGTGAGAATTCTTTCATGATTTACTCATGCTATTTTAAACCTCAATGGAGCACAAAAGCAGATGTCAGACCTTCACACAACATATCTGTATAACCACGCGAGAGAAAGTCATTCAGATTGGGAACACAATGAAGGAGAGGACTCATAGAAAGACACCTGTCATACGAATAAGGGTGGCTGTCTTTATCAAACTGGAAAACAGACTCCATGTATGAAAATGTCACCTGCAACAGCATGATCATATTTCACATACTCCCACACAATCACATCTTATGATAATATAGTTTAAATACAGATGATTCCTCACTACCAGATAACCAATGAAAACACCCTGCAGAGAGAAACCCAAGTATCTCAAGTAGGCCTGAGGAGATTTTAATCATCGATACCACCAAAAACATCGACGCCAAATCAGTACCGAACGCCTTTTAATTCGTCTTTAAGTCTGTTCTTTGAGAGTATTTTGAAATGACGATTTTGAAATCCTCAAAATCCTATTGAATATGAAAGCAATATACAATACAAGCATCAATATTAAAACCAAAATCAGTATGTAGCACAACTTAAGAGGCTTATTGCTTTTATAAAAATAGCTAAATTATTTTGCTCTTATATCATAAAAAACAGTAAGCGCAGTCATGCTGCAGCAGGTCTTTACAGGTGGAGCTGGGGAAGGTGGAGGGTTTCTGAAATGTGTTGCACCTGCTACCACAAGCACTAGCCAAGTATTTGAATGTTAAGCAGCGAGCTCATTGGCTACCGATACAAGAGAGAACCAATCAGCTGTGCCATGTGATAATGATGTTATTATGTTATATTAAGTTAGACCTATTGGACTGCGCCATCTAGAGTTTCATGACAGAACTTTGGATGTGTACACCTCCAAAATAAATATATAATGAAAACAGAAAAATCACAATATTAATTTAATTGTTGGCTGCTTAACCGTTTCCATCACTCTTAGAAATTAGCAGAAATTGCACCTTTAGGGGTAGTACCCTGGGGCAGTGCCCTTAAAAACCACAGCTTTGTACTTGATTTGCTCATAAAGGCTTCATAGTAGCTCCATAAGGCACAAGGCAGTGTTTATTAACTCTAGTTTCGGGGATGAACCTACCAAATTGATTTAGATGTCTCACTAATTAAAACACCTAATTCAACTAATCAGTTTCTTAGTGTGTAGAATAGGGTGACTGGGCACCCTGATCTAAAACATTGTGGGAGGTGTGTAACACCTGCTTCACAAAGTAACTAAAATTTAGTCCAACACACTGAACCAGGTCAATGGGCCAATCAGAAGATGCCAAATTCGGGAGGCAAAGAACACAAAACACAGATATTGAGTTTCTTTAGATTTTGTTCTATTCACTCTTGTATTTTTTATTTTCTTTTTTTGTAATTGATTAAAGAGTTGCTTTAACAAACAGTGAACAACAAATGAGTGTTAGAAGGATGAATCACATAAAGTGTTGACAGAACATTACAAGGGAAAATTTGAAAATAACATACAATCAAACTAAAATTCTGTTTGGAAATGGAAAATGACAAATTCCCCTAAATTAAATATATTCTTTAATAACACACTTTAGTTGATAATTCCTGATATCCTTTGTGAAATTTTAGATGTTTGTTTATAACTCTTAGCTTCTTTAAGTTAATTACGCCTATTTATTGTAGACTAATAAAGTTGATTTCGATTTTAAGGCTCTATTTTCTGCTTTACTGCACTTCAAGCCATTTGGTAAAAAAGAAAACACAGATGCAAATTAAGATACAAAATGGATTAACCATTCACGAGTTACCTTGAACACTGTAAAATTATATAAACCAGATAACCCTTCTTGTCAGAAAATATGAGTAACCAAACAAGATGTGAACTAAGCCACAAAACAGCAAACAATATAGGTTATTTACCTCAGTCCATTCAACAAACCAGTATGAATTCGGAAAAATAAATATACCTCTGTCCCTCAGAGTTTAATAAACAAGAGTCCATCAGCAGAACAGGCGATGAATTGATAAGATGAAAGTTGAAGGTTCAAACTCAGTCTATGGGTGGCTCGCCATCTTTTCCTTTCTTAATGCAGCTTGATGAATCCACACCAGGCACGTAACTCACAGTAGAAAACCCAAATTTCAATGCATACAACAAAACTGGCCTGTGTACACAGGACAACATTCTTAGAAACCTCATATAACTCTGTGTTAACAGTATGCACTTTTCACTCTAAGATTAACATTCATTATTTACACATAGGCCATACCTATCGCACACAATGAACACATCTCTTCATTTTAACAGGCATAGTAATACAACAGTCTCAATTCATTCAAGTACAAAAATAAATCTGCAACTCACCGATTCCTCTGAATTAACAGTGTTTTTGAAAATCTTTTACACCACGAACTACAGCGATAACTCCATTAATTTCAGCATGGCTCTCTAGACGAGCACAGCAGGTAAGCTTCTTTACAAACTTTACAACTGATCAGTATTTTTAGCTCTGAATATCTAATCTACTTTCTTTAATCCTTGTACGAAAAACTGTAGTAATTTCTTCTAAAGTAACTTGGTTTCAATCAAAAATTCTCACGTTTCATTCACATGCGTTTTCTCTGTTCCTTCTCTGTCTCTATCTTCTTCTTCTTCTTCTTCTTCTTCTTCTTAAAATGTATTGGCGGTTGACAAACAACAAAATAGTGTATTTCCGCCACCAACTGGTATGGAGTGTGGATCAAAATGACTTACTACCTTCCCCCCTTTTTTTTTTATATTCTCTCCCACAAATTTCTCTGTCTCTATCGATCTCGTCTGCGTCTTTTGTGGGCGGAGTCAGCGTCACCAACTGAGCTCACAATTTACACAATTTACACCTGCAGTGCTGATTCCAACTATAACTGGATGAATTTTACTGCAGTAACTTGCATATTAATAATATAATTAATACAATATTATATTTTATCAATTTAATTCCTCTGTGTATCTCCTTATATCCACTATATAGGTATATATATTACAATTTATTCTTTTTTTCTTGGACCGCAAATTAACTAATTTATGTCTGGGTTACAGGTGGGTCCTGAGAACGAGAGCTGAGTAACACTCCTCTATGGTTCTTATAACTAAGATAAAACAAGTTTGTTTTAGGGTACTGGCCTAGTAACAAACTGTTGTTTGTAGTACATCTGACGTTTTTCTTTAAAACTAGCATTTCTTTCTGGCTGCTATGTATAGTAAGTACTGGTACTTCTGAATGGGTTGAGGCTGGGATTTAGCGCATTTTCAGTGAAAGTACTTGATGAATATATAATATGTGTGAAGAACATTCACTCGGCATCGTCATCTAATTTTTGACCAAGTTGGCTTTTAGAGGCTTTTGCTTTGAAACTCTTCATATAGAATTCAACTGATACACTGGCACTGGTTCCAAAAGTGTGTTTTTGCAGTTATGTGTTTAGAGTTTAGCTCTAACCCGAATCAAACACACCTGAGCATGCTAATCAGAGTCTTCAAGATCATTAGAAAACCACAGGTTGGTGAGTTTGATCAGGGTTGGAGCTAAACTCTGCAGCAGATTGGACCTCCAGGGAAAGATTTGAGGAACCCCGCCATAGGAGAACCATTTTTTGATTCCCAAAAGAACCTCTCAGCGAACAGCTTCTAAAATAACCATTTTGAAGAACATTTAAAAAAATCGTAAGAATCTTTTTCAACTATAAAGGACCTTTTCTGCATTATAAAGGTTTCATTGATGTTCAAGGTTCTTCATAGAACCACTGATGCCAATAAAGAACCTTTATTTTTAAGAGTGTACTTAACAATTCAGTAAGATTGTAGAGCCAGAGATATATTGCTTTAGTGAGAGACTGTGTCTGTGCACGGCACTTGCTTGACTCTCCATGGGATTCCAGCATCTTATATAACCATTTTATGCGGTCTCAGATTTTAGAGATCTTCACTTCATTTTCATTTCATGGTATTTAATAATTACTGCTCTCCTAGAGCTTGAAGATACAAACCCGAAATAGATTTCGTAGAGGGCCATCTGAATGGAGCTTTATGAACATTTAAAAAACTGAGGAGTTGCTGGAGACATTGTGTGTTCAAAAAAAAAACATACTTTACCTTTTTCTATATCTTCATCTTTCTCTTTATCTTTCTCTCCTTCTCTTGCTAGCTTGTATTTATTTGAACAATGCCTGAGACTTGGTGTTAGGGGCACTTCCTCTGTCTGTTTGCCTCTTTAAGATTAATCGCTTTATTTATTCCCCAATTGTAAGTCGCTTTGGATAAAAGCGTCTGCAAAATGACTAAATGTAAATGTTCAATATGTCAAAAATCATATTTATGCATAAACTGGCCACATAGTTTTCGTGATATTTTGTTGGTCCTTATTGTGTTTTTTTATGGAAATGTATAAATAATATAAAGTGTCGGCTTATTTCAAATATAGCAAGAATACTGTCTTTATCCCTTTGTTTTGACATGCATCTGATTTATTATTTATTTGGCAGAGATTTCATGTTTCACACTGTAAGCAGCACATTCATGCTGTGTTTTTACCTTATAAAAATACTGTAACTCAAGCTATACCTATAATAATTTTTGATATATTTTGTGTTTTATTTTTAAGCAATTCGTTGCAACAGTGTGTTTTTGCTTTCTTTGTTTTTACACAGCCCTGAAAGTCATATTGTGACATCCTTTATCTTTTGAAATGGCTGAAACGGTGTTGATTTTGACAATCAACAATGCACTGCCACTTTAATTGAGGCTGAGCAATGCAGCGAAAATAGACATGCTGCCAAAATGATCACAACGCTGCTCCTATAGCATGGGCTGGCACTTATGCCAGTTAGTTAAATGGTGTAAGACAGCTCTCTTATCACAGCAGCTTGGCTCTCCTTGACATATTGCTCAGTGAAATCGGAATAAAAAGGCCTTTCATCAATCATTGTTGGGTTGGGTTGCATTTAATAGCAAGAGTCGTGGGTGGGTGGCAGTTTCAAGGCAGCTGCTTTGCAGAGCCGCTCTTTGCTACACAGTCATCGCCCTGTTTCTCCCCTCATATGCTTGATTTCACTATACAACTGATAACACAAACAGCCAATCCATAAAACTGCAGACACAAAACAATCAGCCTCTGCAGGAATGACAATTCTGTCATCTTTTCGACCCATTTTGGGTTATAGTGAAAGACAAGGATCATGTGTATGAGCTGCTGTTCTGTAGAAATTGAGCCACTTCTCTCCTAAATGCTCACTCCTCACCCTTTTTCTCCCGTCATATGCTTGATCAATCTAAGTCAAATAGGATGGTTGCCGGTGTGTAACCAGCTGGTCTCCAATCGGCCTTAAAGACCAAAAACGGTGCTGCACTTACTGATACTTTAATACAGATACTGAATCATAATTCTGATTGTTTGTAGCTTGTTTTATTGAAGCTAAAAACACACTACTGATCATATATTTTATATTGAGAACACATTTAACTGGTGTCTGTTTGCTATATATGGTCCCCAGTTTGAGCATGAGACCCCTGCTTTAAGATTTGTGTCTTTTAGAAAATTTTAAAAGACAAATCCATCTTAAAAAAATAATCACTGAAGTACAAAGTATGACCGTGAGCCCCCATCTGACGTTATGTAACTGTCTTTTGTTGTTATTTAGGTGTAAAGGTTGTATAGGCCTTCTGTTTATCAAGTCTCTGAAGTTATAAGCAGTTTCTTTTTGTCATTCTTTGACATTTCCCATTTCCTTTTGTTGCTGTCCTTCTCGTGAGCAGTCTTGTTTCTTTGTCTGAAGCACTGTACACATTGTTTTCATCCTTGTAAGGAACGAAACTGGCTTTGACATTTTCAACGCAATTACTAACCTGACTTTCACACAAAAACGAAAATAATTATTGTCCAGCTGTGTCCTGCTGAAAGGTTCACCTGCTGCATCTTGGACTGTCCACTTGAACTCCTGCAGTGTGACATTGACAGTCCAAAGAAGGCACAGCCTCCAAACAATTTATACAAATATGTAATATTTGTATTTTATACTACATTTCTATATTATATTCTAGATTCCACAGCTGTTCATCTGCTTCCCAGTGTAAATAACTACACTGTCTCTAGTTGAGCTAGAGAGTTAGAGAATCAAGATGTACCACGACTGCACCAGCTAGACGTAAAAAAGCTGGGTGTAAACCCTACGCTGGGCTTTGCAACGTCCAGCTTTATGATAAATATTTACACCAAAAACTACAATCAAGCACAACTACGCCCGGTATAGACAATGCACATCCACTCTGACACATTCTCCCACAGTGATAGATATAGCTGAGACTACATTCACGCTGCAACAAGTGAAGCCACCGTGCCATGATTTTATTGAGTAAACCTTTTCTGCACGTTCCCATGACAGATTTCTTCAAAACAAACATAAATAATTAAGGCGGCAGCTAAATAAAATATAGGCCTAATGGCTGTAATACAATGTTTATCTCAAGTAATTTTTTCTAGCTGACTATCGAGTTTATGTACAATGAATGTCTGTCATGGGGTAAATGTGACTTTACTTGACATTGTGTGCTTTACTGACGTCTTTTTGGGGATGAAAAACACATTTATAGTTTGCATTTTGTAATAAAAATCACATAATTTGAAAGCTGATACATTATTTCTGATTAAAAGTAACAGAGCACAAAACCTACTGCAATTATTGGATGGCAGGCACGCTACAAATAATGAATGGACTTAAAGACATGAAATATTAGCATTTCTACTGTGCTTCCAAGCAAGACGTTCGAATGGTACAGTTTCTTTTAATAATCCCAGATCATTTGTAATATTTTACTGCATAATTACAAGCTGTACATAAATATGTTTTTATTAGTTAAATTACTGTCGCACAGTTTTATAGTCAACTCCAAGCTTCGCGATTGATATCCCTGCCTGAAAAGATCATAAACATTACAGTTCACGTCTGCAGTAATAATGAACTAACAGACAAGGATCCTAAAACTAATAATGTCCAAGCAAATCATGACTTTTCACTTTATACCTACCTCTGACTAGGTGTATGATTTAGTGTCAGACGTAGCACTACGCCGATATGGTGCAACGGGTATAAATTCTACCGACGACTTAAAGTGCATTTTACGACCAACCTAGTCTTACAACCGGCTGTACGTCCAGCTGGTGCAACTGGCCCCAGAGGTTTATCTCATCTAAGTTCTTAGTGGGTTGTTGCTTCTTGCCCAGAGAATGATTACTCACTGTCATTACTTCTGCAATACATATTTAATTACTTTTCATTCAACCTCCAAATGCTTGTTTAATTTGTACAAATTTATACAAATTGAAAAATACGGTAACACTTTACAATGCGGCGGGACTAAAATGCATTAATTCATGCTTAACTAATGAATAGATAATCATGAGTTAATGTATTACTCATGAAGAACTAAACCATTTATTAATAATTACTACATCAGCAACTAATGGAAATTCTATGTAATCAATAAATTGTTATTAGTGAAATGTGTCATTTTATTAATTCCCTAATAACATATTATATTAAGTAATAGTGTAATGTGTTAATTACCATGGGTCGAAGCCATGCATTTCAACGTCCAGTTGTCTGCTTTGATTAATCCTTAGCTAATGATTTACTTGTTGTGGCACATGACTAGCTAACTAATTTAAAATCCATAACCATAATGACATTACTTAGTTAATAGTTATATGTGTACCTTAAAAAAGTCATTGCATAATGGTACCTTTGCAGATAATTAGCTAGCTATTAAAGCAGACAACTGGAAGTTGAAGTACACAGCTTTGAAATGTTGATTCTGCCAAGCCCGTTCCCTTGGCTGTGGTTTCACTAGATAGCAGGTAGGGACAGTGGGAATCTCGTTCATCCATTCATGCGTGTCACTAATTAGATGACGAGGCATTTGGCTATTGACATCTTGTTATATTGATTCGCAATAGCTGTGGAGTTGTTGTTCCACTATTACCTGTTAGCGTTTTCAGCGGGTCATTCTTGATGCTTGACTTTCTGGTTCATGTCCCACGCATGTCTAGGTCGTAGCTTTTTAAGGAGCCAGCCACATTTAAAAGACAAAGGTCCGATATATCCCTTTTCGTCAGGCCCAGATCCCTTAGGGCTCTCTCAGTTGGGCCATACATTATGCCCTTGTAGGATATGATCACTGGTGTGTGTTGTAGTGAGTTGTGAGACTGTTACCAGGTAGTAATCGCCCTCGTGTTCTCCGGCGTGCTGTATTTACGGGTTTTCAGCTTCCAAGTTTCCTCCATCCTGGACCCTGCCACAATAGACACGTCCATCACAATTGATGTATTAGTTTTGTCTATGAGCAGGTCCGGCTTTATGAAGGATGTTGATGTAGGTATAATGGGCTCAACCCACGTTGTAGAGGCTCCTTCCCTTAGCATGACTTCCAGTCTCCTCATTACCCTGTTGTGCCGTGCACACCTGGCATCGTGGGCTATCTCGCACCGTTGTAGGATGTGATTTAGGGTCTCCTTAACTTGGCAGGCCCCTCTGCATTTTCAGTCATTCGGGCAAGTTTCTCTTCCTCTTGCCCCTCTTGCTTTTGTGGACAGGACCCCACCTCTGAGTTGAATTCCCCGGAGATGAAATCGAGGGAAGACTCTTGTTGGTTTTTCCAACCACAGCTGCGTCCACATCATTAATGATTAGGTCTTTGCCATCTACCGATAGGGCCAGTTGTTTTGCCCACTCCTCTCTAGCTTCCTTTGTCAAGGGAGTTGCTTCTCCACCAATTCTGCAAGGCATATTTACTCTTGTCAGGGATTTTTGGAATGATGGCAATTCCGTTAACGCCCTGTTGATCGGATTGGTGCTAGATAAGAGCTTCATTGACCTAGACCTTTGCCAGATTGGGATTGACTTGCTTAGTGAGGGGATGTCCAGACCTCCCGCCCGGAAGGGTGAGGTGTCTTTGTATGATCCACTTCCTCAGGCTCTTATATGCCAATGAGGTGTCAGTTTTGTAGTCTCAAGAAGATTTTCAGGAGTTCCACAGTTCGTGAACTAGTCTCATTTTCAGGAGGCTGCTCTCAGGTATTTTGTGCAACATCCTAGGTGCCCATCTGTGAAGTAAGCCAGGTATTTCTGATTTATTTTCCAGACATTCAGGGCCTTTAGTGCTCTACAGAGTCAATCCAACTTAAGTTGAAGCTCCTCGCTGTTTTGTGCAATCAGCACTAAGTCATCGGCATAGGCAATGGCGTCAATGTGTTGTCCTCCTATCTCCACCCCTTTCTCAGGGCAAGCTGCTTTCAGTGCTTTATCCATTACCAAGATGAATAGGAGGGGTGACAACGGGTTGCCTTGCCTGACGCCCCTTCTGCATTTGGTCATCCTTGTTCCAAGGTTCACCTCTGTCTCTTCATAGAGGTTCGCCATGTAATTAATTAAAGGGTCCGTTTCCCCAGCCGATTTTGCTGCCTCCAAGATGGTATTATGTGCAACTGTGTCAAAGGCTTTTGCAATGTCCAGAAACATCATTGCAATCGGACTTTCCTTATCGTGAGTTTTTCGAAACAGGGCCTGTAACAATACGCTTGCTTCCAGACATCCATCCCTCTTTAAAAAAGCATACTGCAATGGTGAGAACGTGAAGTTATCCCGCATCCTTCTTGCTAGTATCTTATGGAGTACTCTGGTCAGAACAGAGGATACAGAGATGTGTCTATAGTCTCCCGGAGATTCGGGGAGTTCCACTTTGGGGATGAATGTTACTCTGGCGTTGGCCAGGGATGGAGGCATCGTTTCCAGGGCCAGAATAATATTACAGAAACCGGCCAGGGAGGACTGGTGCCATGTCAGAAGTTCTTTAGCTGACGTCCTATCCATCCCCATTGCCGTATTCCCCATTCCTTTCAGCGCATCCGTTATTTCCTCGGCAGTTATGGGAGATAGTATTTCCCATTTTGGTTCTGCCCTTTCTGTTGTTGGGGCAGGATCTTCGGAATGGCAAGTTCCAGCATAGATGTTAGCCAAGTAGTCCTCCAATCCCTCCACTTGTTGTTGTTCTTTGTAGGCTTCCTTCCACCGGCCCTTCAGTATTGTTTTTGCAGCATCCTTTTTCCGCAAGAGAGTCATAGTTACTCCCGCCGTTTACCCGTGCTTCATTGAATTTCTTCATTTTCACTGGGCAGAAATCACATTGTGTCAACACCCGCCACGGGCCTTCGCGATGCTTTGTTTTAATTGAATAGTCGGATTCCCCTGGTCCGCACCAGTTCTAAGCCGGCTGCTAGGCGCCGCACCGGAGAGGCCGCCCGCCCCGGGCACCCCCCCCCCCACCTCCACCGAGACGGAGGTCCCGACGCGGGCCGTAGCTGGGGAGATCCGCGAGAAGGGCCCGGCGTACATAACAATTAATAGGGATGCACCGGTTGATCGGCCACAGATCAGAAACAGACATATATTTTTTTTCCGCCGAAGTGCATGGTCCGGGGGGAAGTCCGGGGATTACTAAATTGTAATCATTCGCAAACATTTTTATTTTTTTGCTTTTATGAGCACTGTAATATAGTTTAATGTTACACCTTATTTAAAATAAAGCAAAGAACATGTGTCTTATAATTTATTATTATAAGACATTAGACATCAGTTTTTGTCCGCGACTAACAACGTTGATCTGCCGTGGTTACACGTCCTGTTGGAGATTGAAAGAATGACATCTTCTCCTGTTCCATTATTGTCCCCTTTTTGTTGTGATTTATCGTAATGATTTGATATTTATTTGCCACCGTCACGGCTATAATGCTTCTCCAACGAGCTGCTTCTTCTTCGACTTTTGCCATGGTACTGCTTAATTCAATTTAAAAAGCACCATCTTTGTTTTACTCGTTGCACTAAAGATTATTTGATTTAACATTTTGGAATAATGTATTTATATAGCCTACTTTGGTTTTATTTAGTTTCACTGGTAAAGACCCTTTTTTCTTTACACCAAATTTAAAAACGAAAACAAATGCTGAATGTTGATTAAGTAACACCTTTGTTTGGACTATTGAATGTGTGTTGGTTGTGTTGTTTGGATTGTAACTATGCAGTTGTAGCCTTTAATTTCACATGGTTACAGTTAAGGTTTTCATTTAAGGACAGTTTTATGTAGTTTCAACCCAATTTAAAAACAAAAGCTAAACGCTGATGTAGGAGCCAGGACCATCTGGGTTATTCTTCCATGGGGGTCGCAAATGAGAGGCAGAATTTGTAAAAATGCTTGTTTATTTTTTTATAATAAAATATATTGCTATGCATGTAAAATTAGTTTAATATGGTATATCCATTAAAATGAAAGCTTAAGAACATTTTGATTTTTAAATAATTTCAATAAACGACTTGAGGAAACAGCCACTTAACACCACAGACTTTATATTGCAAATTACTATAGGCTCTGTGTTACCAGAAAATACATTAACACCACGGACAAATCAGCCTAAATCCAGATTTTTCTAAATTGGAGGCTGCCATCATGATGATTTCAAGATCAGGGGACATTTTAATTTTGATTAAAATATGCCAGATCTGCAAGTTATCAACATAACACCACATACACTAATGACGACACATGACATTGTCAGAAATGTAGCTAACTTTAAGAAAATGTATAAGAAAGAATGTACTCCGCATGCACCCCTCAGATCAACCAGCACCTGCAGTGACATTTACACACAGGAAGTAGTCCAAATAGAATTCTACCTTTTCTTAAAGGGGTGACATCCATTGTTGTAACACCACAGACATGAATTTAGGTGACACATTTTTTCTTAAATATAACAAAATATGTATTTTTTGTTTATTTAATAATATCGTACATGTTAAATAAAATCTATATTCACCATATAACCACTTTATTTGTGTTAAAATATTTCATTATTTCATGTTGGTTGCTTAAAGAAAAAGAAAAAATCGGTATCAGAATCGGCCAGTTTGCTTGTAAAAATCGGTATCGGAATCGGCCAGTTTGCTTGTAAAAATCAGTATCGGAATCGGCCAGTTTGCTTGTAAAATCGGTATCGGACAGTTTGCTTGTAAAAATCGGTATCGGACAGTTTGCTTGTAAAAATCGGTATCGGACAGTTTGCTTGTAAAAATCGGTATCGGACAGTTTGCTTGTAAAAATCGGAATCAGCTATGAAAAATCATGATCGGTGCATCGCTAGTAAATAACATATTAATTTACGCCATTAGATAATATAATATGCTATTAGGGAACAAATATATTATGACACATTTAACTAATAACAATTTATTTATTAATTGATCTATGAATAAAATAGAATGTTCATTATTTGCTGATGCAGTAATCTGTCACATGTGTGTTCTCGTTGTGTTCCTGTTGTGTCCTTATTTGGTAGTTCCTGTTCTTATTAGGTCATTATTGGTTATTTTGTGTCCAGCTGTGTTTAGTTAGATTATTACTTAAGCCCTGTGTGTCCCTTATTCTTGTTTCCGGTATTGTTCGTCAAACCCCTTGCTACGTGTGTTCCTGCCTGTCTTGTATCCATATGCAAGAAGATTAAAGTCTGTCTATCGCTATTCTCCTGCGTGCTCTGCGTTCCTTGCTCCTTGCTTCAGCACAGTAGCTTAAGCGTGACATAATCATTAATAAATGGTTAAGTTATTCATGAGTTATACATTAACTCATTATTATCTGTGCATTAGTTAAGCATTAACTGATACACATTTGTTCACCCGTATTGTAAAGCGTTACCAAAAATATACTTTTTTAATATTATATAATAATGTTCTAACATTATAAAATACAAATGTTCCTTCACTGTCTGAAAAGTGAAAGTCATAAGAGGGAAAAAAGTAAATATGCCAACTGTTAGTATTATTGTTTTTGTTTTTATTTCTAAGAAATCTGAGCAGTATCTCTTGCAGAAGTGAAGCCTGGGGTGAAGATAGCAATCGTAATCATTTGGCTCACATCAGCTGCCTCTGGTACGCACAGTTCATAAATAATCTTAAAAAAAATACTTATGCCAGATTTGCAGCCAAAGGATGAAAAACATGTGCATTAAAGGATTAGTTAACTTTCAAATAAAAATGTCCTTATAATTTACTCACCCCCATGTCATCCAAGATGTTTATGTTTTTCTTTCTTCAGTCGAAAATAAATTAAGGTTTTTGATGAATATATTGCAGGATTTGTCTCCATATAGTGAACTTCAATGGACTCCAAAAACGGTTGAAGGTCAAAATGACAGTTTCAGTGCAGCTTCAAAGGGCTATAAACGATAGCAGACGATGAATAAGGGTCTTATCTAGCGAAACGATCGGTCATTTAGAAAAATTTAATAAATGTATATGTCTTATAAACACAAATGCTCGCCTGTTCTGCGATGCGCGCTTCACGTAATACGTAATGATGTTGAAACGGTCACGCTTGACGTAGGATCCATCTCATCTTCTCCTTCTGATCGTCCGACATCGTTGTTTTACCTTGTTACCTCGTTGAGTTGTATCTCCCTTTTTTTGTTAGCAGCGTTTGACTTAGTATTTGCTCGTTCAAATTGTAAACACTGAGTCGGTACTTCCGCCTACATCAAGCGTGACCTTTTCAACATCAATTACGTATTATGTGAAGCGTGCATTGCAGAACAGAGCAAGGCGAGCATTTGTGTTTATAAAGCATATACATTTATTTTATTTTTCTAAATGGCCAATGTTTCGCTAGATAAGACCGTTATTCATCGTCTGGTATCGTTTATAGTTCTTTGAAGCTGCACTGAAACTGTCATTTTGACCTTCAACCGTTTGGAGTCCATTGAAGTTCACTATATGGAGACAAATCCTGGGATATTTTCATCAAAAACCTTAATTTATTTTCGACTGAAGAAAGAAATACATAAACATCTTGGATGACATGGGGGTGAGTAAATTATCAGGACATTTTAATTTGAAAGTGAACTAATCCTTTAAGCCACTTCTTACCAAAGACACTTATAATGGACAAATTAGCATGCTCCTAGATAGCCTATGAAAACCCACAAAGGTCTCATAGCCATAATAAACCTAACTGACTCCACACTTTAGTGTTTTATAATTTGGAGATTAGTAACAGTATCAGACCCCAACAGATAATGTCAGTGATACGATTTCTAGGCCAGCCAATACATATTTCCCAGCTAAAAAGCCCTTATTAAAAAGTACATTTCATTTTGTTTGGTTAATAAGCACACTTCACACAATTCACATGTCCTTCACCAAATTTGCCAGATGTTTTTTTTTTGCTTTGTATTTCATCAAAACAACAGCATGTGAAGGCTTGATATGTGCTATATATTTATCATCATGTGCTATATATTTATCATCACATAAGACAAACGTTTCTAAAATGGCTGTCATTTAGAGTTAATTGTCTGAATATTTTTTTTTCAAAGACAGAAAATAGCGGACCTAAATGAATGATATTGCCATACGTGTCAAACATGTGGATAATGTGGAAAAAACATCACATTTTAAATAACAGGGACTGTTGTTTTGTGGTAAGCTGTGCACTCATTGTTCACTCATGTGCATTCATCAATGTAAGACATTTGTCAAGTATTATCAGATAGTACTGCATTGTCAAGTTTTGACCACGTGCTTCAATTATATAGGCAGATTAGTCATTATGGGACATTTCCAGAGATGTATTGGCCTACTGTATATCTATCAGACAATTTGATGAATCAAAATACTCTTGAAAGTTTCTTTTTGAAATTGTTGTTTTTTCATGAGGGTCTGTGAATCAGCAAAATAATTCAGGGATTCAGAAAAATTGGTGAAAAAGACTGTTGCCGTGCACTGTGCATTTTTTCCCACATTGGCTTAGCAGAACAGTTGTTTGGTGATAATGTTATACAGATTCTTTGTGGAAATTGTTAACCAATTTTACATCACATCTTCATCTAACCACCCTGCAATGAGTAACTTGGCTGAGCTCTCAAACAGCTTTGCAAGAATCATTTGGCCAACAGGAAGCACAGGTGTCTTAACCAGCTACAGTGGTGACAGGAGATGCATTTTATACACATTTTAACATCAAATTCTGCTTGATTATGTTCAAACAAAGACAGGTCTTACCATAGTTGGGGCAGCAGACTTTGAGCCAGCACACACAGGACAGTACTGTCAGGTTACTGAGGCTGCAGATACCAAACAAAACTCCACAGAAGGCATAACACATACACATCACCTCCGGGAACAACCACCTGAAAAGAGAACAAGACGTGCATTCGCTGAAAGCAGGGACGCTCAATCCTCTTATTTCATTTTTGTTGTTTTCTGTTATTATTGCTGTTGGACCGTTTGCCTGAGGCTCTGGATTACAGGTGATAATGTTTAGTTTCTTGAACAGAACAATCATTTTTGCTTCACAAGACCTCAATATATCATCAGGGGGAATTTTATGCTGCCTTTATACTCTTTTTTGAGTCTCAAAATGATGGTAGCTGTGGCATTTTATGAATTAACAATTGCACCTTGAATACTGAGTGGCAAAGAGTGAGAAAAAGAAACGTTTAGATATGTGCATGCAATGACTTGAGCATAATGTTCCACCTCATGGATCAGAGATAACAATCCGAAAATAAGGAACAGTGGAAATACATTTCCATGATTGGTTTAGAATCATGGGCGGAGTAGATTTTTTTTATTTCATTTATTTATTTATTTGAGAAAAGGGCACAGTCTCTTATCCTAAATAAAGCAGTGGAACTTATTACATAAACTATGAAGCAGTGGCAGTATAAAACAAAAGGAGAGAGTCACTGGTTTTTAATAGTTCAATGAGAATTCATGTTGCAGTTCCATTTGATGTCTACATAATTTCCCGTTTAATTAATTTTGCCCCCTCATTTCATAAGTTAATCTTGACACTGGTCCATTTCTCACTGCCTACTACACATTTTCTACGGCAAGCTGCATGTTGGAAAAGCATTTCTATAGAGCATATCACTAACAACTGATTCCTAGGCAATGTGTACAATACTAGAATGCAGATCTTCAGTGTAAGTCACTTTGGAATTAAATTGCCAAATGCATAAATGTAACTGTAACTGTATGAACAGTTAGGGCGTTTAGAAACAACTAATAGTAAACACCTGAAATAACAGCTCAGATTAAGGGTATGTGTGTTTATTCAGCAAATGTATATACTTTTATTGAAATACTTTACTAGTTTTATAGTGGACATAGTGTCAATATGTCTCCACCTGCCTTCTCTCTTATCCTTGGAAAATAAGTTTGCATGAAAAATATACAGGCTTGCCAAACTCTGAATATTGATTCTGTGCTATTTGATGTATCCCCAATAATTTCAAATTGAAACAACTCCTCCTGCTTTATCTTTATTCTTCACAGGTTCGTAAAGGTGAACCAGGTTTATTCAAGAGCCCCTTTATTGTGAACAGCATTTCAAAGCATATTTGAACTCATGAAATTGATATTACATTTTATTTATGTTATAATAAATCAACCTTCTGCGTTGAAGAAACATGTTAAATATAAATTAAACAAATTCCTCAATTTGTATGTCTGTATGTTTCAGCGCTCACGTTTTCTGCACGAGGTTTCAAAAGCAGAGTGGTAACCACATACTCATTGATAACAGCTTAATACGCAAATAAAAAAATGAATAGTATCATCAAAAGGGTCAGTCTTCAGAGAGATCAGACTCTGAGGACCCGGAGGCTAGGCTCATGTGTTTACAGCTGTTGAATTTGATTGAATTTGTGTTTAATATGCTGACGCTTTTAAGCCGATGAGAGAGAGAACAAGATGACCCTCTTTAATGAGTCTCAAGAGGACACAAGAACTGTTCCTGCTGTGAAAGAGATTTACCTGTGAGCAAAAGCAGAGGGAATAGCGAAGGGAAAGAGGAAGATGGTCATGCCCAGGTCACTGATGGAGAGGTTGATGATAAAAAACTCAGCAGGCTTTAGAGACAACTTCTTTCGATAGGCTACAAACAACAGAGTGGTGTTTCCCATCAGAGACAACAACCCTGCAGTGAAAGAAAGAAATATGCAATCAATGCAATCAATTAAAAAAATTAATGGTAAAGCTGCCTTGAAGCAAAAAGTGCTATAACAGGGGTGACCAATCCTGTTCCTGAGATCTACCTTCATGCAAAGTTCAACTCCAGCCCTGATCAAACACAACTGAACCACCCTCATTCTTCAGAGATCCAGGAGCTCTTGATCATTACAGACACATGTGTTTGATCAGGGCTGGAACGGAGCTCTGCAGGTAGGAAGATCTTCAGGAACAGGATCGAGCACTGCTGTGCTATGCAAACAGATGTGAACTGACTTGAAAAAAAAGGCTATTACAGTAATACGCAGACTGAATCTGTTATTTTAAGGATTAAACAGAGAATACTATACTTTTAGTAGCTGAAAGCATTATTAATATCAGTTTATTAGATGCACAGTTTATTAGATTCATTCAAATTCTGTGGAAATCTGTGTTGATTTCTGCAGGTGCAGATTTAGTTTGGTTCTAAATTATAAACTTAAATCATGAAAAACTGTTTCTTTATTTCTTAAATAATGAACTCATTAATTGTACCATGAACACCAAATTGAAATGAGTATGCTATTTGTTCATATCTAATCAAAAATCATGGTTTCCAGTTTTGTTCAAAATAACTAAAATATTAAATCACATACATTTTTTAAATAGTATTTTTATTTGTACAAAAGTTTTTGTCTTTGTGAAAATAAATATTTTTGATTAATGTTAAAGAGATCATCCACAAATGAAAAGGTCCAAACCTGTATGAATGTCTTTGTTCTGCCGAACACAAAGGAAGATATTCTGAAGAATGTGGGAAACAGAGCAGTTCTGGGGCACCAGTATTTGTTTTTCATGCTATGGAAGTCAACGGTGACCCAAAACAGCCTGATTACAAACGTTCTTCAGAATATATTCCTGTGTGTTCGGCAGAATAAAGACACTTATACAAGTTTGGAAATACTTGAGGGTGAGTAAATGATGACAGAATTTTCATTTTTGGTGAACTATCCCTTTAAGTACAAATTAAAGGGGTCATGAACTGAGAAACCAATCAATAAAAGATAATTGTACTAAAATGACTATTTATTAAACTATAAAAACATCCTGTAAATGACTTTTTATAAAACTATAAAAAACATCCTGTAAGTTTCAGAGCTCATAACTTTCTTGTTAGCCTAAAAACAGCTTGTATCGAAGGCAGTCTGCCAAAACGACAGCTTGTGGAATGTTCTACTCAATGATGATGTAATAGTGTGTTGTGTTCTCTGCTAAAATGTTTTTTTTTTTTAATCTGATTTAATGGGATTATGTATTTAAATTATGCATGAATATTCCCCAACAATGTTAAGTGAGATCTCTGTGCGAGATGTGTGACTGTTGTCATATATCTATACAAATCTAAAATAGCCTACATGTTTGTATTGGACAATAAATATACCTCCCATATGGAATTAAATAACAAGCACTTTGAGTGTCTTATTCATCATATTTATTTTTATTTAAAAGAAACAGAACTGAAATTATATCATTTTTATCAGCAGCATAGCACATGAGTGGGAATAATGCGATATCTGCCGTTGATCTCGTAGCTATCTGTTCTTCGAGAGGGTAGAACTGTCCATCTTGACTGTGCTTATTTCACTCCTCCCCTCACTGCATCCGCCTACTCTTCAGGCGAGGCGCATCCCAAACAAGCCTATAATCAACGCCTGCTTCGACATTGTTGCCAATTGATTATATGTCACTGCCTGTATAGCCCCGCCCACAAATTCACAAATGTAGTGTGCACTCTTAAAAATAAAGGTGCTTCAAAAGGTTCTTCAAGCAATGCCATAGAACCGTGATACTCAAATCTGGCTCGCGAGATCCACTTTCCTACAGAGTTTAGCTCCAACCCTGATCAAACTCACCTACCTGTGATTTTCTAATGATCCTGAAGACATTGATTAGTATGCTCAGCTGTGTTTGATTAGGGTTAGAGCTAAAGTCTCCTATGCAGGAAAGTGAATCGCGCGAGCCAGATTTGAGTATCCCTGCCATAGAAGAACCATTTTTTGGTTCCACAAAGAACTATTCAGACAAAGGCTCCTTAAAAAACCATCTCTTCATTAGCTTTTCATAATCTGAAGAACCTCCTTTCACCACAAAGAACCTTTTGTGAAACAGAGAGTTCTTTATGTAACCATTTAGATACAAAAGTTATTCTATGGTTCGTGAAGCACCTTTATTTTTAAGAGTGTAGCCTAAAAATGCAAATGCAGGTCTACACGGAAAACTAATGATAAATATGCTCTGAAGACAACAAGATGATGTAAGCCAAGCTGTGGAAAAACAATATTTGCATTGCTTTCCTTCTGATCCCAACAGTAGAAAAGAATGAATGAACTGTATTTTTACCCACTTGTGAAAATGGGCAGATGTCCCTTTGAAGCCAGCCACCTCAAAACAGACTTACTTCATCATTATGAGTAAAACATTTGTTTAATCTGATACTGTGAAATCACTTCATTTGACAGGAAACACTGGAATCTAATGATGCTTAGAAAAAAAGTTTATCTTAAAAAAAAAACATATACATAAACCATATAGGTTAACTTATTGGAAACAAGACTTCTGAAACATTGGTATTTCAATTAGAGCGATGCAATTTTGAAAAAATAAATTTCTGTATGTGGGAGTGTGTGTTAAAAAAAAGACCCTCTTTGTAATCCTTAAAAAACTAAAAGACGATGCGTAATTGTTACATGTAACGACTCCCAACATATTAGATCCGACAGTAATGTCGCAACTCAGGTGTGAGTAACTGTTCACTATTGCTTTGTCTGTTATTACAGCTCGTTTGATATGAGTATTTATGCGTTTTGAACCTAAATCACAGAATCGTCCATCTTTGAAGGACATACACAACTGTTAGCTAATCATTAATTCAGAGTCTACTATCCTCCACGCCTTTTCAAACAGAGCCTTCTGACAGAAAATGGCCTATTACCTGTAAAGTATGATGTTTTAAAGTAAAACATGTAATGACCCCTTTAAAGGTTTGAAGCAAACCATATATATAATTTGAGCGAGAGAGAGAGAAAGTATGATAAGCATGATTCTCAGGTACTATCCTTAATTAAGCCTATATGCTATATAAAAAAAGATGTTTAAGCAATATTTTAGGCTACTTTGACAGGCACTCAACTGTCTGGTTGGGGGGACACTTCATTTCCAGCAATATCGTCACCTTTATTGCACAGAAACTATTTAAACTGAACTGAGATGGATGATGACATCACTGAATTCAACTGGAAATTGAGTGTTTAATCTTGATATTTTGCAGTTGCTTTGCCACAATTTGTATTGTTAAAAGTGCTATATAAATAAAGGTGACTTGACTTACCAAAGATGGTGTAGATGGTTCCCAAGAGAAAGTCGTTCTCTTTCGATATTTTGGAGTGAAACATGCCAGATCCGGATGAGTTTTCCATCTGTACAGAAGAAGACAAGGAGCAAATGTAAGACCAGTATGCAACATCTGCTTTTGTTTTATTTTGCACACCTTCCTCTTTAAATCTGAAAATCATACTCTGTTACTATCATAACCTCGGTTCCCTGAGATACGGGAACGAGTACTGTGTCTATTTATATTTAAGATGCACATGGGGAAAACTCCCTTTTTCCTGATAACTGAAGTCTTTTTCAATAACGCAGTGTGACTGCATGACCATTGGTTCGTGCAGTGCTGTAAAAAACTAACTTCAGAGCCCTCAGGACAGTGGGCAGATCCCAAGTAGGGATTGTGAAGGGTGAGGGGGGTCTGCCTCCTGGACCCTTTCAGAAAACAAACAACTAGGTTGTCCCTGCCCACCGACTGGCCTGCTATAGGAGAGTGTGAGGCTGCTATATCTGCTACATAGACCTTGAACGTGGAAGGAGAGCGTCCCTTGTCCAACAGCTCTTGTAGGAAGGACAATATCAGCAATATGTCACAGGAAACTGGGTCCGCGCCGAGGATTGAGCACCAGGCGGCAAAAACAGACCATTTAAGGGCATAGAGGCGTCTCATAGATGGGGCTCTAGCCTGAGTGATTGTGTTTTGAACGCTCTCAGGGAGGTCTGCGAGCTCCCATTGAGAGGCCAAAGGTGCAGAGCCCACAGCTCGGGCCCTTGGATGCCACATCGTTCTGTTCGCTTGAGCGAGGAGGTACCGTCTCAGGGGAATGGGTCATGGGGCTTCGGTGAGCAACTGAGACAGCTCTGAGAACCAATGCTGGTTCCTCCAGAGCGGGGCCACTAAAAGATCTTTGTGTCCCTGATGACATGAGTGATCAGAGCAATCGGGGGGAAACGCATAAAGGAGGAGGTTTGGCCGATCGTTGGCCAGACGCCCTGCCCATTCTGACGGGCTTTAGCGAGATTTGGCGGGCACGCCGGCATGGGCTCGTGCATTGGTTTGGTTCGCCATTGGTTCATTTTTACAGCACTGCACGGACTAATGGCCATGCAGTAACACTGCGTTATTGAAAAGGGCTTCAGTTACTGGAGAAAAAGGAGTTTTCCCCATATGCGTCTTAAATAAAAGACGCAGTACGAGTGAAGTATCGAAAGGGATCCATGTTGTCAGATTCAGTCCTTTTCCCAAGAATTGAACAATGATCAATGTATTTAAATTAGAACCTGCTCCAGTTTAAAAGATGAGAAGCTCTCCAGAAATGAGAGAGCCTTATTATGTCTTACCATAAATAAATTTAGCTCTGAAGTGCACACAGTCCACATGGCAAAGAGACATAGCATGCACGCATTGATCACACACACTCACAGCACTAGAGCATGACGGTATGTGTAGAGACTCTAAATGGGAGTACTGGGTGAGTTTATGAATAGAGTGAATCATACTAAAATCCAATAAAATTAATCTGGAGTAGTTTAAATAGAGCACAGTTAATATTTAGAGGCAACACATGAATGGAAATTTGTCAGCACTTCTATTGCTTTCTCATTACTAAGACATTTTGCCTTCCTCCACTTTCATCTTTTACCAGCAAGGCACCTGACCCGGAGGAATATATCACACACAAGAAATGATCCAGCGCTCCACATCCTCTCTTCCAGCCTACAGCAAGATTTTTTATCATACAAAATATCGCTTTTTGATATCAAGAATGAAACATTTATATTTATCCCACTACCAACAGATCAGATCCCCCGCAGTCCGTTCAGGAAATGCTAGGTGCAAGACAAGAGTTCTTACTTTGATTTATGGATTTGCCAGTTTTGCTATCAGCCAGATGTGAAAGTATGGGTTGTGTGATTGATGCTATTGAGTGTTGAAAGCTTTCACATGGTGGACAGTAGAATATATTTCCCACACTCGAGTCAGTTAGCAGTCTCACCAGCAGATATGCATACGAATGAAATGAACTGAACATCTGCCAGCAGATGCTTAACATCTCATGTTCAAGATATAATTAATCCTTCAATAATACAAAGGTCATTCTTATCCTCAATAATAATAATAAAAAATAAATATTGGAAGAAAAAAATAAAAACTGTCACAAATGAGATCTACAGTGCTAATCTCAACTGTTTCTCTGAACTAGTGCAATCAAACAATTTTTGTTTACATAATATATGTGTCATGAACTTCTCCAAGACACAAAGGTAGAGGATCCAAATGCAGTGTATTTAATAAAGAGTAATCCAAAAACAGGCAAAGATCACACAGGGGATCAGTCCAAACAATAACAACTGGGCAAGAAACATGGAACAAAGCTTTGAATAGCAGCAATGACACACACAAGACTTCGCAAAGAATGACAAACTGAACCAGACTTATATAGGGTGAGCAGACAGGGTAAATGAGACACAGGTGCAAACAGTGAATGCTAATGAGTCCGGGCAAAGGATTATGGGAAATTAAGTCTTTAATGGTGTGGTAGAAGTCTGGGATGGAGTGCCCTCTAGCGAAGCTCACGGGCACTCCAGCTAGAGATCGTGACAGAACCCCCCCCCCCCCCCCCCACCAAGAAGCGGCTTCCAGACGGTCCAAACAGACTAGACTAAAATCCAGGAGATAGTTGGAGCGAAGGCAGTACAGGGGAAGGGATGGAGGGCCAGGTCTATGTGGAAGTGGAGGGAAAGGAGACTGAGGCAGAGCCGGCTGAGCAGGGTGCCAAGGCGGAGCCGGCATTGCAGGAAGCCAGGGCTGGGCAGAAGACCACCATGGCTGAACAGATGGATCCAAAGATTCCCACGGTGGAGCAGACAACCACCAGAGCGGAGCTGAAGACCACCACGGCAGCCTCTGCGGCCATAACAGGACAGACCAAGAGCTCAGAAACAGCCTCTTTGGACGTGACACAGTAATCAGAGAGCTTGGGATAGGCCCTGTTGGCCATAGCAGGGCAAACAGAGAGCCATGAAAGGACAGGCAGAGAGTTCATACGCAGTCCCCTTAATCATGACAGGACAGTCAGGGAGTTTGGGATCTGCTTTACTGGACATGGCAGGGCAAACAGAGAGTTTAGGAGAGGCCTCTTTGCCCAGGACAATGTGAATAGAGAGTTCAGGAAAGGCGTCCTTGAATGGGACAGGGCCTTGAGGGAATACCGAGGTGGTCTCGGGAACGGATTCAGGGAGTAGAGTGGGTGCCACCACCTCGGAAGGTTCTGCAGTGGAGGCTGCCACCTCTGGGGGAACTACGGTGGTGTGTGTGGCCCAAACGCAGAGAATGGCCATAGCCATGACTGGCAGGACAGAGAGTACATAATCTATCTCAGAAACTGATGGCGCTGTGCCTGGGGAACTGGATTGAGTAGCGGCCGGCAGGCCAGAGAACGTTGAAACAGTCCCGCCCAAGAATATCGAGTCTACGTGGTTCGGGAGAGACAAGTCTGCGTGGCTCGGGATGACAGCTTTGACATGACGAGACTCTGGATGATCAGTTGCGACGTGACGAGACTCTGGACGATCAGCTGCGATGTGACGAGACTCCGGGAGATCAGCTGAAATATGGGGGTGATGGATTGTACAGTTATGCATTCATGAATAAAAACAAATAATAATTTATTTATCGTGGTCTGACACTATAAAGCATCTGTCTCTTATTCTGTCCAGGTGAGAACTGAAAATCTGCCTTATCTTTGCTTTAGTCTCTGGTTAAATATGAATCATCTAAGGCTTTCCAATAAAATGTATGGTACGCCTGAAGCAGTCTGTGTGTAATAATCTCTGATTTATCATGATTCTCATGACTCATTATTACACTATCATCATTTAATGGCAGCTCTGATAATAGGACCGTATCTCTATATTTTCTTAGAGCTGGTTGTGCTCCTCAGACTCCTTGTAACTTATCCACAATAATTAATTGAATGTTTGTCTAACCATAACAATTTGTATATTGCATGTTTGATATCAAAATAACCCTTACTTGGTCCATAGGTGTACATCACCTCCTCATAGCAGTTCTAGTTCAAGTTTTCAAGTTGAGCTTTATTGTCATTCCGCTACATGTGTGGACATACATGGGATGAGATGTCGTGCCTCACAGGACCACGGTGCAAAGTAAATTACAGACAACAACATGAAGTAAAAACAGTATAAACCTATATACAACTAACCTACTGTCAGCTTTGACTATACAATGCTATTATAAAAGTGGTTTACCTATACAAAACTAAAAAAAATAATAAAAAATAACAAACTGTGCAACTGTGCATACGACTTCAAATACTGTACATGTGCAAAAAGAGAGACATTCAAGCAGCTGACTGGGGAACAGTGTAAGGTGATTTGTGGTGCATGAGCCAGTAAACATACATACATTACAGTTATATATTGCAATCAGTCTGTCTAGTGATGTAGAGGCGAGTGTGTTGCTACAGGTGGCTTGTGCAGGCCCGCTCACCTGTGCGTACACACTTGAATTGCACAAAAATAACATTTTTTTTCCTGTGATGTGGTAGGGTGTGTGTGTGTGTGTGTGTGTGTGTGTGTGGGGGGGGGGGGTGATCCATGTTTCAGGATGTAGGGGTTTGTTTGGGGTTTCAGAGAGGGGCGGGAGTGATGTGAGTTCAGGGCTCTCCACAGCCTGGGGGAAAAAGCTGTTGAGCAGTCTGGCGGAGCGGGCTCTGATACTCTGGTACCGTCTACCTGAGGGTAGGAGCTGAAGAGACTGTGGGAGGGGTGGGGTGGTCCTCACGATACTATTTGCTTTGCTGGAGCATCGTGTAAGGAAAATATCCAGGATGGAGGGGAGAGGGGCACCAATGATTTTTGCAGCTGTGTTCACTGTCGCTGGAGGGTCTTGCGGTCTGCTGCACTGCAGTTTCCCGTACCAGACAGTGATGTCAGCTGGTCAGCACGCTCTCAATGGGTACCCCTGTAGAAGGTGGTGAGGATGGGTGGAGGGAGGCTTGCTCTTTTCAGCCGGCGGAGAAAGTGCAGGCGCTGTTGTGCCTTCTTGGAGACAGACCTGGTGTTGGTGGTCCAGGTGAGGTCCTCTGTGATGTGCACCCCCATGGAATTTAGTGCTGCTGACTCTCTCCACAGTCGAGCTAGTCGATGATCAGTGGGGTGGTCAACAGAGTTTTCTCCTGAAGTCCATCACAACTTCCTTTGTCTTCTCCACATTGAGGGACAGGTTGTTAGCGCCACACCATTCAGCCAGCTGTGCCACTTCCTCTCTGTAGTGCATTTCATCATTGTTGCTGATGAGACTACCATGATGTGTCATCGGCAAACTTGATGATGTGGTTGGAGCTGAACTTGGCAGTGCAGTCGTGGTTCAGCAGCGTGAAGAGCAGCGGCTTAGCAACAGCCCTGTGGGGCACCTGTGCTCAGTGTGGTAGTGCTCGAGGTTTTGTGGCCGACACGGACTGACTGAGTCTTCCAGTTAGAAAGTCCAGGATCCAATTACAGAGGGAGTTGTTAAGGCCCAGCAGGTTTAATTTATTGATGAGCTTTGTGGATTATTGTGTTGAATGCTGAGCTGAATCGATGAACAGCATTCTAACATAGGAGTCTTTATTTTCTAGATGGGTAAGAGCCAGGTGGAGGTGGAGGAAATTGCATCATCCGTAGAGCGGTTTGGGGGGGTATGCAAACTGGAGCGGATCGAGTGTGTTGGGGAGGCTGGTTTTGATGCTGTGCATGACTAGCCTCTCAAGCACTTCATTATGATTGGAGTCAGTGCTATGGACGGTAGTCATTTAGACAGGACACAGTGATTTTTTTGGTACCGGTATGATCGTTGTGGATTTGAGACATGTGGGGATGAACTGCCTGGCTCAGCGAGGTGTTGAAGATATCTGTTAGGACATCTGTCAGCTGTGCAGCACAGTCTTTCAGTGCGCGGCCAGGTATAATGTCAGGACCCGCAGCCTTGCGTGGGTTAATCCTAGATAGGGACTTCCTTACGTCGGCTGGAGACAGACAGAGTGCCTGGTCGTTGGGAGGTGTGGGAAGTTTTTGGCAGGTGTGTCGTCTGCATTTCAAACCGTGAATAAAAGTGGTTGAGTACATCTGGGAGGGATGTGTCGTCATCACAGGCTGTGGCGGGGCTTGTAGTCAGTGATGGTCTAATGGCTTGCCACAGGCTCCGTGTATCTCTGCTGTTTGTGAAATGATTATTGATTTTATTGCCATATGACTGTTTTGCATTTTGATGCCACGGGACAGATTGGTCTTCTGTTTTGAGGGCTGCTTTATCTCCTGATCTGAAGCTTCATCTTGGTTTTTAGCAGCCCACGAACCTCTGCTGTCATCCATGGCTTCCGGTTTGCACGTGTGGTGATGGTCTTGGTGACTGTCACATCATCAATGCAGTATTTGATGTAAGCAGTCACAGTTTCAGTGTACTCCTGCAGGTCTGTATGGTTATTATAGGTGGCCGCCTCTTTAAACATGTTCCAGTCTGTGTCCTGGAGCAGTCCTGCATGCTGAGGTACATTGTCTGGCCATACCGTGATCTGCTTTTGAACCGTTTTGGCCAGTTTGAGAAGTGGTCCTGTATGCTGGGGTTAGCATAACAGAGATGTGGTCCCGAGTATCGAGATGGGGCGGGGTTCGGCTTTGTATCGTTTTTCACTGTTGTGTAAACAAAGTCCAGTGTGTTATTTCCCCTGTTGCAAAATTCACATGTTGGTAGAGCTTTGGTAAACTGTCTTTAAGTTAGCGTGGTTGAAGTCGCCGGCTATGATGAAAAAAAGGCCGTCGGGGTTATTTGTTTGTTGTTCGCTGATGGCGCTGTACAGATCACGAAGCGCGTCCTTAGCATTTGCACACGGGGGAATGTACACCGCGACAATAACAATGGCCGGAACTCCCGCGGCAGATAGAACGGTCGACATTTCACAACCATAAACTCCACCAGCGAAGGAAGAGTGTTTTGATAATACCGCAGCATTGTTACACCATTCTTTGTTGATATACACACACAATCCGCCCCCGCGAGTCTTACCAGACAGTGATGAATCTCTGTCCCTCGGCGCAGAAAGTCCGTTAAGCTGAATGGCGGAGTCCGGAATGTTGTCGTTTAGCCATGTTTCAGTGAAAAACAAACACACAACAATCCTTTGTCTCATGCTGTGTAGACCGGCTGAGTTGAATTAAGTCCAGTTTGTTTTTCAGAGAGCGAACGTTTGAGAGCATTAGTGATGGAATCGCTGGTCAGTTGGTTACCCTTAGCCTAGCTCTAATACCTCCACGCTTGCCGCGCTTCTGTCCCTCTCACACCCCGGCGTCGCCGTTTTGTGGCAGGGTGGCATCAGTAGGCGAGGCCGCGGTCTCGGGGCCGGCTTCAGCAGCAGACAGAGGCCATGTAGCTTTCTCAGTAGTCGCCCGGTGAAAAGCTGATGTTTGTACACAATTGCCGGATATCCAGGAGGCTCTGCGATCATAGATGTGTTTCCGGGTGTTTTCTTTGAGTTTTTGATAAATTCAGACAGTTTTGAAGACGAGGAGACGAGACTAACAACATAAAAACACCGTTACTCTAGGACCCGGAGTAGCCGCTGCGTCTGAACGCGCCGCCCACTTGATATGAATCCATGCCTAATCATAGCATGCTCTGTATTTGTATTATATTGAATCAGAATAACATCTTTGGAGTTTAGTGAAAGTTATGTGTTATTGTTTAGTTAATCAATCTTTTGTTCACAAATTAAACGAGTCGCTGATTCTGTGACTGCTTGTGGATAAAGTGACTTGCTACATGCTCTAATGCATTAGTACTGTAAGAAAGTTATTTTCTGTGGCCTCGGAAATATAATTTTTTATAGGTGATATGAAATTACACTGAATGTTTGCTGGACAAACAGATTAGTCGATTGTAAAATTTATTCTGCTATAGTTACTACTGGCAACTGAAATAAATAATTATATTTAATTGTAATTATTTATACGCATATCCTTTTTGAGCAACAGTTTTACAGTATGCAAATCCTTTTTAACTGGTGGCAGAGACTCCCTATGCAATTTTTTATTTCTAAGAGATATGGCCCACTTATTTATGGTCCCTGTCTTCCAGCCTCTTGAATGTCTGTCAAGGATAAATAGAGGAGAATAGACATACATTTATCTTGACAAAGGAAGATCTCCCTTCACAAGAGACCCAACTGATCTGAATATAAAAAGTTGGTCACACAGTTTGCAGCAAGAAGTTTAAAGCTTATAAGCTTCAGTATGTCGTTGGCCACGACATACTGGTTGGTCACGAGACAGTGGCAACATGGCAAATGTAGTATATCCAGACTACATTCATACCACACAGATTCATACATGGAACAATTTGTTTAGTAGTTACAAAGAATACTTTTTCAAAATAAGGACTTACTCAAGAACCTGCCAGTCTTTGTTTATTCTGATTTGACCGTTTATTGTGGCCGCAATTATGCTCATCATTATCTGTGATTACAAATACTGATATTTATTGAATATATTTTATATTTGTTACGGATTCATCTGCTTAGTGTAATTTGTAAAATGTGACGTACGTTAATCAAACATTATGTGTAGTTATTTATCTTTATTTGTTCCCTATATAGACCATATACATACCATTTACACATCTCAGATGCAAGACTGCCCAATAAATCCATCATTTTCAAGAGTCTCTTCTCCAGCTCTTGATTCCGTGTCTGGAATCTGGGATGCACTTTATTTCGATTGTCCACTTTATACATTCTACTAACTATAAGTAACTTTGTAAGTACATGTCAACTACATGTCTACTAATTCTCATTAATTTGCAACTACATGTCTACTAACTCTCAGTAGGTTAGGGTTGGGGTTAGTAGAATAATTTGACATATACTTGCACAGTTTCTCAGAGTCAGTATGTTGTATGATGTGGACCCATCAGAATAAAGTGTTAGCAGATATTAAGCAGATAATCCACTAATACTCTAATGACTGCTAGTTGACATGTAGTTACAAAGTACAGTTTATTATCATCAGTTTATTAGTAGAATGTCTAAAGTGGACTATCAAAATAAAGTGTTACCAAATCTGGTCCTTGTTTGGCTGTGTCAGTGTAGTGAGACTTCACCAAAGCAAGATTAATTCAGTATCATTCTACTCATTTCCTCATCTGCCATTATAACAGTTTCATAGTTCATGGTCATTTCTTAAGATCTAGTTGTTTTTTTTTTAATAGAGATATGGATAAAGAATGTATTCTTGCAGGATGTTCAATGACGCTAATGTAACATGACATAAATGTAGGATGAGATTAAAGTGTTTTTTTCTTTTTTTTAACTGATTAGTTGTTTCAGAAGTAGAGCAATATATTACCTTTGGATAATAGATTATGAAGACAATCCCTTTTCCTTTAGAATAATAATGTGGAATAATAAAGGCAATACAGTCAATTCAGATTTAATGCTGTCTATAGGACCTATAGACATAAAACTGACAGTTTGATCTATTCAAACTCTGCTCCTTTCCAGAGTCTTCACATTTACTGACCCTTGTTGGTCGCACAAGAAACATATAAAACACAATTACGGGGAATTTGTGTACCCCTTACTGACTAGACCCAGTGACTGTTTCATTGTCATTCTCTCATATCTCTGTATTGGCTGGCATTCTAGTGCAAATTGCATATCTTACATTATGTCTTAAAATGAATTATTTTTGTTGCAAATGCTTTGGATAAAATAATCTGCTAAATGGGTGAATGTAAATGAGTAAAATGCACCCATGTGCTTTGACATTCTTCCCTTTTGATTCGGTTGGATGTGAATTACATTAACGTGTAAGCACATTTTTTCTCAGCTTGCAGCCCAGCACACAGTTTATGCTAAAGAGCTTTCAAAGGCTTGTTTTCATGTTTTCAAAATCCCTTATTATAATTCTCCACAAGTTTCTCTTTTGTCTTTGTCTACTTGCATAGGAGCGACTATGAAAAAATTTAAATTAACTTAAAATACATAAATACACTAATTCTCATACTCAGCACACGTATGCAACACTGTTACTGCCTAACTATATGTGTTACTGCCAATAAATGGATTATAATCCAAGTGTGAATCCAGCAGGACAAAATATCAATGTGAGTGCTCAACCACAAACAATGTCAGACAGGATGAGCAAAGTTGGTACACCACGGCTCCAAAACTAGAAACAGATATTTATACATGTTCTCACCACAGGTGACGTTTTGAGCCTACAAGCTCTTTATCAGGTCCGATGAAAGGCTAGGCTCGAAACATCACCTGTGGTGAGAATAAGAATAAATATTGGAGCAGTGGTGTGCTAGCTTTGCGTTTCCAATTTATAAGCATACGCCAAGACTATACAGATAAAAAAATATTTTCATAAGACAATAAGGTTCACAATAATTTGTGAACCTTAAGGTAACACAATAATTTGTTAACATTTAATCATAATGTCAATTATAATTTAAACCTTTACCAAAATTAAAAGTTATATTTGTTAAAATTATGTAATGCACCTAAGTCAACATGAACTAACAATTAATAGTGATATTTTTATTAACTAATGACAGCAATGCACATTTAATGGTTTGCTCATTCAAGTTAATATTAGTTGATACTGCTTTAACATTAACTAATGGGACCTTATTGTAGTTTTATTTCCATGGCAAAAAAACAACAACAAAAAAATTCGGTAGCACTTTGGTTTATGGACCAGTTTCCACTAGTAACTAGTTTTTTATTAACATGCATATCATTAGCATATGATCTGTTAATTAATGGTCATAAAGCATATATTAATGCCTTATTCTGCATGACCATTTTATGGATCCCTTAATCCACCTCATACCTGAACAAACTCCTTTATCAATAAGCAGCAAATTATGAGTTTATGAAGGCAGAAGTAGGTAATAGGTAATACTGAAAATTGGTCTCCAAACTAAATTGTGACCATGGATTGTACAAATATTGATATTTTGTAACTCAGGAGGCTTGATTGATTGTTCACATACATTTTATTGCTAACCATTAATTGTTTATGTAAGTATCAATGCTGTCTCATATGTATAAACTACATTAGTTACACAGTCAAAAGAGTCTCTTTCACCAAGTAAGATAAAATGATGCAAGAGGGAGTATGAGAGAAACATGTAAGGGTAGATGAGGTTAGATGCAGATAAAAGCTGCTGTAAATAATAAATAAAGTAAGGAAATTCAGGAGATTTAAGTAAAGCCAATGAAACAAGGGACTTGAGTTACAACAATAAAGCTGATTATGTAAACAGGACATAAGCGATTATCTTCCGTCCCTGAGGGTGCATATGGAGAGACTGTCCTCTCTTATAGCTTCAGCAGTACATCCTCCAAAGGAACGTACAGAAATGAAGATCCCCTGCGCTCTCAAGCTGCTATATTTATATTAATAATCTCTTTCTTTATACTGATATCTCTCACTGAAGCCTTTCATCAACTGCTTTGAGAAAACAATTTTAAAAGAGTCCCCATACTGATGGATTATTTACAGTCAAAACCTGACCGTAGACCGTCTCCAAAACACAAGGGGGAATTCACTGAGAATGACTCACAGCCACTGATACGTATTGTGTTGGCATCCTATTCATTTTAAGGCATTATGCAAATCAGGTAATGGCAAAAACGCCCCCCCCCCAAAAAATAAAAAAAAAAAAATAAAAAATAAAAAAAATAAATCCCATCTGAATGCAAGGGTGTGCTGAATGAAGAGGACCACTGCGATGGCATACTGTACATCACTCTACCACTATGATCTAGGATTTTCAATCAGCTCTTTACCGCTAAAGTCCATTAAAACCACATTTAGAGGTGGACAGAAACACAATTACCATTAGTTTCATCATGGATTAGTTTAGGAAATAAGTAGAGAATCCAAATCGGATCACTCAAATCAAAATCTGAAAAGAACGTATTCACATTGCATTTATCATGAAAATGCTATCGCTCGGCACTTAATGAATATTTGCTGATCTGTTCCTGCAAACAATGTAACTTGTTGTATAATAATATGATGCATCATTGGAGAAATGAAGCCAGCTAGTCACATAAGTTCCCCGAAAATTGTAGTAAAATAGTTGTTACTGTGAACCAACCATCTTGGTTGAATAAAATAGGAGTGTCAATAGCAGTCACAGGCCACATGCCTGGGAGTAACTACTGGTAATTAAGAGATTTGAAATCTCTGAGATTCTGCTTTAATGAGCATGGCATTGATGACTATATTGCTGTTTTTGTTCCTTGTGATTTTGCTTTATTTGATTCATTGCGGGTACTTTGGGTTGCCTTTGTAGAGTACACTCTTATGGCACTTATGTCATACTTTGGGTTGTCACATACTCATTATACCAGTAGTGAAATGTAAATTATGCATTTATGCACAAGAGAATATACTGTGCAATAAAAATAAGGAATAATAAAATGTACACTCTTCAAATATAATAATATAAAATGGCATGGAATTATACTGTTTATTAGAGTTTGACTGTGTGTAACAGCGCACGTATTTGTAGCGAAACGTTTTTCAGTTTGGTTCAAGCTCACATATCTGCGTCTTTGCGCGCTCAAGTTCGATTCAAGGTTTTATTCGTCACATACTGCCGCAAAGCGCAATAACGGAGAGCGCAGCTATACAGAATCCGGAGCAACCGCCAGAAGCGATGGAAAAAAAGAAAAGCAATCAGCGTTTGTTTAGGCGATAGTGAATTGTGTTGCTGTGTCCGCTCTGCTCATGTGAGAAGAGAAGAGAACAGCGCGCATCTCTCTCTGTCTCTCTCCTCAATCAGGTCAGATCCGCTCAGGTTGTTTTTTACTTTGGTTTGTGTACTTACTTAGACATAGAGTATTGGTAAAGTGCACTGGTGCTTGGTAAATACTCGCGTCTCTGCCTGTAACACAACACAAGTATTTCATAAAAAAAAGAATATACTATATTAAAAATAAATACACACACACACACACACATAGGTAAAAAAAAAAAAAGATCCAAAAAAAAAAAAAAACATAAAAAAAATAAAAATAAAAATAAGGTTCATTACATTTTACTTCATAATATGTGTTTTTTCATAAAATGTGCAGATCAAAACCATTGACAGTATACTGTTTTCTATCATCAATAAATTAACAAAGATCAACCCATATCAATTGACTAAAAATAAATACAAATTTAAACCGAAAT
This sequence comes from Ptychobarbus kaznakovi, assembly GCA_027422405.1. Classification (NCBI taxonomy): domain Eukaryota; kingdom Metazoa; phylum Chordata; class Actinopteri; order Cypriniformes; family Cyprinidae; genus Ptychobarbus; species Ptychobarbus kaznakovi. The sequence continues at coordinate 23,284,266 of CM049794.1, forward strand.
ATAAGCCGGGTTAGGATGTGCAAGAGATATACATAGCAGCAATGATGGAGAATAGTGGATATATTACTGTTTATTAAATTGAGTCATGTTGAAGTTATCTGACCGAGTTGGAATGCTTGGAATACTGTACTCAGAATGCAATTTCAAATGAGTTTCACCTCTAGTAAGGGAAAATATTTGAGATTTGTGTAGTGCACTGTTACATCTCTAACTAAAACTTATTTATGTTCAAATGGAATTAACGATATAGAACGTAGTGAATACTAGCTTGCTTATTGTGCACAAAAGCATGAGTTAAGTAACAACAAGAAACAATGCTTCTAATCACAGGTCGAGAGCTGTAGTTCCAGCCATGGCATTTTGCAATGCTGTTTGTGAATGCCAAAAAATAAATAAATAAATAAAACACACACATTCACTGAACTATGTTAGTAACAACATAAGTTGCAACCATACTTGGCTAAAGATGCTTTTGGAAAATGCATCCAAGACAGGTATATAAAAAAAAAAACCTATATGGAAATTCAATGTTTTAAAGCCTCAACAGATATTCTGCTTTTTATTATTAGCTGATTTCAAGATCAAACCCCACAATAGTAAAGAGAGAGTGGATAATACAATACATTGTGGATAATTGACATTTAATGGAGATAACCGTGTATTGAGTTTCAGGATATGATGCTATATGATGGTTTCATAACCAAGGCTATATGTACTGCAGTAAGTAAATCTCACAGAGCTCTTTAGGCTCTGTGTACTTAAGCAGTTGATGCTAGCTTCAAGCTGCAAGATAACAAAAGGTGCATGTTCATATAATCCCACCAATCAGCAGCACAGCACTAAATAAATATCTGTCTTCTCATTCACTCTGAATCTCCTTCCACCCAAATCCATTTCCCTGTGGACTTTGGTCAATGACAGAAGTGTGAGCTATACGAGTCAATTACAGCAAATCAAACTCTGCTTACCCTTTCCACCTCCCATTTATAGACTATATGAGCACATGACCTCATGAAATACTCATAGAAAAATCTGACAAGCTAATAGACTCATTAGCTGCACACCAAAGATTCTAGCAATTAAATGAATCCAAACTGTGGCATGTGTAATTAACCCGCTCCTCTCCTCAATATGGATACCAATTAATTGGACAACTGTTGTTATAGAAGCAAAACAAAAAGGCGCATTCGTAATCCCTAAATATTAACCATCAGTGGAGTTCAAGCAGTTTGAATGAAAATGAGTGAGCCAACAATTCACCAAAACATAAAATAGCTACAAACCGCAATAAGATTGTGTTGGAGTTAAATTTTGCACATTTTAATTAGATAAGAATTTGTGTATTTCGTGATTTCCAAGGCAAACCTGAAATGGCATTAACTTCATGATTATAAATAATTTTAGACACATCAACAGTAATTTTAATAGCTTGATCCCCTGTATCTGCATTTTGAAGGTCAGAGGATAAATACACGGATCAGCAACTGCATGTGGAGTATGACTCACTGAAGGGCTGTAATCTTGCCTAATTTATCACTGCCCTAATATAGATTTTTGTTTTAATAAAACAAAATTACAGCTCTGTGATGAACTGGCCACCTTTCAAGGGCATTGAACTGCTTTGCTTTGACATTTAGACATAAGCCATGAGCTGATAGAGCATAAGCAGGAATCGAAGAAGGATGAACATAAAGTTGTACACTTAAAAAAATTATTTGATGGAAAAGTCACGGCAACTTATGTTTTAAAGTTACTTTAACTCATAAAAATTATTTCAGCAATTTAAAAAAAAGTAAGTTATACTAGATTGAACTTTATTTTTTAAGTCAGTTTAATGTTATTGAAATTCAAGGAGACCAATTTAATTCAATGAACTTAACATTTTAAGTTCCAACTTAAAGTCAAATTCGTACATGTAATTCAATATCAGAGTCCTTTCCACCAAGAAAAAAAAATATTCAGCAAATCTAGACATTCGACTCATGTTTAATACATAAAGACATCGCAGTGCAACGTCAAGCAAGAAGACACGGGCAGAATAAACAGCGAACTAACTAAATCGCGGAGGAACTTCAGATGAACAAATTAATGAACTTGAAGCTGTCCGTTGGGCTGGCGCGAAGAAGCAGCATATTCAACGTGTTGTGGAAGAGTGTATGAAAATCTGGAATCTGAGGGTGCAAAACACATTTTTTTTACTAATATTACTAATATATTACTAATAAAAAATAAAGGGTAAGACATGTACAATGTACAAAATTATATATTTAGGGTAAGAAATGTACAAAATGTCTTCATGGAACATGATCTTTACTTAATATCCTAATGATTTTTGGCATAAAAGAAAAAAGGATAATTTTGACCCATTCAATGTATTTTTGCCTATTGCTACAAATATACCCCAGCAACTTAAGACTGCTTTTGTGCTCCAGGGACACATATGTTTGTGTTTTGTTAGACACTTGTAGACACTTCCTCTGTATTAAACTCATCCTTGTCCAAAACCGTTTTATAAAATAGTGTGTGAGTCACTATCATCCACAGTAAATAGGTGGTGTGACACAGTTGAATGTTGCTTTGAATTAAATTAATAATGTATTTATAATTTCTGAGTGAAAATAGTTTTTATTATATATTTTTCCCAGTGCACTTGCACTTTTACAGTTTAGTCTATAGAGTACCCTAGTTTGCTTGTTTGTTTCATCCATCCCTTTTTTCTTTCTGCATACAACCACCTTTCAGAATCTATTGGTACAATGTATTTTCTCTATTTAAGTCAGTGTATGACTCTGTGCTTGTTAAGTGCTTGTAATTGGCAATTCCATGGTATTTGTTGATTTATTCATGTGCACCGGCAGATTGTTTAACATGACATTGTCCTCCTTATTCCATCAAAGTGGTGTTCGGGCCAATCACAATGCACTGTGCCAGTTGGCCAATCAGAGCAGACTATGCTTGTTGGAAGGAGGGGCTTTGTAGAAAACGAAGCATTGTGTTTGTGTGTTTAAACACTGAATTCAGATTTCTAGATCTCTGATCTTCCTCGCTTATGTAACTCAGAGCTCAAGAGATGCTTGCTTATGGCTTTATTTAGTCACTCATTTACAATATAAAAGCATTGTTCACAGAGGAAAACACAACATTAGCACGCATACCTGACTAACCCCAAAAACAAATCACACACTGCTGATTATAGCATGGAAACACAATTTTTACAGCTTATATGTTTGTACTTTATTGTATGAAAATACGTTTCTGTGTCATAGAGGGCTCATTGTTTTTGTGTTTCAGAAAATAAGTCATGTATACATGTGTTTAAAACAACAAGAGTGCGATTAAATTATGATAATATCCATTTTGAGGGGTTTTTAAAAATGATAAAAGGGGCACACACACACACACACACACACACACACACACACACACACACACACACACACACACACACACACACACACACACACACACACAGCACACACACACACACGTTATTTTTCCAAAAAAATCATCTTGGCAGATAAGGCAACAAATGTAACCTGATTTTGTGGACTGAATGAATTACCAAAATTAAGTTTCCAAAAATCCACACTCTGCAATCCTGTTCTTGAGAAAAAAACAAAAAACATTCATGACAGATTTGGAACAGCAAGAATGTGAGCAAATTATAATAATTTTCATTTTAATGTTCCTTACGAGCACTTCAGTCTCATTACTCATTATTATCATTTCCTTCAAGATCTGTCAGTGAAATTAAAGATTCCTCAGAGACATTTCAAATGTCTCGATCTAATCCTGAGTACAAATTCTCAGAGAGCTGTGTGCAGATCTCATGTCCATCGTGCTATATCCGTGTCTGCTTTAAAGTGGTCAGTTTCCTCTCAGCCTGATTCATCTCTGCTTCCATGAATCTAGGCCAACTCTGGGAAGAAGATACAAGGAACAGCAGACCAGACTGACACTCACTGATCAGTCAAAGATGAATGGCAGTAGAGGAGAGACGTTTGATGTGTGACGAAACTCGACATCCAAGCAGGATCCGAGCATTGGTGCACTTTGGGGCAAATGCCAGTAATCTGTTCCTGTCAGATGCCACCTCAGCAGACGACTGTCTTCCAGTGGAGTCGAGTGATGTCTTTCAGCTTGTAAAGTGCTGGTGCTCTGCCAGACTAGCGTTTTTTTGCACTTTGTTCTGTGAATATGCTGCTGTAATGCCATGGGCCAACATCAGAGCACATGAATAAATCACCAGATAAAAAGTTATTTGAAAACATGTATTCTAGTATATAATAATAATAATAATAATAATAATAATAATAATAAACGTCATGGGTGATTCCAACCAATCATCCGACAAACTGAAAAATAATAATTTGGAATCACAATTCATTGATATCATATTTTGCAATCCAGATCTTATTTTTCAATGCAAAAAGAGAATATATGAATAATCAAATCTGCATCATGCTGTTAGAGTTGTGCATTTGTAGCTCCATATGTGCAAGCTTCAATCAATTTGTGACATTCAGCTTTCAATAAATGCCTGGGCTGAGTCATAAAGTTGCTGCTATAACTCTTAGAAAGAGACTGAAGCACAAAACACTAGAATATGTTTAATCTGTATGTTCTAGTTAAAGCACTAATATTTATTTCCTATGCAAACTCAAATGTAAAAAAATTACATTTTAAATCATGAAAATAAGAGTTTCAGAGAAAGTAGAACATTTCTCAATTAGAATGATTTAATTATTATATACATATATATATTTATTATAATTTACATTTAGTCATTTAGCAGACACTTTTATCCAAAGCAACATACAAATGAGGACATTATAGAATCAATCAAAACCAACAACCAGCAACAACAGTGTTATGACAAGTCTCAGTTAGCCTAACGCAGTACACTTAGCAAGGTTGTTTGTTTTTTATTTATTTATTTAATTTTTTTGATAGAAAACAAGTAGATAGAATATAGAAAAAAGAAACCTAGTGTTAGTTTTTCTAGAAATGCTAACAGTTTGAGAATAAATATGCAATTAGTAGAGGGTCAATTGTGTGTGTGTTTTTTTATAAATAAGAAGAAGACAGATTAGATAACATTGAATTAGAACAGAGAGTGCTAGAGTAAGAGGGTCAAATAAAGATATATATAATATACTTTATATATACTTATATATATATATATATATATATATATATTCACAGAGCTGGGTAGTAACTGATTACATGTGATCAGGATTACGTAATCAGATTCCAAAAATTAAATACTTGTAATTAGAGTAAGTGACATTTTAAAATACTCGTAATCTGACTACAGTTACTTTTTATGTATTACACGATTACATATTATTCTCACAATAGCAATACATTATTCATAATCCATTGATTCTCCCTAATTTATCTTTTTCATCTTTTAAAATGTCATTTCTAAAATGGCCTACCGATTATATGCATATTATATTTGTATATATAGTCCAGTTTTGTGGACATTCACACAGAGATCAGTCATTAGTCATGCGGCGACAGCATTTGACCACTAGATTTACAAAAATAATTTCAGGTTTAAGAAGGGTTTCAACATTGCATCAACTACTGATGAACTCATTCATTATTATTTGAATTATTACTCTGTAGGTTTTTTTAACCATGTGTTATTAATTATAACTAATTAAAATGCACATATTCACGTTATATCTTAGTTACATGTAATGCAGGCATTCCAAAACTGTTTGTCATCTAAGCTTTATTCACTAAATATATTTACTTTAAGTACCACTGATATTTAAAAATAAATATTTCATTAATTAAGTATCACATTTGCATGTTCACAGTTTCTTTGATGTTGATTAATGATCACATGGCATGCAGGTAAATACAAAGATTTCATCTTTTTAGTGTTATATTTAAAACAAAGAGGTTCACTCCTATATTTATGAATGAGAGAAACTGCAAAACACAATATGGAGAAATAGTCCCAACTTCTAAATGAAAGAGCCAGATTTCCCATAGACACCTGACTAGACCAGCCATTGCACATGTGTAGTATAAGCACGTTATGACTCTGCATGCACATTGGCTTTTCTAGCCTGAAAAATCAGCTTTTTAAATGCTATTTGTGCAAAAAATGCAACATTCATGGGGTAGTGAATTTGAGATTGTTGTTGCTGATTTTACATATTTAATGTAATTGTGAGTTCAGCGAGCAGATTTTGAGATTTCAGGATTCCTCCATTCATTAAGTTAGGTCTTGTACGAGCTGCCCGGAAGCGTTGAAAATATGGCCGCCGAGTGAAGAGATTTTATTTTCATTTAAATTGTTTTCATTTAAATGTAATCAATTGTTAGCTTTTCATTAAACTCACAACCCCCCCTGCAGTTCCTTTATGAACCCTAGTTTGGGAAACCTTGATGTAATATAATGTTTAATGCACTTCATGTTGTAAATTACAATGAATGGAACAAGCTTTCTTACTCTTTGCATTTTTTACATAATTATGGTACAATATAATACTATTTAAATCAAAGTGATAAACGAGTCAAATCAAAAGTAATATAAAAGTAATCTGATTATATTACCTAAAATGTGTAATGTAACGGATTACATTAATGACTGAATTTTTTGTCTAAAAAAAATCTAACATTTCATTGGATAATAAGAACTTAAAATGGGGGGAAATTATTAAATAAATGTTTTTCTCAAATACATGTCGGACACAATTATTGGCACCCCTAGAAATTCTTATGAGTAAAATATATCTGAAATATATTCTCATTCATATTCACAATTTTGAGCACTCCAGGGTGATTATGAACATGAAATCATCCAGCCATGGCTTCCTGTTTCACAAAAAATATAAATAGGAGGGAAAACAAAGCCCAAATTCCCTTAGATAAAAACTAATAATATATTTCTGATGTGCAGCAAAATATAATTGAGCTGTGTATCTAAAGGATCTGGAGTGATTCTAGATGAAGGAATGGTCTCTGATCTTTTGTCAGGTGTTCTCTAACCTCATCAGGTATTATAGGAGAACATTTAGAGCTGTTAAACTGGCAAATGGAGGTTTCAAAAAGTTTCGAATAAGAGGGTGCCGTTAACTGTGGCATAACTACAGTATGTTTATTAGAGAAAAACACTTATTTCATAATGATATTTCCCCCCATTTTAAATTATTTTTATCTAAAGAAAGGTTAGATTTTTGTAGCAGTAATATTTATTTCCTATACAAAGTCTTACATTTTAAATCATATAAATAAGAGTTTAAGAGAAAGTGGAAAATTGCTCAATTAGATTGATTTAATTATTATATATGTATATTTATTATTATTTACGTTTAGTCATTTAGCAGGGACACTTTTATCCAAAGCAACATACAAATGAGGACATTAGAAGCAATCAAAACCAACAACCAGCAACAACATGCACGTGTTATGACAAGTCTGCACTTAGCAAGGTATTTTTTTTTTTTTTGAGTGCATGTTTTATTTGGTCGACCATGGTGAGGTCTGTTCTGAGTGGAACCTGTCCTGTTAAAACACTGTATGGTCTTGGCCACCGTGCTGCAGCTCAGTTTCAGTTTCTTGACAATCTTCTTATAGCCTACGCCATCTTTTTGTAGAGTATCTATTCTTTTTTCAGATCCTCAGAGAGTTCTTTGCCATGAGCTGCCATGTTGAACTTCCATTGACCAGTATGAGACAGTGAGAGCGATAACACCCCATTCACACTTGAGACCTTGTAACACTAACGAGTCACATGACACTGGGGAGAGATCATCTCTCAAAGCTCATCTTTGTCCTCAACGTCCACCCCCTCATAGGAAGACAGGCAGAGCGTTAAGCCCTCTCTCTGGTGAGAACAAATCACGGGGCGGACTTCCGAACCCAGAAAGCGGGCACTGGATCTGATGGGAAAGGGACAAGATAGGGGATCGCCCGTCTTCGTTCCCTCCACCTGATCCATCTGCGATTCCCACGAGCGCAGCCACCACTTCGCATAGGCGAAATCGGGACTGAGAGCGTAAGGAACGCAGGTAAAGGCTTACTCAGCTTGAGAAAGCCTCCGAGAGCAAGCATATGCAGTGAAAAAATGCCCCACAAGTGGGCAGTCTGCTCCCTCAAGAGCTCACTCTGCGTGCTCTGCTCACAATCAGACAACACATACTGTACACTCACCGGCCACTTTATTAGGTACACCTGTTCAATTGCTTTGTATCACAAATTGCTAATCAGTCAATCACATGGCAGCAACTCAATGCATTTAGGCATCTAGATGTGGTGAAGACGACTTGCTGAAGTTCAAACCGAGCATCAGAATGGGGAAGAAAGGGGATTTAAGTGACTTTTGAACGTGGAATGGTTGTTGGTGCCAGACGGGCTAGTCTGAGTATTTCACAAACTGCTGATCTACTGGGATTTTCACACACTTGTAAGGGACAGACAACACCAAATAAGACTCACAACAGAGAATGAAAGACACATACAGTGTAGCGGTTGCTGAATGACAAAAGCTGACGCGGTTCCACGGCATGTGCTTTTATGCTTCCTGGTCTCTACGTCACCCCGCCTGTGACATCTTGCCCACCCATTGGTCGGATTACACGTGTTTCAGAGCGTGGTCACGTTCCCATAGCGCTTCAACGCAGCTCGAGTTCCTGAAGAGGAACTACTGGTCAGTTTAGTAGTACATATGTTTTAAATATAGTGAAAATATTATTTTTTTCTGTAACTGAGTCAAGCACGGAGTAAATACTGCATTCAGACTCATTGCCTGTCCCTCACTTGATGGGCAAACCCATATAAAGAGGTTACAGTACGCTGCTGTGTAGAAGAAGTGTGAGTGTCAGTACTGAGCTGTAATCTGGCACTGAAGTCAGCATAAAACACTCTAAAAATGCACCATAAACCTATTTATCAAGACATTTTTTTTCGATAGATAAGCTTTATGAAGCAACTTAATACTATCCACCCATTGCTTGAAAAAAAAGAGTTTGTTGGGCTGGATTTCAGTTTACAGACAGCACATTCTAGCCCATTAGTCTGACTGAATCCAGATGATTTCAACAGTTATTGAAACACTTTGGCTTCAACTCTGTGTAGATTAATTACAATTGTGGGTATAAATGTGATCCCCATCCTCTGGTAAATTAAGACTTCATAGTGATCAAGTTTGTCTCATTTGTCTCAAAAATACCAATTTAAAATGTATGTTTACTATAAAAGGAAATACTCAGTGGAACCCAGAAATAAAGCACTGTTACAAAGCAGAAGCACTGTGTATAACACTGTATGTTCATCATGGAATGTAACAAAACGTAAGATGAGTTCACATAATAGGATGAAAATGTAACATAACTTAACATGTTATACAAATATTGTATTGCAAATTGTATTATCAGCATAACAGTTTGAGTTATAAAATACTGAATGAGTTTTTAATAAACGATCTTGCTTCTGTTTCTAGTGTCTAAGAGTCTGCTGGAGTGGCATTTAAGGACTGCTTAAGACACCAAGAATCAATCTGCTTCCTGCACTCAAGAGTGAAGGATGATAAATTACCCAGCGAGGACCTCTGATCCCTTGTTAGCTTTGGCGTTGAAAAGACCATCTGCTAATATAAGATGGGAAAAGCCTTATAGAAGAAGCATTTTTACAGAGGTAAGACTTTGAATACATTTCTATGATAATAGTTTTAATAAAATGAGAGTGTAAGCAGCAACCTTTTAATCCCTAATGAGAAAACTGGAAAAAATAGACCATAGTCAAATATGTATTTAAACAGTATACTGACATATTCATCATATATTGAGTTGTTGTAAATTATCATTGTGCTTTATTTGAAATCTGAAATAATCATTGGTGTTTTTATGATGAGTTTATACAACCATGTCCTTAATTTGACCTGAAGTGTGAGATTTAAGTGGCTTGACACATTTGCCTCGAAACCTTTTTAGAAAATGAATAAATGAAATTCATTGAGATGACTGAATGTCACATGATGTCTCAGTCCGCAGTTGAGTGAGCATGACTAGCACGACTTCTGCAGATGTTATTGATGATACCATTTGTCAGTCAGAGGAACATTTGTTGCTCTTTCATATCTCGTGGGATCTTCAGTTGTGTTTATAGAAGTAACTTGATCTCAGATAATTGCTTATCTACAGTAAAACATGTTATGATGTTAATGTGTAAAAAACAAATAGCTCAATAGACGAATGGTGAGAAATAGTGGTGTTGAGATCTCTGATTTTTGGTTACAGACTCCACTGGTATTTTGGCAAATCTGAGCTCAGTTTCAGACCTCAAAAGGAGAAACATGAGATTGCTGTGTTTTCCGTAGGGCACACTTCTTGAGGCTTTCTGAAAATTTGATACATCTCGAAGCTCCAGCTTTCCTTTCCTACAATTTAAATGTTAAAGACAGTTCAGGTGTTTTTGTTACTGATTGAGTCAATGAATTGAGTTAAGATTTTTGTTACAGACTCCGTTACATTGTTTTGGATTGACATGAGCTCATATTAGTCAGACCTTCTGGAGAATTCCATGAGATCACTGCTAGCCACCGATCCAGTCAGGTATTCAGATCAGAGGATCACTCTGAGTCAACAGATCCAGCGTATCCAGATCATCTGCGAATCCAGATCAGATGATCACTGCAGTCACCAGATCCAGTATCAGATCGTATCCAATCAGATGGTGCACCAGTCCAGTCCGTAGAGACTGATCAGTGATCACTGCAGAATCCAGTCGTATCCAGATCAGATGGTGGATCAGCACCTAGAGGACGACCTCTACAGCTCTGAACGTCAGCGGAGACCAGGACACCTAGATGAACCCCAGAGACAGATCCCCAGTGAGGACCTCGTCACCTAGACAGCCATCGGGAAAAGACCACTGGAACCAGTGGAGCCCTTACAATCTGACTTTGCTGCAGTTGGAACAAACTACTGGTTCATCTGGCCAGAGGGGAACTGCCCCCCCGACTGAGCCTGGTTTCTCCCAAGGTTTTTTCTCCGTTCTGTCACCGATGAAGTTTTGGTTCCTTGCCGTTGTCACCTCTGGCTTGCTTAGTTGGGTACACTTAATGTCCAGCGATATCACCGACTTGATTGTACAGATACTATTTAAACTGAACTGAGCTGGATGATGACATCACTGAATTCAATAATGAATATTTAACTGAAAATTGAGTTTTAAATCTTGTCATTTTACATGATTGACACACTATTTTCCTATTTTGATATTGTGCAGTTGCTTTGCTACAATTTGTTTTGTTAAAAGCGCTACATAAATAAAGGTGACTTGATTTGACTTAAGGTTGTTGATTAAGTACATGTCTTGCCTTAACAGCATGGTTAATCAAAGTATCATTTCAAGTATAATACCACAATATACAGTAAGCAGATTTATTATGTTTGAAAATATAGCTCCAGTTGTGAGGAAAGTTAAATGAGTGAAACATATAACTAAATGACGATTGATTCTTGTGGTACTGGTGTACACAAGGATATATGATGTCTTAATAGAGCGGATGGATGAATATGGATGAATAAGATCACGCTTTATTTTAAGCTGCAATTCTCACTGTTAAAAAAACATTAACTACAGTATGTATCTTGCCTCAATAAACTCAGTAATTTGCTGCTTATTAATAGTTAATAAGGTAGTTGTTAAATGTAGGTATTGGGTAGGATTAGGGATGTAGAATATGGTCATGCAGAATATGTGCTTTATAAGCACTAATAAACAGCCAATATGTTGATAATAGGCATGCTAGTAATCAACTAGTTAATAGTGAGAATTAGTCCCTATATTAAAGTGTTACCAAAAAAAAGTGCATAAGTGCATTTGGGTAAAGTCATGGTTTGTAATTTAGTTTTGTTTAGCAATCTCTCATTAATAACTAATTCATATGTAATAATACTTTCTAAAATACTGTTAAAATTGAATGTATTATCATGTTAAATATAATATAAATTAAAATACATACATTTAATATAATGCTATAAATTAAGGTAATGTATTTTATGTCTGAAAATTTGTAATAACATTTTACATCTATATATTGTTTTCATATAATTGACCTACAAGTCACTTACTCAATTAACAACATTTCCTGTAGAAAATTCACATTACTTTTATTTATTATCATTTCAGTTTTGTCACTCTCATGTGTCCTTGTGTTTGGTTATACACTGCATGAAATCTTATTAGTTTCTTTTTTTCAAAAGCCTGTAAAAAGTTGCTCGTATTACCTCCCCCAGACTCTATCTCTTCTCATTATGTACCAGCAAAGTTTCATCTCTCTCTTTCTTTAGAAGTCAGATCAAAATAGACCAACAAAGCACATCTTTTCCCTCTCACGATCATATACATAATTGTCTCACAGATACACGTCTCACACACAGCATGTGTCACATCTTCAGTCGGCCATCAGACATATTCATATTCAAAATCCGTCCTGGCAACAGGGAAATAATACGCAACTGACATCAGGGGTTCCCTAGTTTTTTGGTTGTTCGGAAGGGCTTACCAGCTCCTAAGCTGCACTGAAGTTTAATTAGCGGAGTGAGATATCTACTCTTAATTAACTTCAGCAGGAAATAGCCGCTCAGCTCCAGACCTGGTCTCTGTATTTATAATGAGCCCATCTGTTAAAAAAAAAACCATTAATGATCAAACATCAAACCAGAGTTCCACCGAAACTGAAATCAAGATAAGCTATCAGGCGAGAGAAGGCAGAGAAGAAACGCCCGACAGTTAAACGGAAACTTTCTAAATGGGCTCTGTGACCGCTAAACATGTTTTGACCATATCAAGGTTATTGGAGATTAACATAAATGTTGTGTTTTGTAGCAAGAGCAAGAGTATGATTCATGAAATGTGCATCAAGGGAAAATAAAGCATAGTGTTAAGAATTAAATGAAGAGCTCTTGGGGATAGAGCAGTTTCACTAACAGCTGATGCATGACTGTTGTTCCTCAGAGTCTTTTATTGCTTTTGCTTCTCTGCATTATGTACAAATAGTACCTCTTGTGGCTCATAATGTGTTAAGTTTTATCCCAACCAAAATAAACGTATCTCTCTCTGTAATCCACTTTTGAATACGCAAAAGAGATTTCATTGTGCCCAAAAGTGTCTCCATCCCCCAAACTTTTCTGTGTGGAAATACACCGTTGCACAAGCTCAACTGCTTTCCAATGCATTCTGAGACATTCACATGACAATAACATATTCCCTTGACAATTTATCTAGCGCAACTCTGTGATTTAGTTGGAGTAAGACATATACACTTTTAACTAAGAGACATACCGTCAATAAACTGCTAGTTTGATGTTTATTTATACAGTTAGTCATTGTTTTGTAAGTTTAGGTATGAGGTAGGTGTCACAAATCTGGTTCGTGGTCTTCTGTTCACGCACCACCATAGTCACTCGCTCACCACATGAGTGGGACGAAGTACACAAATGCAGTACTTGAGTAAAAGTACCAGATACGTTAAAAAAATATTACTCAGTAAAAGTGAAAGTACGCTTTTTCAATTTTACTCTAGTGAAATAAAAAGTACTGATTTTATTATGTCTAAGTAAAAAAGTCACTGATAATAATTTCATTTTCCAATTTTATATAGACTAAACTTTATTTAATTTAATATTAGGCACATATTTTTATAAATCCTACTGCCCAAAATTCCTGGGATTATTCCAAAATAACCACTATATGGAGTCAAGATAGATATTTTGTTGTTGATTATGGACTACGTTTGATGAGAGTGAGTAGTAATGTTCACTGTGAAGCTTACCCTGCGATGTACATAGAGCAAACAAATTTGACTCATCTAAAATTTCACCAGTAAGAAAGTGTTCAAGCTTGTTGTTTTGGCAGAACGTCAGTAAATATGCCACGAGATAAGGCCTGAACATTAGGAAGAACATTTAATAATGAAAATATAATTATTAGTTTTGTCTCACTAATGATTTTTTTTCTTCTCACAAACCATTGTCCTTTGATTGTAAAAAACATCAACCTGTCCAAATGCCAGATCGACTAGTCACTTACCCACTATTGAGACATAATTAACTGAGTTAGAGCATGTTCTGAACATCACATGCTTTCTTTTTTACCTCAGATGAATCTATCTAGGTTTGAATAAAAAAGGATTTGGAGCACTTTAATCTAAAAATTTTTCCTCAACTTAGCACAGCAAGAGCTTGCTTAGCTAGACCGTTAAGTATCAGTAACAATATTTACGACGTATTTTCAGGTTATCTGGTTATGATACACATTCATAATTGTCTACTCCGCTAGTCTGATCTAAACAAGAAGCAAGATAAAAAATTATACTGAGATAAGACAATATAAAAAATAGACATCACATAGGAACTAAAATGCGTAGCATTTAATAAAAACTGCTAAAGTTACACAGTCGGGGAAATGAACCGGCATGAGTTTCATTTTATTTAATCTGTGTATCTTTAAATGTTTTGTTTTTATGACCTAAAAACATATGAGAACACTGAGCCATTGATCTGTCTGCAATTCCTCAAGCATTTTCAGTGGCTTAGAATAAGATCACTTTACAGTAGACTTAGGTCACAAACAACTGACAGTATTTGGAGCTAAATGTATTTTCAGTTACAATAATTAATCCCTAAAATTCGACATTAGTAACTTACTTTTCGCAGCATCATTTTCGCACGCGCACCCCGCAGCGCTCACAATACTATCCCGTTCTTGATACTTAAGAGTTCATTCCAGTGGAGGACTCGCTCTAAACCGTTCATTTGAATCAGTGAGATTTCGACTCGAGAACAGCGCAATCGGATCTTTCCAATTCGTGAATGAATCTTTTGCTGTGAATTTGTGAACGATTTAACAGGTTCATTGAAAATAATCAGTTTGTTCATGAAAAAAACCACGCTGATCTAGTCGTCTCGGACCACGTGATGTACTTAGTATCTAAGGAGTAACGATATCGTTTTTATGAAATGTAGTGAAGTAAAAAAGTATGATTTAATGTTTTGGAAATGTAGTGAAGTAAAAGTAAAAGTTACTCAAAATAAAACTACTCCATAAAGTACTGATACTTGAAAATTACTTTTACTTCGTACTGACCACCACTGCTCACCACATGGAGTTATTGATGTGCAGAGAACGAATTCAATGATGGAAGAGTAGAACTTTTTCAGCAGCTCCTGTGGCAGAATCATCTCCACTGTTTTGAGCGTGTTCAGCTCCAGGTTGTTAAGATCTGAAACAGACAGCCACCTCCTTAACCTCCTGTCTGTAAGCAGACTCGTCACCGTCCTGGATGAGGTCGATCAAACTAGTTTGTGGTATCAAACTAATCTGACTAATTTGATCGTTCGCTTTTAATCTACAGGTACATCTCAAAAATTATAATATCATGGAAAAGGTCAATATTTTGTTCACTCATTTCAGAAAGTGAAAGCCATATATTATATAGCTTCATTACACATAGAGTAAAATATGTCAAACCTTTATTTCTAGAAATTTTGATGATTATGGCTTACTGACAATGAAAACCCAAAATTCAGTGTCTCAGATAAGATCTAAGATCACATAAGATCAATATTTTTTTTTATTTTAAACAGAAATATCAGGCTTCTGAAAAGTATGTTGATTTCTATGCACACAATACTTGGTTGGGCCTCCTTTTGCATGAATTACTGCATTAATGGAAGCAGATTCTCTATGGGGTTCAGGTCAGGCGAGTTTGCTGTCAAGCACAGTAACACTAAGGTCATTCAACCAGCTTTTGGTACCGTTGGCAGTGTGGGCAGGTGCCAAGTCTTGCTGGAAAATGAAATCAGCATATCCATAAAGCTTGTCAGCAGAAGGAAGCATGAAGGGCTCTAAAATGTCCTGGTAGATGCTGCGTTGATTTTGGACTTCAGAAAACACAGTGGACCAACACCAGCAGATGACATTGCAGCCCAAATCATTACTGACTGTGGAAACATCACACTGTACGTCAAGCAACATGGATTCTGTGACGCTTCAGTCTTCCTCCAGACTCTGGGACCTTGATTTCCAAATGAAATGCAGAATTTACTTTCATCTGAAAAGAGGACTTCGGACCACTGAGTAACAGTCCAGTTATTTTTCTCCTTAGCCCAGGTAAGATGCTTCTGACCATGTTTCTGTTTCAGAAGTGGCTTGGTAGCCCTTTTCCTGAAGATGTCTGAGCGTGGTGACTCTTGATGCACTGACTCCTGCTTCAGTTCACTCCTTGTGAAGCTCTCCCAAGTGTTTGAATCGGCTTTGCTTGACAGTTTCCTCAATCTTACGGTCATCCCTGTTGCTTGTGCACATTTTCCTACCCAATTTCTTCCTTCCAGTCAACTTTGCATTTAATAGGCTTTGATACAGCACTCCTTGAACAGCCACCCCTTTCAGTAATGACCTTCTGTACCCTCTTTGTGGTGGGTGTCAATGATCGTCTTCTGGACCATTGCCAAGTCAGCAGTGTTCCCCATTATTGTGGTTTCAAAGAGCAAGAGATACCAACAATTTATACTGTATGGATGGTCACGTATTGAAACTCAAATGTAAATATTGTAACATTTTGAGATACCTATTCTTGACTTTCATGAGCTGTAAGCTCTAATCATCAAAATTAAAACAAAAACACTTTTGAAGTGTTTCACTTTACATGTAATGAATCTAAAATATATGAAAGTTTCACTTTTTGAAATAAGTTACAAGAAAAAATGAACTTTTTCACCATATTCAATTTTTTTTAGATGTACCTGTAAAACTGCAAATGCATCGCGGTAGCGTTTGTTAGCCGGTTAGCTTGTCATTCATGTTTCTATTCGTATCTATTACTGTTTTATTTTTTATCGCTCCGCTTCATTTCTCTCTCGCTCTGTTTTCACGAGTTCATCAACCAACAGTGGTAAGTGGTAAGTTAAGTCTGTATCATTCATCAATCACGGTGAGTAATGCTAAACGTAAATTCAGCAAGATTGTTATCCACGTCGGCACTAATGATGTTCGAATTCGCAAAGTCGGGGATCACTAAAAATAATGTTAAAGAGGTGTGAGAACTTGCAAATACGATGTCAGACATTGTAATATGCTCTGGCCCGCTCCCTGCTTACCGGGACGATGAGATTCATAGGAGACTGTTATCGCTCAATGGCTGGATATCTAAGTGGTGCCTGCAGAATAAAATATGTTTTATAGACAACTGGACTAGTTTTGGGGGCAGACCTGACCTGTTGAAAAGAGATGGTTTTCATCCCTTCTGGGGTGGTGCCGCTCTTCTCTCTAGAAATATGGCACACATTCTTAGAGTTCGTACTTGACTAACTGGGGCCCAGGTCAGGAAGCAGACAGACTGGCTAAACCGACCGTCTGCTAGCCGCCTCATGTCACAGAAGTCAGTTAATTCTCAGCACATAGAGACCCTTTCACCTAGATATCACACTATAGAGACTGTGTCTGTTCCCCGAACTAGAAAATACAAAAAACGTCCAAGCCAGTTTATCAGTAACAACTTAATCGATGTTCAACAAATTAAAAATGTATATATCACAGAGAAACAAATTATAAAAGCTTGGCTTATTGAATATCAGGTCCCTTTCTACGAAAGCGCTTTTTGTAAATTATATGATCACTGATCATAAACTAGATGTGCTCTCTTTCACAGAAACCTGGCTAAAACCAGATGAATACATCATTTTAAACGAGTCTACCCCCCAAGATTACTGTTATATAAATGAACCAGGTCCAAAAGGCAAAGGGGAAGGTGTTGTTACAATTTATAGCAATGTTCTCAGTCTTTCTCAGAAGACAGGCTTTAAGTATAACTCCTTTGATGTAATGGTGCTTCATATAACATTATCTAGAGAAAAAAGTATTAATGATAAATCCTCTGTGATGTTTGTACTGGCTACTGTATACAGGCCACCAGGGCATCATACAGACTTTATTAAAGAACTGTGTGATTTTATATCAGAGTTAGTGCTGCCTGCAGATAAAGCCTTAATTGTGGGTGATTTTAATATCCACGTTGATAATGAAAAAGATGCATTAGAATCAGCATTCAAAGACATTCTGAACTCTACGGGGTTAGACAACACGTGTCAGGACCTACTCATTGTCGAAATCATACTCTAGATTTAATAATATCTCATGGAATTGATGTTAATGTTGCTGATATTCTGCAGCAAAGTGATGATATTTCAGATAATTATCTAGTCAATTGAATTCAATTAAAGATTATTTGTATAGCGCTTTTTACAATGCAATCGTTGTAAAGCAGCTTTACAGAAAATTAAGTTTCTACAATATATTTATATATTGAAGAAACTTGATATATTTAGCTTATGGCAAAATTTAGGTTAATTCTGTATATTGTCTGAGGGTTGGCATCCTCTCTTCTCAGGTGTTTGGTCATCTCAGATCATTGTCTTGTGAAAAAAAGTGTGGGACGAGTAATTTCTTACCGCTAAATTCTGAAAAAAACAGAGGTGTTGATTATCGGACCTAAAAACCACACAAGTAATAAACTAGAACACTGTCTAACACTTGATGGCTGCTCTCTCGATTCTTCATCATCAGTCAGGAACCTAGGTGTGCTATTTGATAGCAATCTCTCCTTTGGCAGCCAAGTTTCTAGCATTTGTAAAACTGCATTTTTTTTAAATAATTTTTAATCTTAAAAATATATCTAAACTGAGACCTATGCTCTCAATGTCAAATGCAGAAATGTTACTTAATTATGACCTCAAGGTTAGATTATAGTAATGCTTTATTAGGTGGTTGTTCTGCATGCTTAATAAACAAACTACAGATGGTCCAAAATGCAGCAGCTAGAGTTCTTACTAGAACCAGGATGTATGACCACATTAGTCCGGTTATGTCAGTTTCAGTTTAATTTATTTATATAGCACATTTAAAAACGACAGAGCCGACCAAAGCGCTGCACAAAAAAGTAGAATTAAGCCAAAAGCCATAACACAAAACTAAAAAGAGAAAGAAATAACACAAGTAGTACACCACACTAAATATACACACGGCAAAACTGTATACAGCAGTTACTCCAGCCCATAAGCCTTTTTAAAAAGAAATGTCTTTACTGATGATTTGAAGACTTGATGTCAACACTGCAGTGACTCCCTATTAAACATCTTATAGATTTTAAAATCTTGTTAATTACTTATAAAGCCCTGAATGGTTTAGCTCCTCAGTACTTGAGCGAGCTCTTATCGCATTATAGTCCTCCACGTCCGCTACGATCTCAAAACTCTGGCCATTTGATAATACCTAGAATATCTTTTTTTCTATTTAGCGCCCAAACTCTGGAACAATCTACCTGACACTGTTCGGGAGGCAGTCACACTCTGTCAGTTTAAATCTAGATTAAAGACCCATCTCTTTAACCTGGCGTACACTTAACACACTAATACACTTCTAATATTCAAATCCGTTAAAGGATTGTTAGGCTGCATTAATTAGGTCAACTGGAACCGGGAACACTTCCCATAAAACACAATGTACTTGTTACATCGTAAGAAGATTGACATCTACGCTAATATTAGTCTTTTTATTTCTTATTCCGAGGTCACCGTAGCCACCCGATCCGGGCCTTATCCAGCCCAGATGATCACTGCAGTCACCAGATCCAGTCCGTATCCAGATCAGATGGTGGATCAGCACCTAGACAATACCTCTACAGCTCTGAACGTCAGCTGAGACTAGGACACCTAGATGAGCCCCAGAGACAGATTCCCAGTGAGGACCTCGTCTCCTAGACAGCCATCGGGAAAAGACCCCTGGAACCAGTGGAGCCCTTACAATCTGACTTTGCTGCAGTTGGAACAAACTACTGGTTCGTCTGGCCAGAGGAGAACTGAGCCTGGTTTCTCCCAAGGTTTTGTCTCTGTTCTGTCAAGCGGTTCCTTGCCGTTGTCGCCTGTGGCTTACTTAGTTGGGGACACTTAATTTCCAGCCATATCACCGATTTAATTGCACAGATACTATTGAAACAGAACTGAGATGGACGATGACATCACTGAATTCAATAATGAAATGCCTTTAACTGAAAAATGGGCATTTAATCTTGTCATTTTACATTAGTGATACACTATTTTCCTATTTTGATATTGTGCAGTTGCTTTGACATAATTTGTATTGTTAAAAGCGCTATATAAATAAAGGTGACTTGACTTGACTCCAGCACTGTCTCTCTCATCTAAAACACCCGATTCAACTCGTCCGCTCATTAGTAGAGACCTGAAGAGGGTCAGAAAAGGTAAATAAAGTTGTGAGGAAATTAAATGCGTGTCAGATCCGCATCACTTTCAGCAGCAGCAGCTTTTAAAGCAATAGCAGTCAAATAAGCTAATAACCAGCTGCTGTGATGTCTTTTAATCAAAGAACAAAATAAAAAAACAGAACATCAATAACTTTTATAGCTTTAAGGGGTTCATCGTAGTGTTTGAAAACTATTCATGTTCTGTATATTCTGCTGAAGGGCACAGGTAGCTAAATGTGTCATTTATTATAATGGGTTCATGTGAAGATTGTTTTAAGTTCACTTAAATTAGAAGTTAAGTCTAATAAATGTTAAAATTGATAGCTCTCAATTATACTGTAATGCTGAATGGCCACAGTCAATGGTTAAATATTAAGGGAAAAACTATGTTATAGAGACATATTGCTGTGATATGTTGACAGTGATGCTGCCCTTCAATCATAAGAAAGATGTCATTAAATAAATATATACTATCTTTATGTTGTTTGTATATTGTACATTTGAAGATTGAATGTGAAATTATTACAATATAAAAATATATTTGAAAACTTTAATGTTAGATGGGATTAATCACAACAAATTTTAGAAAAATGTGCAATTAATTAGTTAATTTTTTTCGATTGAAAGCACTAATATATATATTTTTTTTTCATGCATGTAAATTGGGTTTGGTTATATATGTGTGCATTGTGTATTTTGCGTGAATTATTATTGAGACTAATCCGCTTCCATATAGAACAGCTGTACACTGAGAGACACTCTTTACAGATATATTACATACTGTAACCCCTCAGATCTGTAGTCTATGCATATGCTTAAGTCTCTTAACCCTAATTTATTAAAGGTAAAGGATTTTGCTCTCAATTTAGCTAAACTGAGAGCAGAAACAAAATAGTTTTTCTTTCTAAATTTGTTATTTGAGGTCCACCTTCAAATACACACAAAATAAAGTTACGTTTGGCTACTGTGACGAGCACGATGCAGAAGCAGGATAAGGAAACACATTTATTTTTAACACTAATACAGAAACTCAGAGAACTGGGAAAACACAAGCACTAACATCGAACAAGCACTGGACAAAGGAAACACTGGGCTTAAGTAAAGAGAACTAAAGAGTATAATTAATAGAACACAGGTGAACATAATGACACAATCAAACAGGAGGGAAAAGTAGGTCACGGGGAACAAATTGGGAGAAAAACAAACACTCATAACGTCCAGGGGCGTGACATTTCACCTCCTCCCAGAAGGCACGTCGCCACGGCACATACAATATATATAAAAAAAAGGGAGTGGGAGGGTGGGCCTCTCAGGGCAGGCTAGTACGGGACGGGAAGCTTCCAGGGCGGTACCGGTACAAGGAAAATGGTGGAACAACCGGATCGGGAACCCACAGCGGAGTAGGCAGTTGAGGGGGCCATGGCAAAACGGGCAGTTCAGCCCGAAATACATTTATTTTCCAAATTAAATTGGATTATTTTCCAAATTAAATTGGATTATTTTCCATATTAAATTTATTTTCCAAAATAAATTTATTTTCCAAAATAAATTTATTGGGGGAGGACTCCGGGTCCCCTGGCTGGCACAGGCACTGCGCTGGGTTCAGGAGTCCACTCCAGGCTGCACTCGGGGAAACATAGCCCTCATTGGGCTGCATTCGGTAACAGAAGCACACTCTGGGCTATACTCTGGAATGGGAGATTTCTCTGGGTCAAACTCTAGAACAGGAGCCATCTCTGGGCAAATCTCAGGAACAAGAGCCCTCTCTGGGCCGGACGTGGGAACAAAAGCCCTCTCTGGGCCGTACTCGGGAACAGAAGCCCTATCTGGGCTGGACGCAGAAGCTAGAGCCATCTCTCGACTCTGGTCAGGGGCGAGAGCCAACAGTCTCTTCCTCCTCAATCTCCTCATTTGGGCTGAGGTGAAGGAGATTGCTTTGGTCATCATCGGGCTGGGGACTAAATCAGCAGGCGGGCTTGAGAGAGGAACGGCCGGCGGGCTTGACGGTGAATCCCCCGGCAGGCTTGACGGAGACCGGCGATCATGAGAGTGGAGCGGTCAGCGCGGCCTCCATTTCACCAACTTTGAATGAGGATCTTGCAATCCATATTGCAAAGGTAATGTATTTTGCTAATGACAAGCTGGGATCTCCTTGTGGCATCACAAATCGGATTTCAATGGGAATTGATTTTGTGATGGACCTACCTGAATCCAAAGGTCACACCTGTATTCTAGTGGCATTGGACCACTTCTCAAAGGCTTGTGAGTTAATTCCCCTCCATGGACTGCCTATGGCCCTGGAAACAACTGAACAGCTATTCCAACATGTCTTCAGGAACTTCGGAGTACCAGATAATATTGTCTCTGATTGTGGTCTCCCATGTGTGGAAAGCTTTCTTCCGCCTGCTAGGAGTCACGGTGAGCTTGTCCTCCGGTTATCATCCGCAGACGAACAGCCAGGCTGAGCGGAAGATCCAGGAACTCGGACGGTACCTCCGGGCATACTGCCAGAAAGATCAGTACAGCTGGAGCCGCTTCCTCCCGTGGGCCGAGTATGCACACAATTGCCTCCGACAGAACACCACTGGCCTCACGCCATTTTAGTGCATACTCGGCTACCAACCCCCGCTCTTTCTGTGGACGGGAGAGCCGTCGGAGGTTCCAGCTGTAGACTACTGGTTCCGGGCGAGTGAGAGAGTGTGGGACTCAGCGCACATCCACCTCCAGCAGGTAGTGCGGAGACATAATAGCTTCACGGTTGCACGACGTGCCCCAACTCCCATTTTCCACCCTGGAGACCAGGTATGGTTGTCTCCTCGCTATTTCTGTCAGCAAGGGGCTGACGTGAGGGACTTTGCTTGTGACTTCCTTATTGAGGTGGACAATCTGGACTACAATGAGGCTGATATTAAGGAGGTTTTTAACATCTGCCTCGATCAGCCTCTCAGCCTGAGGGAGATGGAGAAGCTGGGGAATCT
Source organism: Ptychobarbus kaznakovi (assembly GCA_027422405.1). Taxonomy (NCBI): domain Eukaryota; kingdom Metazoa; phylum Chordata; class Actinopteri; order Cypriniformes; family Cyprinidae; genus Ptychobarbus; species Ptychobarbus kaznakovi. Next base: position 23,307,531 of record CM049794.1, read on the forward strand.
TGGCTTCTGGGACTTCGTTTACCACGTCTACCATCGTGGGGATTCTGAATCCCCAAGCGAAGTCCCACTCCACTGACTGCCCCCCTTTCCACCTGCAGTCAGTGGAAGCCCCAACCATCCGATGACCCGTAACCGGAGAAGGATGAGGAAGAAAGGGCCTGCTACAGCGCCCCCAGAGGTGGTGGCCGGCACTACATCTGCGCCCCCAGAGGCAGCCAAGAACGCTGCAGCTCCCCCAGAGATGGCCGAAGACACTGCACTATCCCAAGAGGCTGTTATGCTGCCGCGCCGCTCTCGTCGGAGGAGGAAGAGGAAGGCCTGGAGACCATACAGGAGCACGCTGTCGGCCCAGAGGCCATTCCAGATCCGTCCTTGCTCCAAACTCCTTGCCGGCGCCGCCCAAGCTCCTGCTCTGCCGGCGCTGCCCAAGCTCCTTGCCCTACTGGCTCCTCCAAGCTCCTTGCCCTGCCGGCTGCGCCCTTGCTTCCTGTCCTGCCAGGGCCAAGCTGCTGGCTCCGCCCTTGCCTCTTGCCGGGTTTCCTGACGCACTAGAGCCTGCCTGGTCCGTCCCTCTGGCCCCGCCCTGGCCATCTGCTGGGGTTCCTGTTCGGCCGGAGCCTCCCTGGTCCTTCCCTCCAGCCCCAACCTGGCTGTTCACCAGGGTTCCTGTTCGGCCGGAGCCTCCCTGGTTCGTCCCTCCGGCTCCTCCCTGGCGCCCTGCCAGGACTCCTGTACTGCCTGAGCCTCCCTGGCTCAATCCTCCCACACTTGTGACTTACTGGGCTGTCGTGTGGGGCACTGGCTTGGCTCCTCCCTCCCTCCCTCCCCTCTTTATCTCTGTGTTTAGATTTTTTTTATTGTCTTGTAAAAGCACGCTGTGTGTCGGTCTTGTGTAGTCATGTTTGTCACCTCCTTGAGCTGTCATGTTCCAGTCTTGTTTTTGGTGTTCCTCATTAGGGATGCCAGGTGGTGTCCCTTTTGAGGGGGGGTAGTGTCAGGGTTCTTTCACTTCGGTCTAGTGGTATTCATGGTTTTGTGACAGAGCCCTGACACTCCCGTCATGTCCTGTTTTTATGTGAGTGCGCGGGCTTCGAGCGTTAGAGCGTGAGGGGAGTGGTGGGTCCTTAGGTGGGGGTCGGGGGTTCGCTGTGTGCCAGTCTGCTCATTTATCTTGACCCCGCACATCTTGTTACTTGATTATGTTAATATTGCCTCACTCTCTCCCGTCATTAACCTCCTCATCTGCTCCATTTATAATCTCCTTGTGTTTGCAGTTTTGTGCCAGCTTTGTCATCTGTTGCCACCTCGATTATCCCCCACCCTGCCTTGATTATTGTTAATTGCCTCAAGACTTGCTAGTTTGTTTTCTCCTACGGGGTGGTTTTTGTTGCTGTTTTGTTTTATTTTTTACTCAATAAAGCCCATTCTCCTGCACAACTGAGTCCTTGCCTCATCCCTTCACCCCAACCCTGACAGTAATAGCCACGTAAATGTAGTTAAATGTTGTTCACCAATCTACCATTCTCGAGAGTACCTATTCACGTAAATAACGCATGCGTGTGGTGCTGTTGATTATGTGTCGTAATACTCTCCATAATGATGGAATAAGGGATTTGGAGGAGAATAATTGTTAAAAAAGTTATTATTTAAAAAAAAAAACAAGTGTTTTGGTTGAAACATTCATTTTGTTTTATTTGTTTTAGCAATTCTTTAGTTGGTATCACTTTTGATCTTGAAGTCATGAACTGCTGCCCTGACATTCTCCTGTATAATGTCTTGATACAGTTCATAATTTAAGGGTGTCAGTGATTGCAAATTGTTCAGACCCTGAGGCAAAAGCAGCATTAAACCTTTATGCTCCTCTACCATGATTCACAGACGAGGTTTTGGAGTGGGTGTGCAGTGCCTTTTTTCCTCTAAACAAAATGCGGTGCATATTTTCAAATGTAACAAATATTTCCAAAGAAAATGTTCCCATTCTTCTGACATTGTTTTTTATTCTACTTGTTGTCCTTTCAGGAACACCAATCAACAAGTGTTTTTCAGGTAGTGGACACATGAGCTAAGACTTCTGCAGTTTGTAGTGTTTTCTGGAGGTATTTTTCTGTCATATGGATCAAACCATGGCTCATACCAAGCTTTAGTACCAGTTATAATAAAGAGGTTTGCTTACTTTTTCCAACCTGCCCTATTGATACTCATATTATGTCTTCAAGAAAATTTTGAAGAGTACAACTGTTTGTTATTATTGCATTAGTCAGATTATGTCTGTATCTGTGATTTAGAAAAAGATCATAACATTTTATTAGTAATCAGTGCAGCAATCCGGCAATTTTCAAAGGGTTTACAAACTCACTTTTTTCCACAATAAATACAAACACTATATTCTAAATAAAATAAATAAAATGGAGTTTAGTGAGAGCTGGAAGTGGCTAAAATTGGGTACATTTATCAAACACCGAAAGCTATTATTCATAGTGAACAATTGGACATAATTCGAACTGCTCAATAAATTTGTATCCTTTATTTGGGATCTTAGCAATTCAAGCTTTTGTTGCTTAGCTTGTGATAAGTATCAGCCACACTCTGCAATTCAGAGGACACGTGTCTAAACAAACTACACAGTCTCTCATTCCAAACTTTGGCCTTCCAAGCGCCTGCACGTGTGAGATCTAAAGGATTGAGATGGACCCTCACCGCAGGACTAACTTCAGCTGTTTGTAAGCGTGGCATGAGAAAAGCTAACGCTGTTATTTTAAGCTACGCCTTCAGCGATCAACCAAATCCCATTGGGTGTTTATCAGTCAGTGATAAACCAAATCCCATCAGTGCCCCATCTTCATAGCAAAGTAGAGCTAGAGAAAGCTTTCACTACAATTATGTATGCTTTACTTTATGTAATTATATAATAAAGTTATTTATAAAAGTAATTTTCTTACTTGTTATGTTTTCTTATAATTTATATAATCTTTTATTTTCTAAATACAATTTTTTTTTTTAAATATAATTTATAATGAAGCATAAAGGGAAACAGAGATGGATAATGCAACTTCTGGTAAAAAAAATATGACTGGATAACAATGTCCAAAACACACATGCATGTAATACACTGACTCAGAAAGCAAAATGACAGGTGCTCTACAGACTTTGAAAAAAAAGGATTTTCTGTGGACTTAGCAAATAGTTTTGTCTTGTATTTGGCAGAAGCGGGGTTGGGGAATTAAAAACACTAAATGTTTGACGGACACACAAAGTCTTGCAAATTCCAGCCTTTTCAGGACTTACGTTGTAAAGCAGTAATTAATTTACTAATCTCACAACTCAATCAATATAGTGCTGACATAATAATCATTCATAAAGCATGTCTGCTCATTTAAAAACCGCTCTTATATTGTATATGTGTTGTCACATGGACTCCCAGTCCACTTGTGCTGACAAAATGTCAAGGTGGCAAAAACATTGGCTGACAGCTGGTAGAGACATCAGATGTGTGTCTGTCTGTCATCGGTCCGCCAAACACACAACTTGTGTATTATAGATGATCTAACCAACATATTTACATCAGTGCATACATGTGGTTTTATTAAAATTCCTGCACACACAAATAACCCTAAAATCATCACGAGCTGTCTGCATTTAATCCTCCATAGTAGATATCCATAGATATAAATGTCTAAATATAAATGTGTGTGTGTGTGTGCGTGCATGCATACGTGTGTGTGTGTGTGTGTGTGTGTGTGTGTGTGTGTGTGTGTGTGTGTGTGTGTGTGTGTGTGTGTGTGTGTGTGTGTGTGTGTGTGTGTGTGTGTGTGTGTGTGTGTGTGTGTGTGTGTGTGTGTGTGTGTGTGTGTGTGTGTGTGGTTTAAACACAATGTTTCAGGGGCCACGGTGTACATGATAGTGAATGTATTGTGCCACAGCTGATCATTTCTCAGGATATAACATCAAACGTTACCATACATAAAATACAGAAAGATAACTAGGGGGAAAGAGGGAGTAGAGAAGCAGTGAAGCAGATAAAGACAGATACAGAGAAATGAAAGCGCGTGAGAAAGAGAGAGAGAGAGAGAGAGAGAGAAGAGAGATAGAGAGTATGGAAATGAACTGTGTTCTTGCTGTATAGAACTGACATCAAAGCAATGTGACAGGTACGGTTGCGGAGAGCAGTGAACGCCCTGGGTGAAATCTGACAAACAAATCTAATTTTGCACCCCGTTCTGTCCTTCTCTCTTGGATTAATCTGTATGTCAGCTAAGCGGCACACATCCAGAGCATGCTAAATATTATATTCCCTTTCCTTGTTAATGTAAACCCCACCACCAACAGCCGTTAGACATCTCTAGAGATCATTACTTCTACAACCTTACCTTCGATTGATCAAAGCACAGGCCAGTTCACGCAATGACAGTACTGTACACTGCCTTCTAGTTTAAAAGAATGTAAGTGAAACAGCGGCTATTTATGTAGCAATACATTTGAACACAATTTTCAAACATTAGTCGAAATACAGTTGTTGTGACAATCACATCAGGTTGCATTTGAGGGGCATCCAGTTATGACCTTGGACACATATGATGATGATGATTAAAAAATGTTTTAAATAATAATTAATTATTTTCAAATTCAAATTCAGAACATCAAATTCAGTGTATTACATTGAAGGATACATACACCAGAATTCATTTTTAAATCAAATTCAGAGTAAGAACATACACCATGGGTATTTTAAACTTTGCATTTTTAAGTGCAAATTACAACATATGCATTACAGCAAACTGGTCAATATACATATTAATATTGTACACACATTAACATGAACAATCAAATTACAGTGTATTTACATTATACATATGAAAAAGAGCAACAGTAGTATTATCTCTACCGCAGGTCTGAACTTTAAATGTAAGTCTACAGGATTTGGTTGTACTTTATTTAGAGAGTTCACTTTAGACATTCTACCAACTATAAGTAAAGTTGCAACTACATGTCAATTAACTCTCTTTAGAGTACTATTAGAATGTTAGGGTTAGTAGAATAAGTTGACATGTAGATGCAAAATTACTCAGTAGAATTTCTAAAGTCAACTATTGAAATAAAATGTAACAACATCTTCTAGATTTCCATTTAAAGTAATTAAAACAAGCAACTAACCCTAAACCAAATCCCATAGTACATTTTGTTCATATATTACTCTGTACGTATGTTGTAATTACACTGTAACAAAGACACCTTAAAATAAAATGTAACCAGCACCACTGATGATCTTGCTGAACTAAAAACAAATATTGTTCAAGAGAGGATGCACAAGAAGTAAAATAAATGCTGACAGCCACACTTCACAGTCAGAAGGGAATCAATAAGGTGAATCTTGACAGATTCAAGGACTCTCTGTAATGGTTTGAAGACTAATTTAACATAAATCAATCCTTTCTCCAATGACTGGAAAAGCAAAAACATGCAAAAAGTGAACATGCATCATACATTTATCATGGTGCTCACATAGGAAATGCAATTTTGAGTCTGCCTTGGACCATTTCCCCATCCAGTTCCCCTTCAGCTCCCATCAATTTATGTCCTTTCTCAGCTATCAATAAATATTCTCCACACTGTCCCTGCTGTTATAGCAAGAAATAGTTATACTGTCAAGCTCAATATTAAAAAACTCCTTGTGTGCAATATTTCATGCAATATTTTACTATATATTTTATAGTATAAATTTAACAATATATTTATAGTAACCAAAAGCTCTGTGTAAAGAATAACATACCATTTAATAGATTCATTGTAAATCTTCCCCTCAATTGTAGAGTATCACCAATGCCGTCTCTCACAAACCTATATATTTGAATCCAGGACAATGTGGATATTGAAGATGCCATCAATTTGATTTAAGAGCTACGACAAAAGGGGCAATTGTCATTGAATTACAATTTCCATCTCTATTTGTATTTGTTGCTCATACAATGCTCATCATATGACTCAGAAGATGTGGAATTGCTTCTATTGAATGAATTACTTTTATCATGTTTTTACACTGGGTCTGTGATGGATAAAAGAAGTCAAATGGGTTTAGAACAACATTTTAGGTGGTAAAGCATGATTTTTTTTTGCAGCAAATGGCTAAACTCAATACAAATTTAAACATGATCAACCCCTTAAAACTTACTTTTATTAGAATTATAAAGGCTGAACCCTAAAAACAGACAACATATTATCAGATAATGCTTTATGATCATAATGCCAAGCTCAGAGTTTAGTGATCTGTAGATGACGCAAATCTGAAATCAGTGTAATTAAGGAGAAAAGCATTAAGGTAATGCTGTCCTCTGAGAGTCGGAGGAAAATAGTTACTTTATGTGCCTTAGTGAATGTGTGTACTGTTTCAGCTCAGTTTTCACGTTTTGTCACAGTCCATACTTTAACTTTTTATTTCACAGTTCTTAAAAGGCACAGACACAGTTTATCACTAACAGCCTTGTATAGACACTCTGTGTGCTACAGGACATGTGGAGGGGCTTGCTGGATGTATTTATAGCCAGACTATACATTCTCCCGTCACTAGAATGTGTGGACCATCAAAGCATGTGACAGCACACAGTGTAACTCAGGGTTTCCCAACCCCGCTCAAACTCTTCCTAATCAAACACACCTGATTCAGCTCATTAGTATTTAGTAGAGACTCCAAGGCCTGCACTGGATGGGTCAGAAAAGTGAGACCTCCGAAATGTGTACTGCTGATGAGGTTAGGAACCACTGGTGTTACTGATCACCACATGTTTGTTACATAATTAATCTGATCAGTTTCTTAACAAATGAAATCTGTATATGAATGAACAAAGGACACATTCCACATTCATAACGTTTACTTTCATCTCCAAAAATATCTAACAAACTATAACTACTACACTAGCACTGGTTTATTGGATAAAACAAACAAAAACAAAAAACAAAGCAACATAGCTTGTCAAATTGATAAAATAGTTTTTTTTTTTAAACAATTCAAAAATATATATATAAAAAACAAATAAATAAATTAAAAAATATATATCATATAAAACAAAAACATACAAAATACACACTATACAGACTATGCTGCGCACAAGCATGACAGCACATGGAAGAGTCCAGTTATAAAATTGTAATTGCTATTCTTACCTTACAGAGAGACTTTGGTGGTGGTGGTCCTTATGCCGATGCCAGTTTATGGAAAAATCTGAAGTCTGTGACCCATCAGATTTGAATAACCAAGTTTGTTTTGGAGGGTAATAAAATAGAAGAGGATGAGGAGAGAGGAAGAGGTCGAGAAGTCATTGTGTGGGAGCTAACTGTAACTCTGCCTGCTGCTGCGGCGGGAAACATACTGAGAGACACAAATCACAGCGGTGCTATGAACGATTCACTCTCTCGCTCTTACGGTCTCCCTCACTCTCTCTCTTGCTCTCCCCCACCCTCTTTATGTTTCTATCCTTTCCTCTCTCCTCCTTCTGTTCCTGTAACTCACACTGCTCTTTGTGTATGCCTGTCTGTGATTGTCACATGTGAACCAGTCTAATACCTCTCATTCACATTCTCTCTGCAAGTCTACTATCGGGCTTGCATGACTGCTCCTTTTCATAGTTAACTAGTCGCTCAGATAAGTATTTGACTAGATGGTAAATGAGCCACAGTCCGACATGTAGCTTCAGTGGTCTTTGCCGTTTCTGTCAGGTTGTTGAGACACCGTGGTAAGAGTATGTGAGTGGAGAAAATATCCACAAAGCTGAGATTATACGTTTGAGAAATCAAAGTGTGTTTCCATTATCTGTGTCCTCACTAATAGTTTCTACCAGTCTCTGGGCGACGCTTGATTATTATTTTCTGGGTGGTTTGCAAGAATTCTGGCTTTTGTGTGAACTCTCCAAATAAATTCAGGTCCTTTTAAATCTTTCTATACATTACGCATAGGGTTCACTGTATTTTCACAAATTTGGTTACTTACATAGGAATTTCCCTTTGACTTATGTCTTCTGAATCACTGGGAAACTATTATTTTCAGTGTTATAGTAGTATATAATTGATATACTATTATCCAACTTATTCTTCAATGTGGAAGTAAGCAATTTTCTGTGAATGTGCGAAACTTCCAGTTCATTAAAAACTGTAGGGAGATAACGAGAAGAGTAACAACATGCAGTTAAAGGTAAAACTGTTTGAACTACAAACCAGTGATTTCATAATAATATGGTAAGACACACTAATTTGCAATTTAAAGCAGCAAAACTAGCTGTTTTGTACAGCTAAAAATAGCTGGATGCAGATGACACCGAAAGCCAGACCCATAAAATATACAAATGGTCGTGCTCGCTTATACAGGAAAAAATAAGGTGGATAGTTTTTGGCTACATTCACATAGCAAGCAGAATACGGTTGTCAGTCCTGTAGGCTATGTTCACACTGTCAGTTTTTGGGATTGACAACTGCATTTACTTTATAGGTGTGAGTCTCGAAATGTCTCATTCAAGGGAAGCATGAAACAAGCAGGAACGTGACTAAACTTCAATATAAAGACATGCAAACATGAACATGACACAGACACCCCAAAACCCCACATTACAGCAGGATTGAACAGAAGAACCTTTTTGGGTTCCCCAAATAACCATTCAGTGAACTACTCTTAACCTGTTACCTAGCACCAGGACGCTGGTGCACTGAACACTCTTTGTATGCACATGTCATTGTTTACGTATAGATTAAATGAAACGTGACACAATTAATCTTGACAAACTATATATCATTCTGAAGGTCTAAGCCTCAAACATCGATGATAGATCGCTGTTTTTCGATGGAAAGCTTATAAAGGAATGTATTTGCTAAATTTGTGTAAGCAGTACACATCAAAACACTCATAATAAAAAAGCAGTACATACAAGCTTTGTTTAATATTGAGTCACAAACGCATCCACTGCTGTAAATCCCGGTTTAGTTAGAGAGGTAAGGGTCCATGGAACAACATCCCATAAATAACTTTAGTCCTACGAAACAATAACATTGTTATATGGATGGATATTCCTTTATTTATGTCTCATTTCTTCAGGGAGATGTATTGTTTGCACACTAAAAACTAGTAACTCACACTAAAAAAAATGCATCTTGGTTGTAAAAAAAATCGCATGGTTTTGTAGCATGCCGAGTTACACACAGAATGAGATCCCCCCCCCAAAAAAAAAAAATTGTATAGACATATTGAAAAGAAAAAGCAGACAATTGTTTATTTGAATTCTGGCGCTTTCTCGCGACGGCAGTAACGCACCTGTCATCTAATGGGTGTGGAACTTAGCGATCGCTTTTTTGGACAAAAGAAACCTTTTTATTATTTTATTTTTTCATTTTTCATATACAGTGCTCAGCGTAAATGAGTACACCCCCTTTGAAAAGTAACATTTTAAACAATATTTCAATGAACACAAAAACATTTTCCAAAATGTTGACAAGACTAAGTTTTATATAACATCTGTTTAACTTATAAATGATAATAATATGAAAGTAAGGTTAATAATATAACTTAGATTACACATTTTTCAGTTTTACTCAAATTAGGGTGATGCAAAAATGAGTACACCCCACAACAAAAACTACTAAATCTAGTACTTTGTATGGCCTCCATGATTTTTATTGACAGCACCAAGTCTTCTAGGCATGGAACGAACAAGTTGGCGACATTTTGCCAGATATATATTTTTCCATTCTTCAAGAATGACCTCTTTTAGAGATTGGATGCTGGATGGAGAGTGATGCTCAACTTGTCTCTTCAGAATTCCCCATAGGTGTTCGATTGGGTTCAGATCAGAATACTTTCACCTGAGACTTAGATGTGTGTTTATACTTGGCCACTGAACTCTTTCAGTATTTAGACAGTATTTGGAATTTCACCCTCCCGACACCAGCAGTTCTTCTTCAGCCATTATAAATCCTGTTATGGTGAACAGTGTTCATAATAATATATTCTAAATAGAATAACAATTGGCTACAGCACCTAGATGTGTGATACTTACAGCATTAGGATTATACTCAAATAAAAAAATCACTTGCTTGTCATTTTGGTTGAAAATGAAAATCGGGTTGCGTGTCAATTTGGATTTTACATTGAATTTTGGTCAAGCTATCTGAAATTTATACAAACACGATGTTGTGTGTGCTGTGGGGACTGTTATGTCTTTTTTTAGCAGACACCTTTATCCAAAGCGCACCCCAAAGTTTTAAGGGAGCATTTAACACACTGATCGGCGCGGTAGCATTCGGGTTCTGTTCTTTAAATTCTCTATTTAAAGTAGGTTTTCTAGAAAAATTTTAGTATAGAGCAGTAAACACATACATTTGTGATGTCCTCTGATTTTTTTGACAGCACCATAGGCAGACGGCAAACAGATGTCATCCAAGAAGCAAGAAGAATGAAATGCAGACACGCAAGAGAGATTTCCCTGTGATTGGCGATGTTGTTCACCAGTAACAAATCAGCATGAAATATTGGCGCTCAAATAAAATGCAGCCCTGTTTCTTAAAAGTGTGACATCCCCCGCAACCCCCCGGGACGCCCCACTGCCACCACCATGTTTCACTGTAGGCACAATGCATTTTTCTTTGTATTCCTCACCTTTGCGACGCCATACAGTTTTGAAGCCATCAGTTCCAAAAACATTTATCTTGGTCTCATCACTCCAGAGTATAGAGTCCCAGTAGTCTTCATCTTTGTCAGCATGGGCCCTGGCAAACTCTAGGTGGGCTTTTTTGTGCCTGGGCTTTAGGAGAGGCTTCTTTCGTGGATGGCACCCATGCATGCCATTCCTCTGCAGTGTACGCTGTATTGTGTCACGGGAAATAGTCACCTCAGTTTGGCTTTCTACTTCTTTAGATAACTGCAGTGAACTTGCATGTCGATTTTCTTCAACCCTTCTCATCAGAAGACGCTCCTGACGAGGTGTTAACTTCCATGGACGACCTGGACGTCTCTGTGAGATGGTTGCAGTTCCATCTTTTTTAAATGTTTGTACCACTTTTGCTACAGTATTCTGACTGATAAGTAAAGCTTTGCTGATCTTCTTGTAGCCTTCACCTTTCTTGTGTAAAGAAATTAGTTTCTTTCTCAGGTCTTGTGACATTTCTCTTCCATGTGGTGCCATTGCTGACAGCATGAAATGGGAAGGGGTTTTCTTTAAGTAACACCCTTTTATAGTCAACTGTCACCTGTGTAATGAATAATTAGACTCACCTGTGGTTGAATTCTTGTTAAATTAGACATTTGTAGTCTAAAATTTAGCTTTGCTCCAGAGACTTTCAGTGGGGTGTACTAATTTTTGCATCACCCTAATTTGAGTAAAACTGAACATTTTGTTCACTAAGTTATATTATTAACCTTACTTTCATGTTATAAGTTAAACAGATGTTATATAAAACTTAGTCTTGTCAACATTTTGGAAAATGTTTTTGTGTTCATTGAGATATTGTTTAAAATGTTACTTTTCAAAGGGGGTGTACTCATTTACGCTGAGCACTGTATGTGTATTTGTGTTTTATGGGGAATGTGGCTGTATCTGTTTGATTAGCATCTGTGTGGCTGATAATCAGCTGTGATTACTCTGACTGAATGATGGCCCATCTGTATGATTATAATCTGTATTACCCCACACATCAGTGTGTGATTACTGACTGTTATCAACAATTTGTGTGAATTTCTGGCAATATCAGTGTTTGTCTGGCAATCAGAGTATGTACGTGAGTATGTACTACATACAAATACATTTGTTTTCTCTTTCTTTATTTTTATTACTCAAATTATTCTTATTGTATTTTTTAGTGGTCAAATAAATGACTTATATGATATCTATCTAAGATTATGTCTGTAATAATTGTATAATTGGAAAACATGCAGTGGTATGTATAATGACTAATATTGTTTTTAAAACTCCTCAATACATTTGGTAAATATTTATCCTCAAATGGGGGGGGGGGGGGGGTTGCTATATATAGTCTCAGAAAAATCTAATTTTCCATGGTATCTTCTTCAGATTTTAAATATAAACTCATGAGACATGTGACTTTCAACCCATTACTTTTCTGGATTGCTCCAGGACTCATTGCATGTATTTTTATATGAAAAAATGCTGATTCTGGTTCTGTCAACTAAGCTGTTCTTTTGAACTTTCTATTCATAAAAAAACTGAACAAATATTCTCATCTCTTTTCAACATAATAATAATAATAATACATGTTTTTTTAGCAGCAAATCAGAATATTATAATTATTTCTGAAGGATCTTGTGACTGGTGTAATTATGCTAAAAAGTCAGCTTTGATTGATCCTAATAAACTGTTTAACTGCACTCGCAAGTGAATCTCAAGTTATTTTGTGTGATTGCTAAATATATTCTTAATAAACTACAAACAAAAACATATGTGCATTTATTTTTTCCTCACATTCTTGTAACTCTTCCCTCTCAGTAACATACCTGCCTGAATGGCTCATCATGCCGGCCTTTGTCTTCTCAGGTGTAAATCACTGCATTAATAATAACAGTTCACGCATTCTTGCATAGAGCCTTTCTACTCAAAAAGTGTCTTAGAAAAATAAAATAAATATATTGTTTTCTGTGAGCGAGTAAACAAGATGATTTTCATATCATTTTGAAGCAAAAACTCTAGATTACAAGGTCCAATTCTCAAAAGTATTGTAAAAAAATGTTCTGTATGTTTTATTGCCTTATTTTAGTGACTTCAAAATTTTAGTTTTACACGACCACGCATAAACGTTACTTTCTCAAAAAAGACAATCATGTACATTATTGTAGCCCAGTTTGTACTGTTTACAGTGTTATTAGACTTTAGCCATTAATAATATAATAATAATTTGTTACATTTACATAGCGCTTTTCTAAGCACTCAAAGCGCTTTACAATGTGAACGAGGGATCTCCTCATCCACCACCAGTGTACAACATCCACCTGGATGATGCGACAGCAGACATATTGCGCCAGAACGCCCACCACACACCAGTTTACTGGTGGAGAGGAGACAGAGTGATGAAGCCAATCAGTGTATGGGGATGATTAGGAGGCTATGATGGACAGATGCCAATGTGGAAATTTGGCCAGGATGCCAGGGTAACACCTCCACTCTTTTTCGAAGTACATTCTGGGATTTTTAATGACCACAGAGAGTCAGGACCTCGGTTTAACATCTCATCCGAAGGACGGTGCTTTTTACAGTATACTGTCCCCATCATACTGGGGCGTTAGGACCCACACAGACTAGAGGGTAAGCACCCCCTGCTGGTCTCACTAGCACCTCTTCCAACAGCAACCTAGTTTTCCCAGGAGGTCTCCCATCAAGGTACTGACCAGGCTCAACCCTGCTTAGCTTCAGTGGGCAACCGGTCTTTGGCTGCATGGTGATATGGCTGCTGGCCATTTACAGGTTTATAAGCAATTGAAAAAAAGCACAAATGTCAGGGCATGTCAAAACTTCTCCAGGCCCCGAAAACACCCTTAGACCCAAGAGGGTTAAATATCGTATAGATTTTAAAATCTTGCTAATTACTTTTAAAGCCCTGAATAGTTTAGCTCCTCAGTACTTGAGCGAGCTCGTATCGCATTGTAGTCCTCCATGTCCACTGCATTTTCAAAACTCTGGCCATTTGATAATACCTAGAATATCAAAATCAACTGCGGGTGGCAGATAATTTTTCTATTTAGCGCCAAAACTGGAACAATCTGCCTAACAATGTTCGGGAGCCAGACACACTCTGTCTGGTTGCTGGTGTCTCTATTTTCACGTTCCGTACAACATAATCTACAATAACTAGAGCACTTTCATCAGGTTTCTCAGTGGGTGCCTCACTGAGTGGGGAGAACCTGTTTGATTTTTTGATCGGAACGGAAGAGCGGCGTTTTGACGTGTGATTAGGCCGCCTCACAGTCACCCAGTTGCCCTGCTGCACAGGCTCTACCAGATCCGAACAATGTACAGGACTGTGAGCTAGTTGCATCCAAAGCCATATCTACAGCCCTCACATTCTTACTATCCTCAACTAAAGTTTAGATGCGTGTCTGTAGTTCTAAAATCTTCTCTGTTAGCCTAACTATTTCCCTGCATTTATCACAAGTGAATCCCTCACTGCTGACAGAGACAGATAAACTGTACATGTGGCAGACAGTGCAACCAACAATAGCAGGAGAAGAAGCCATTACTCACCGTGATTGATGAATGATACCTACTTAACTTACCACTTACCAGTGTTTTTTGATAAACTCGTGAAAAAACGGAGTGAGAGAGAAATGAAATGGAGCGAGAAAAAAAGAAAACAGTAATGGATGCGAATAGAAACACAAATGACAAGCTAACCGGCTAACAAATGCTAACGCGATGGACTCGCGGTTTTAGATTAAAAGGAAACGATCAAATTAGTCAGATATAGTTTGATAGATAATATCAGAAATATGGTAGGAATTAAATTATATTTTACCACTTAAACAACAGAGAGTGAAAGTAAGATAGATATTCAACAGAGAAGCGAAGCTACGCGGAGCTACAATCGCAAACCTCTCAGCAGCACGGCCAAACAGGAAGTAGGTACTGTACTGAACAGGCTCAGCCCTGCTTAGTGCGAAGATCCAGTCCGTATACAGATCAGATGGTGGATCAGCACCTAGAGACGACCTCTACAGCTCTGAACGTCAGCGGAGACCAGGACACCTAGATGAGCCCCAGAGACAGATCTCCAGTGAGGACCTCGTCACCTAGACAGCCATCGGGAAAAGACCACTGGAACCAGACTTTGCTGCAGTTGGAACAAACTACTGGTTCGTCTGGCCAGAGAGGAACTGCCCCCCGACTGAGCCTGGTTTCTCCCAAGATTTTTTTCTCCTTTCTGTCACAGATGGAGTTTTGGTTCCTTGGCGTTGTCGCTTCTGGCTTGCTTAGTTGGGGACACTTAATTTCCAGCGATATCACCGACTTGATTGCACAGATACTATTTAAACTGAACTGAGCTGGACAATGACATCACTGAATTCAACAATGAAATGCCTATAACTGAAAAATGGGCATTTAATCTTGTAATTTTACATTAGTGATACACTATTTTCCTATTTTGAGATTGTGCAGTTGCTTTGACACAATTTGTATTTTTAAAAGCGCTATATAAATAAAGGTGGCTTGACTTAGCTTCCGTGGGCAACCGGTCTTGGGCTGCAGGGTGATATGGCTGTGGTATTGTGAGGTCTTTCACTTGTGCTCTCTTATCCAGTGAGTTAATTACACTCCCCTTCCTACCCCTTTCACCTCTTCTCTGAAACTCCCAGTTCATCAAACAAACTCCTGGCCGGATTTCTAAAATTAAGGCTTTGAAGCTTAGACCAATAATTTAAAGACGTATGCCTCATTAACTCCAATGTAGTCTCTTCCATTTCAGTTAAGAGTGCATTAATTGGTGTTGTTCTCATTGCCCCAATGCAAATTCTTAAATCCTTAGCTTGAAGCCCACGATGACTGACGCGCTCTTTACAAATTCAAATGTGGCCGCTTCAAGTGACGGGTTTTACTGCAGGATAATCGAATGCTCATTGGCTCTCGCCTGCTTTGTCACAGACTGCGACATGCCATGTTTCTGTTGAGGTGTTTGAATGATGCATGCACCTTCACAAGTTCACGGAGTGGATCAGGAAATTTATCTGGATAATATTTTCAGTGATTAACTATTTAAATTCAGCTCTGCACTGCACAAACCTTCTGTATTATGCCAGAGAGGACTGTGGCTCTGAGAGGACTGAGAGGATTTATTGCAAAAAAACTAATTTTTGCAATAAATAAATTATTGCAATTGCACTTATCTGTCTGTCATGTTTATATATATAAATAGTTATGGTCTATGTTTAGAGGTAGGAGTGGGATTAGCGACTATAAATATTTTAAATGATATATTGTTACTAAAATTTTTATTTTCCTGCTAATTTTGGTTAGTTGTGTT
This sequence comes from Ptychobarbus kaznakovi, assembly GCA_027422405.1. Lineage (NCBI taxonomy): Eukaryota > Metazoa > Chordata > Actinopteri > Cypriniformes > Cyprinidae > Ptychobarbus > Ptychobarbus kaznakovi. The sequence goes on from CM049794.1 coordinate 23,323,527, forward strand.
TTATATCCTTTTATATTCACTATAAAATGGTAGGTTAAGGTTTGGAGGTAGGTTAAGGGGTCAAAAAATGTCAATAGTTTATTGATAAAATTATAACAATGCATATTCGCCATAAAATGGATAGGTTTAGGTTTGGGTGTAGGTCAAGGGGTCTAAAAATCTAAATCGCTAATTGTTAAAATGATAAAAATGCATTGACACAAATATTATAATGATACGTGAATATTTTACTTTTTTGAGCTAAAATATGCCGCGATTTGTACATTTCAAAAATTTAAATATGTCTAAATTGTATGTTTTAGCATTAATAAAAACATACAGAAATTTAAGTTTTGAGTTTGTAAATGATACGTATTAACACCTACACATAAACAATGAGACCTGGCTGGGAAAAAAGAGTAGGCAAACATTCCTGGACTCAGAAGTGTGAATTCAGACACTTTACTATCCCATTAAGTCACAGGAAAGATGATTTGTGAATGGCAGTGGAGGGACACAGCTAATGCTGCTAGGTCATGAGATTTCATTAATTCCACCCATATTCACATTTTATATAACATTCCTTTTTAACGGTTGTGAAATAAGTTCTAATTCAAATGAAGTACACAACTTTGGATGCACAGCATATAATTTTGTTGAATGTGCACAGCTAGTCTATATTTACATGTATGCATTTAGCAGACACTTTTTTTATCCAAAGCAACTTACAGTTCATTCAGGCTATACATTTTTTGTATGTGTATTCAATGGGAATTGAACCCACAACCTTTTCCGCTGCTAACGCAACGCTCTACCATTGAGCCACACATGGTTTAAGTGGACAGATACATTCTGCTGGATTTTCCACTGTAATTCCTATTACAGAAGCATATCTATTTTGACAGCATATGAATCAACTTCATCCAGTTAAAAAATTACTTTGGTAATACTTTATTTTAGGGTATCTTAACTAGTTACTTATTAGCATGCATATTACTAGAATATTAGCCATTTATTAGTAGTAATTAATCACATATTAATGCCCTAATGCCTTATTCTTTATGACCTTATTCTACATCCCTAATCCTACCCAATACCTAAGCTTAACAACTACCTTACTAACTATTAATAAGCAGCAAATTAGAAATGTATTGAGTGAAAAGTCATAATTAATAGTGAATAAGTGTTCTCTATTCTAAAGTGTTACCAAAACTTTGCATTGGATTTAAAACGGTTACAAGGTGCAGACCACTTTTGTTGATGGGTTCAGCAAATGAAAAACTGTTTTGGTGTTTTTTTTTGTGGTATCAAATATAGTAGTTCCGGGGCCTGTTCCATAAACAAGTTTACCAAATAAGGCTTATTTCAGTACGTTTGTCTTATTTTGAACCAAATCAACTGACAATAAGTCAGACTAACTGAAATAAACCTGGCTTATTTTGTAAACTTGTTTTATGAAACAGGCCCCTGGTGTCAAAAGATAGTGTGAACACTTCTTTACAGCTCTGAAATTGTGGACGACTGCTATCCACACACCTTGGTCCTGACTCCTATCAACTTGAAGGTCATCCTGAAGAATCCAAGGCTGCGCTGTAGAATGTGATGCATTCCTGATAATGAACGTGACTTTCACAAATGTCATATGTTTTTGTTTACACTGTTGAAATAAAACCATCAACACAAGGGCCATCACTGTCCACTGATAAAACAGTAATCACACTGTGGGAATCCTGTATCAAAAGGTGATTTAGAGGGTAGAAGAAATAAAAACTTTTGAGACGAAATGGAGAGCAGGAGAAAAAGCAACACTGATTACATAAACGTTGTCTTCTTGAGCTGATAAGAACACTATGTATGTCCCAATTCCCCACAACAATTAGTGGTTACAACAAGCAGATATGATCTACAAAGACCAAGAAGGGAGAGAAGTGGAGAACGACAGAGTGCAATTACTGAAATAGATAAAAAACGACATGTTACGCAATGCAAATGTGACTGCTGATTTCTGCCTTCTTCACCTGCAACTCCAACACACATAGCTGTAATGATTACATCACATGATTAATAAAACACAGTTGTAAAATGTTCAAAGACACCCAAAGACAGTGGCAGCAACAGAATGAGAGCAGAGTAGTATCAGTGGGCTTTATCTCCATGAGGAAGAATGCAGCTGATTTCTAATGTCATAGAGCTCGAAGCTCTTTGAGGTTTTGTTTTTTTAGTTGAAAGTTCAAAAACAAATGTCTTCACAGCAGCATGCCTGTTTATGTTCTTAAGAGTAGAAGTATTTTTACTGGCTCAATGACTGTATGCAGATGTAGTCCACTTAGACCAAACCATCATCCCTTATAATACCATTATATTACTTAAAAAATGTATTAAGTAAGTTGACATGACTTAACAACATGTAAGCCATTCATAGGCTGACTTTCTAAAAAGTTTAAACACTGTGGCACCACCAAAATAATCTGTGCTCGGACATGGAAACTGATATCTAAAGCAATGGGATGGGACTATCCGTTTTGACAAACAGAAGACAGAGTGAGTGTTTGGAAACAGTCAATTATAGGGTTAAACTTTACAGTATTTTGACAGTCCACTTTAGACATCCTGATAGCTATAAGTAACTTTGCAACTATATGTTAACTAATTCTCAGTAATTTGCAACTATATGTTTACTAATTCTCAGAGTAGACTGTTAGGTTAGGTTTAGAGTTAGTCAAGTCAAGTCACCTTTATTTATATAACGAACCAGCAGTTTGTTCCAACTGCAGCAAAGTCAGATTGTAAGGACTCATCTGGTTCCCATGGTCTTGTCCTGAGGCTGTCTAGGGGATGAGGTCCTCGCTGGGGATCTGTCTATGGGGCTCATCTAGTTATCTAGTTGTTAGTTAGTAGAATAAGTTGACATATGGGGCCCTATTTTAACGATCTAAGCACTTGGTCTAAAGCGCATGGCGGAAGTGCACTCAGGGCATGTCCGAATCCACTTTTGCTAGTTTAACGACAGGAAAACGGTCGGCGCGCCCAGGCACATGGTCTAAATGGGTTTTCCCTATTCTCTTAATGAGTAATGTGCGTTTTTTTAGCGTAACGTGCAATAAGAGTGAATTGCGCTCGCGCCATGGCAGATTCGCTATTTAAACGTTGAATTTAAGGCGCACAGACTGAATGCATCTCCAGAGAGCAAACGGATCTGCTCATGCGCGAGTGTTACAACCCGCTCTTTTCAGGTTGCAACATAAAACGATCAAACCACAAAAGATATCAATGCCAATTGTTTTATTAAATTAAACTAAAACAACAGCAGTCAGTAATGAGAAAAAACATAAGTCTAGGGATAATGAGGAAAATCAAATAAATAAATAAAAACAACAAAATGTATCTACATAATAAAAGAAAATGCATAAAGGTACAAATGTTAGCGAATCAACAAGATCTTACATGTGAAATCAGAGCCACTCCTGGGAAACCATCTCCACAGAGTGCCCTCCTCAGTGACAACACTTATATATGCTACTAATTAACAATCAACACAGGGAAGACCAATCAGAGCCTTCTACATTTCACCCAATAGGATCCGGAGAAGACTCCCACTCCCACTCCCAGGGTCATCACACCTCCCACACCAAAAGGAGGTTCCCTAAAGAACCATACACAAACAAACATCCATTTAAATATAGTAACATAATGTAGTTTATAATAACATTAACACTCATGTCCATAAATCCCACTCCATTTCACTCCCAGAATCCTGGGCCCTAGGACATCAGAGAGAAAACAGGGAGAAACCAAAGCAACAAAACAAAACTAGAGAAAATTGATAGGGAACAGATAACCCAACACCAGTGGGATATCTTACATGTGTGAGAGAGCATCAGCAATTAAGTTATCCTTACCACCATGTGTTTAATCTGCAAGTGGAAAGATTGCAGAATAAGGCTCCACCTCATAATTCTCTGAAGAAAGTCAACGGATTATGGTCGGTATACGACGATTGTACCACAGATCGAGCTTAAATAGACCTCAAAATGTTGAACGGCTAAAACAAGGGCTAAGGCCTCTTTTTCCATGGTAGAATTCACTTTCCTGATGACGATTTAACTTTTTTTTTAAAGTAACCGACCGGATGTTCTATTCCATTTGAGTCCACTTGCAAAATAACAGCGCCAGCACCATAGGTGCTAGCGTCAACTGCAAGTAAAAATGTATTCTCAAAATTTGGAGCAATTAACACAGGAGCATTGGACAACAACAACTTGGCATGATCAAAGGCACACTGACATTGTTCTGACCATTGGAAAGGTCTCTTTGGGCTTATAGTCAGTCAACGGGGTAACTACACAAAGTTCTGACAAAATCCTATATAATAGCCTACCATCCTGAGAAAATCGCTGTAATTCACGTTGGCTAGTTGAAGTGGGGAGATTACAGATAGCGTCCACTTTATCAGACGTTAAAGCGTTCACTTTAGCACTTTAGGTTTTACACAACCCTGGCCGACTACCTTTCCCAAATATGTCACCATGGCATTCCCAAATTCACATTTGGCAAGATTAATAGTTAAGTTAGCTTTGGACAAACACTCAAAAAGCTCTCAAATTTTGTGTGAGGCGTTCAGTCCAAGAAGAACTGCCCAGAACAACATCATCTCCAGGTAAGCTTCACATCCGGACAACCCAGACAACAATCTGTTTATTAACCGTTGAAATGTAGATGGAGCGAAAGGCATAACTGTAGGAAACTATCAGGTGTAATAAAAGCAGACAGTTATTTAACATGAGATGTTAGTGGCACTTGCCAATAATCTTTCAGGAGATCGAATTTGCTGAAAAACTGTGCAGAACCCACACGGTCTACACAGTCGTCAATTCTGGGCAAAGGGAAACGGTCAGGCTTTGTCAAAGAGTTAAGCTTCCTGTAATCATTGCAAAAACAATAAGAATTATCAGGTTTACTCACAAAAATGCAGGGAGAACTCCATGAACTGAAACTGGGTTCTGCTAAATTATGAGCAAGTAAGTAGTTCCCCTCTTTCTGAAGCAACTTCCGATATGGATGTTGTTTCACAGGTTGAGCCATGCCAACATCAAGAAACTCATATCATTGAACTCATGTTCAATGACATGAGTTTGAGTAGGCATGTCAGAAAAAAGAGAGGGGAACTAACTCATCAACTTAATTATATCGGTCTTCTCTGGTTCACACAAATAAGACAAATAACAAGCTAAATTAGCAAGGACTTCACAATTAGAGGCGCCCCTCCACTACACCTCAAGAAGGACCATTCTCTGTAGATGCTGCTGTAACACTCAGATTTTTTTTCGACGACCAGGCATGTTTAACAAGGATAAACGTTGTTAAACAGGCGATCAGGTGTTGTTATTAGGATAACACTTAAGAATCTTATAAGGTCCAGTAAATCTAGTCTGGAATAGACTAGACAGAACAGGCAATAAAGCCAACACTTGATCGCTTACTTGAAAGTTTCTGGACTTAACCTTGTGTAACAAATCTATGAAGCTATTATTTCAGCTCCGGGGAATCATTAGCTTACAGATAAAATATTGCTTGATTAAAGTAATATTAATCTTTGACTTATGATATATACTGTATTAACGATTCGTTCAGCGATCACTAACATCAGTATATCTTTAACAATTTAGTTTATTTTGCTCTCGTGGCCAACGATAAACAAAATAAAGGGTTTTATACCATTTGAGCGAGGTAACACGATCTTTTTGGCAGTAAGTTTGACTAGGAAATCACATCTCAAGACATAGTTCTTTATAAATGAAACAAGGTTTATTTGCTAACTGCTATTCTACAATACATGGACTAACGTACTAAAACACATAAACATACACACACATACACATACATAGGGGAGTTTTGCGAGTACCCTCAGAGGAAGGTTAAAAGTAGCCCTCTTTGCTATTTCATAACTGAAACCACCAGGAAGATCACGAAAGAGACGCTGCCCTTTTCTGCATTCAGATCAATTACCAGTTCAGTTAGGATAGAAATTTTGTTTGAAATACTTGCGTTGATTTAAGTTTCCGCAGGCCGAATCTTTTGTTCGTCCCACGTGGTTTCCTCGTGTTTTCACGGAAGTCTCCGATGCTTGCGTTTCGCCGCACGTGGTTACTTCGGGAATCTTCGATGGCTTTGTTTCGGATACCACGTGTTGCTGAGGAAATCTTCGATGGCTTTGTTGCTGCTGCATGACGTCACCGGGAAAGCCCTCTTTCGCTCGGCGGTTGCCTAGTTCTGTGTTGGAATGGAAAGCGCTGTTGAGCTGCTGGTTCTGCGGTGTTACGGCTTTACGAAGTCTTAGATTCGCTTAGCTAGTTTGTCTCAGCCTGATGTTAAAGGCGAGTGTCCAGCGAAGCTTCCAGGTTGTCCGCAAACGAGCAAGTTGGAGAGCGAGAATGAAAGAGAGAGAGCCAGGGCGTAGTGTCCGCTTTTAAACCACTATGTTTAAACCCGCCCACGGTGGCATCTTCCAATCAGATTGTTCTTGTGGGGCGGAGCCCCGCCCATGTCTTTGTGGCGTACCATTATGAAAATTCCATGTGACGAGGAATAAGAGTTTTAATACTTATGTAAAGTGTTGTCACATGTTTACCCATTTATAATTATCACCAAATCTGTTGTACCATTGATTCAAAATAATCATGACAGTCTCTATGAATCTAAACACGTTACAACTTTACAGAGAACATTAATCCATTATAGGTTAAGAAAAATAGCATGGGATACCCTATAAGGCACAAATTAAAGCATTCCACATTCTAAATAATCACATTCATACCAAGCATATGAAAGGCAGAGTACAACATTAATATCCATGTTGTTTCTTGAGTAGATGGTTTTAATGTCATGGAATAACTGACTTTCTTTGTTCTCCACGAATGTGCGCTGGGGGAGGGGCTTTATATCCAGACAGAGAGGCGACTTGGAGTTAGTGACGTAGGTCAGGTGACCATCTCACTTTTTGCAGTGAGAGGATGAAGAGTAATTAATACTGTCTGTTTTAATTATCTGCGTGTGTGTCTCCATGCCGACGTGGCATTACATTGCAATCAAACAACCTCTGCATCTTTTCCTGAGACTTGCCTAATTTTCATAGAGCAATAGCTCTGGTTTCATAGAGTCGATAACGGAAACTGCTCACATAGTCTAAGACATTCTCAGGTGGATCAGATGTTTTCCATTCATCTACCAAAACAGCAACATGGCCTCTAACAGTATGTCCAAACACCAACTAATTTGGGCTAAAATCTGTACTCTCTTGCACAACCTCACGAATAGCTAAAAGCATCCAAGGAAGTCCATCCTCCCAGTCACAGTCAAGTTCAACACAATACAATGTTAAAAGTGACTTAAGAGCCTGGTGGAATCTTTCCATGCCCTCCCTGACACTGAGGATTATAAGCACTCGAGATATTGTGTTTAACCTTGAATTGTTGCATGACTTTAGATAATTGTCTGGACATAGAATTTGAGGTCTGATGATCAGATTGAATGGTTTTTGGAATGCCAAAAACAGACCTGAAACTCGTTAAAGCCTTTAAAATTGATTAGGTTGTTATCGATTTCAAAGGATACGCTGCAGGATAATGTGTAGACTGACACATCACAGTGAGCAAATAAGCTTGCCCAGCCTTTGATCGTGGTAAAGGACAGATGCAATCAACGATCAAATATTCAAAAGGAGTGGTAACTACAGCAATAGGCTGTAAAGGAGCCAATGGAACCTTTTGGTTTGGTTTTACGGCCATTTGACAAATTTGGCAAGATCGTATATAGTTAATCACATCTCTCTTGATTCTAGGCCAAAAGAATTTCCTCAGAATTCTATCATACATCTTTTGTAGCCCCATACGACCAGCAAGGCCCTGGTGTGCTAGCTGTAAGACAGCCTGACGAAACACAATAGGAACAACAATTTGGATCCAAAGATCAAGTGAAGAATCTAAACTCATAGGTTGTTGTCTACAAAGCAATTCATCTTGAAGAAAGTAAAAGGAGGACACCGTTTTATTTTCTCCTCCACCAGCAGCTAAGGAGAACAAACATTGCAGAGGTTCGTCCGCATTCTGTGCTTTGATTAATTCATCTTGAGTCACACTATAAAGTGGAGACAAAGAAAAAAGGTTAACATGGTCATCACAAACAAATGGTCTTTTAGACATGGAAGCACACTTGCCAGTCTGGTCAGCAACAAACGGTACTTCATGCACAGGAATCTAATCTTCGCCCATAGTGTACACAGTATAAGGCTCTAATTGAGAGTTAATAGATGAAATAAAGGTATAACTAAGAACATTTTACATTTCATCTGACTTCCCTCTCTTGGCCATCGCTCGAGTTATCGCACAAGCAGGAAATAAGTTAGGACAGTCAGAAGATCCATCCAGTTGTTTCTCTACATCAGAAACTATGATAGGTGGTAAATCACCATCTAGACATGTCCCCTGGCTAAATCATTATAGAGAATGAACGTGACACCAGGAATAGGAAGCATAGCACAAACTCCTACAACTACATCACCTGACACAAGCTTGGAATCAAGGCGAATGCGGTGTAACGGAACTTCCACATAGCCCATTTCATGCCCTTTGACCAGCACATGAGATCCCGTGGCAGTACATGCAGACAAAGGCAAAAGTCCTTCCAACAAAAATGACTGCCCTGCTCCTGTATCTCTAAGGATACGAACAGGCTCAGCTGCATCACAGTCGAGCAAAGAAACACTACCATCAGTGAGAAATGGCCCAAAGTCAACTGTTTTTAACCTTCTCCATCTCAGTGATGTCCATCGCTGGCTCGTGGGTTCTTGGCTTTATTGCAAGGAGGACACCGACAGGGAGCTCGGCAGATCATAACACTTGATTTTTTAAACATAAAGGAGTGAACATCACGATTAGCCACATCTGATTACACAGTGCACGTCATCTATCTCTCTCTGCACTCTCACAACTGCGCACAGACCATTCTCTACTGCAATCCTGATCGTGGGTCTCTATTCTCGCAATATTACCTCTAGACATTATTTAAAGTTATAGAACATTAATTTTAACCTTAAATTTCACTCCTTAAACACATTTCCTATTGCCTACATGCAGAAATCCAGGACGAGCGCCCAAGTTTATGTTACGACCCGCTTGTTTCAGTTTGCAACATAAAAGGATGATCAATCCACAAAAGATATTAATGCCAATTGTTTTATAAAATTAAACTAAAACAACAGCAGTCAGTAATAAGAATAAACATAAGTCTAGGGACAATGAGGAAATCAAAGAAATAAATATAACAACAAACTTTATCTACATAATATAAGACAATGCATAGCGAATCAACAAGATCTTACATGTGAAATCAGAGCCACTCCTGATAAACCATCCCCACAGAGTGCCCTCCTCAGTTAAATGACAACACACTTATATATGCTACTAATTAATACTCAACATGGGGAAGAACAATCAGAGCCTTCTACGTTCCACCCAATAGGATCCGGAGAAGACTCAGGGTCGTCACAGCGAGCAAATAGGTAGGCTAATTCTGATACATGCAATGACTATTCATTGTGACATGTATGACATTTTATTTTTATGTAGCCTACACAATAATATTATTTTACACAGTAATCCATACATTTTTTATATTTGTCATGTTTGTGTGCTGCTGCGTGTGCTACCCTGTGTGTAATAAGTAAAGTTAACGCATGTTTTGGTCTCGCACAGAGGCACGTTTTCTACTAATGCGCTCTTTAAATAACAAAAAAATATTGCTCCATTTACTTTAGACTTTAGACCAGATTTGAGTTGGTCTATGGCGCAGTCTATTTTCAGTTCTTCAAAATAGCAAGAACAATGCGCCTGAACAAATGTTTTTTTAGACCAGCACACCCATGGGTGCACAAATGGGCGCAAATACATTTGCTATTTAAACAACGTGGCACAGGATGGGAAAATGATAACTGCGTCGGGCTGAAACTAGCAAAAACACTTGCACCGTGCGCCGCATTGCACCAGGTGTATGATGAGGCCCATACTTGCAAAGTTTCGTTTAGTCAGTAAGTATGTTGTACGTTGTTGACCCATCAAAATAAAGTGTTAGAATATATTAAGCAGACGTCTACTAATACTCTAATGACTGCTAGTTGACATGTAGTTGCAAAGTTGTTTATTGTTAGTAGAATGTCTAAAGTGGACTATCAAAATAAAGTGTTACCAATTATAGTTGCACTTTATTGTTCATGCACTTCTACTTGGAGTTAATATGGGTTAAGGTCATGTTTATGGGTAGTACTTATAATAGTTATTATCTTGAGGACATAGAGCGTACATATAGAAAAGGACAGTGAAGTGTTCGACCAATATTATTATCAATATTACAAACATTTTGAGAGAGTTACAATTTGGTGTGTAACTTGTTGCCAGTTAATATCTAAACAATATGGTATTAATTATCTAACCAATTGTAACCTGTTGGACAATAAAATAGGTGAGAAATCCAACTTACATTGAAGCAGCGACCTGATCCATATCTAGAGACTTGACTGATTGCTCGTTTGACATTGGCCAGTTTCTGGTAAACTCTTAGGAAGCCCCCAAATCAATCTGTTGAAAAGAGTCAGTATACATTATCAAATTAACTAAACTCTCAAGCATTATATGGCAGTAAGAAGCACCTCTCACATTTGCATAGAAATCTATCTTTGCAATTCTGGTGTCACATAGAGTGTAAAAATTACACATGGCAGCTTTAATGATTATCCTGGGTAGCTTTTTCACTGGCTACTTTGGCTTCAAAGAAACTAAGACTGGTCCTGAGGCTGGAAGTGTGAATGGAATGAACAGTGTTAACTGTGAGACCTCTGGATCAGCATGTGAGACTTTAATGCAAGATATGCAAGTCTATGAAGGTAAGTACGGGAATTTCTTACATGTTTCATACTTTTAGGCAAAACTGTTAAATCCAATTTCTTAGAAAAGTAATAACACAAATCTCCTCAGAAAACATTATGATTTGAAGCAGCTGTTGCTCAAAAGGTGCACATTTTAAATCTTATGTTTAGGAATTTGTTAATGGATAAGTTCCAGATGTTCTGAGTCATGATGATCATGAGAGAAACGGTCTGGATTTTTGCTTGTCCTGAGTTCCAATCCTACGTTTCCCAGTCACACCTGGATGAGCCCCGGGGACATATCCCCAGTGGAGACCTCGACTAAAAATACAATACAACTTAAAATAAAACAAAATAACTAAAAATATAATAAAATACCTAACTATATAATACTATTAGTGTTAGAAATTGCAACAATATAAAAATAGAAATATAATACATTTATATATTTTAATTAAAACAATAAGTAAACATTAAATAAACAATAATCTCCTGGCCAGAGGAGAACAGCCCCCCGACTGAGCCTGGTTTCTCCCAAGGTTTTTTTCTCCATTCTGTCACAGAGGGAGTTTTGGTTCCTTGCCACTGTCGCCTTTGGCTTGCTCAGTTGGGGAGACTTCATTTCTAGCGATTATCGTCAATTTGATTTCACAGATACTATTTAAACTAAAATAAGCTAGACAATGACATCTCTGAATTCAATAATGAGATGCCTTTAACTGAAAATTGAGTGTTTAATCTTATTGTTATACATTACTGACACTCTATTCTCCAATTTGATACTGTTAAGTGCTTTGTTTTAACAATCTTTATTGTTAAAAGCACTATATAAATAAAGGTAATGATAATAATAATAATAATGTCCAGCTCGCTCTCTAGTGTCTTTAGCTTTAACAAATAAATACATTTTAAAAAGTCATCCAATGCCTGTAACTTATGTGGTAAAAGCTGGTTGCACCATCTTTAGCAGCAATACTTCACCTCCAGTAACTGGATGTCAGTCTTTCAAAGTGCTGTAGTGGAATTATGGCCAACTCGTATTTGCAGAACTGCTTTAGGTCAGCCTTGCTGGAAGGTTTTTGAATATAAACTGCCCATTTAAGGTCCCACCACAGCATCGCTGTGACTATAAACTGAAGTCAGGACCTAGGACTTACTGACTAAGCCAAAAACAAAATTATAAATCAGTCAATCAATTTTTTTTTTAGCCATTCAGATTTAGACTTGCTTGTATGCTTGTATGATAAAGACTTGTATGCTTTGGCTGCATAATCCAGCTTCGCTTAAGTGTGAATTTACAGACTGAAGAAGGAACATTCTTCTTGGAGCACAATGCCACCATCATGCTTAATTGTCTATACAATGTTAATTTTGTGGAATTCAGTGTTTGGTTTACATCAGATGTAACCCTGTTTTCAAACCGCTCCACATTCATCAGTCAAAAAAACAAACAAACAACCATTCGGTCCCACTTTATATTAAGTGGCCTTAACTACTATGTATGGTAACACTTTATTTTAAGGTGTCCTTGTTAAACATTACATGTACTTACTATTATAATAACAATTATTATGCGTAATTACATGCAAGTAACCTTAAAATGAACCCTAATCCTAACCCTAGCCATATAGTAAGTAGATGTAGTTAATTAATATTGCTCAGTACTAAAATGTATAATTATTATTAGGTATGTAAAATGTATAATTATTAAGGTCGGTCACTTCTGGGAAGGTTTGCTACTGTGTTGATGTTTTATTTCCATTTGAAAATAATGTTCTTATTGCAGTTCTTTGGAATCCAAGAGCCTTTTAAATGTATTTCTTACCTTTCCCAAACTGATGACAGTCAGCTTTTTCCTCATGATTTCTGTAATTGATTTCACCTTTGGCATGGTGTTTTACCGGGTAAAACATTTTAATAAAGTACAAGCTACTGAAAAAGTTATTTTTAAATTTATTTCAACACAGGCCCAGTTTTTTTCATTTTTGAAACTATTTAGTATGCAATATACACAAAATCTTGTTTAATGTCTCCTCTCTATGAAACTTTAAGATGTAATAATAATAAATAATAATAATAATAAAAACACATACTGACAAAAAATAAATTTATAAACTGAATGCACTGTAAGTCGCTTTGGATAAAAGCGTCTGCTAAATGCATAAATGTAAATGTAAAAGTAAAAAGAATGAGCAGCCAGTGTCATAATGCAATCCACAGAGCTCATCAGTTTAAGAAACTATATCTCACATAACAGTAGTCATGTAGGAGTAACAGCACCAGTGGAGAATCAGCAGGAAACATTTCCTTCCAGCAATGGAAATGTGCTATTCCTAGCATTTGCAAGTATGTAGAAATATGCTTGGTTGCTGTTATAACTTAGGAGAAGCCTATTAGTCACCAGAAGAGACGGACGGCAGCGTGTAAGTTTTGTAATAATTGTTTGTAGATCTGTTGTTTAAATTACTTACTTGCTGCTAGGAAGGAATACTTCATTTCCTACATATTTCTATTCTGCATTTCCGTTGAGGTTTATATTTTTGATTGCACGTACTGGTAATTATAATAATTTGTGCCTTGGCTAAGAAGGAGCCTGTGTCATTTGCTCTGCTCCTTGTGCAAAGTGTCAGTTTCATCTTGAGCTATTAGCGCTCCTTTAGGCTATTGGCTGGGCTAATCAGAAGCCGGTCACAGCTGTTTTCACTCTAGTCTCTTAGACTGTAATTATTTGATGTCCGAGCACTGATGCGGAAGCGTTTAGCCATCATGTTCAGCCTCCTCGTGTGAAGACTGCTGAGTGTAAAGACTGACAACTTTTTCCTTCACGAGTTTAACCGAGCAACAACACTTAAGTATAATTTCTATCTTCCCTCACGCACTCTCCTTTCATATCCTCTATTCTTCCTCCTCTATCATGTGTTTCCAAACCATTCCTGTTTCCTCTCAACAACGCTCTAACATCACAGTCATCTGTCAGCTCTAGTCATCTGCAAAATGACTAAATGTAAATGTAAATATACAGCATTTTGACAGAGGAATGGACATAAAAAAAATCTTTATAAGTGCTTAGAATCTATCATGAAATAATGAAGTATGATTCTATATTCTTGCTAACTGTCCATCCAACAATCCAGTCAGTGGTGAATAGAAGATATAGAGGTGTTTTTGTGATGTAATAGGCCTACGGCACTCTAAATCTTAAATCCTTATATAAATGCACAACCGGCTTAGGAGGGCCTGTTTTAATTTTTCTGACAGGAAGCTTATTTTAACAAGGGCTTTTGTGCCATCCACTTGTGCTTCCGCATGTATCTCTGAAGCCTCACAGGCTGGCATCTTTCAATCAACTCTGTCTCAATGACAGGGGAAGGCTCCTTTCTTTTCTTTCCTTCGGTTTTTTAAGGTATTTAGGCTCTCGCAATTCCCTCCCATGGCTGTCATGAGCGTTTGCCTTTGACTATAATGGCTGATTTGAAAACAAGCAAACTTGGGTTATTTGGCAACCCAGCGCTGGGTAAATATTGGCCAGAGCACATGCAGAGTTATTTTGACCCAGCTAATGTTTTTACCCAACATTCGGGGTTGTTTTATTTGAGCCAGCTATTGTTTAAAAAATAAAATAAAATAAAAATTCAAACTTAAAATGGGCTGGAAATTAAAAAAAAAAAATTGCACACGGAATTACTGGAGGCAACAGCAATAATCACCCTTTATAATAATAATTTAATATTAAGCAAGAACACTCATTGACAAAATACAAGACAAATATAATTTATTTGGGTAAACAGCATTGTTTACAATGCTACATACTTTTAAACATGAATACAAATATAAATAACATTTAAAAGTAACATTTTAGGAGCTTTTAAGGTCCAATTCTCACTATTAACAAACCATTAACTATAACTTAACTAGTTGTTAAGTTTAGGTATTAGGTAGGATTAGGGATGTAGAACATGCTGAATATGTGCTAATGAACAACCAATAGCTGGCTCCAAAATTACGCATTACACACTATGCACAATATACTTATACACAATGTACTTATGCACTATGTGCTCAACCATGTAGGGTATGAATTTTACAAACTTATTTTGTCATTAAAAAAACAGAGTATGATAGTCCCTCCCACATACCACACATCCTTCTTCCGGTTTTTAAGTGCATCCTCCGGGTATTGAAAGTGCTCTTTTTCTTATTGGAATTTTCAGTGTGAACACACTACTCGCACTATTTATACGTCATAGAATAGTACATAAGTACATGATTTGGGGCGCACCTAATAAGTTAACAGGCATGCTAATAAACAGCTATAGTTTATAATAAGAATTGGTCCCTAAACTAAAGTGTTACCCCCAATTGCAGCTTTGAAGGTGCCATATAATGGAAAACTGTATTTACCTTGGCATAGCTGAATAATAAGAGTTCTGTACATGGAAATGACATACCGTGAGACTCAAACAACATTGTTTCCGAGATGATGCCAGCCCCTCAGAGGATGTCAACCCTCAGACAATATACATAATTGGCCAAAATTGGTAATTATGTATATTGTCTGAGGTTTGGCATCCTCTGAGGTGTTGGTATTCAGATTCTACAATATATAAATATATTGTGGAAACTTAATTTCCCGTAAAGCAGCTTTGCAACGATTGTATCGTAAAAGGCGCTGTACAAATAAACTTGAATTGACTTGAAATTTCAACCTTCTTATGTAAATCTCGTGAATAAAAAGACCTGAAAAATAGGTGAATCAGAACACAACACCGATTGTGACGTTACAGTCGGGATCACTAATAGATACGCCCTAGGCCAGCCGAATCATCAGAAGTTGGACAAGTATTGTGAAGAAACCAGTGAGGATAATAGCGAAAATGGCAGATCATGGAAATTAATGTTTTATTCCAGGCTGTGCAGGGGATGTGAAGTGCAGGGATCGGTTGGTGTCTGTATTAAAAAAGGCACGGAAAGCAAATAACGCGTTCTAATAAAATAACGCGAGCCACTAAAGGGACATGGTTAGCTCCTTGCTAGCGGTAGCCTGTTACATTACAGTACATACGATTTCACTTACAACGTAAACAGCTTAAGGAGAGATGACTGAGGATGATGGTGAATTATTTACAGATCCTGAGCACAACTGACAAGCATCTGATCTTGTAAAATGTGTGGTAAGCACTGCCGCTCCATAATATAAACAGAGTTTCGTGCGATCGCGAATCTCAAAAGTGAAAGTAAAAAGCGATCGGCATTTGAAAGTAGTTTTAGTGCCACACATATTAATAGCGACTCGCCCGCATTTTATATACAGTATTATTACCCAACGATAAAACTGTGAGAGAAAGTATTGAAATATTTATTTTTCTTCATGTGTTTCCTTCCTGCTGTGTGAGCTACTGAGCCGCACTGTGAAACAGCCAATCAGAGGAGAGCTAGACATTGAACTGCACTGTGAAACAGCCAATCAGAGCAGAGCTCAACATTATTATTCACGACCCTTCCAAATAAGCCAATAACATATCATTTCATTCCAGGGAGAAATCCTAGGGTTGTAAATGCACATGTAAAACCATTTATGGATAATTTTTGCCCTTACCTAAGCCACATACCTTCTATGTAGATATCAGAGAACAATTTAAATATTGATAATATTGAAAATAATAAATGCATTCTATGGCACCTTTAAGATAACTTCTGCAGGCTAGACTTTTATCTAAGCACATAACAATTATAACCTCATTTGCAAAATGGAGGTGATTTAAATTATGATACAGCATTCTGTTCTGCAGGCAACACCAAAAATGTGATAAGTATTTGACATACGCAAGACTCTAATCTAATAAAAACTTAAATTTATGTTTAAATTCGTAAACGTGATATATTGCCACTAGCAAAAGTTCCCCATTATGGACGGACTTATTTCACCCTGTTTTACTGTGGCTGCTTGCTTGGTAGCTGATGTTGCTTATTTCACAGATAGTACGGAGGTTTTTTGCAGCTGTATACTAAAATGTCATACTAGGCCATCGCACAGTAGAGCTTGCAGAGACAATAAAGCTACTGTGTCATATTTTTGTTGTTTGATATGTTAAACGAGAGAAGACAAAGCACCATTGACATTCTTGAAACTAAATTACAAAGCAAAAATATCCACAAAGGCAACAGGAACAGAGCCACGGCCTTGGCCTTGTACTGTATCTGACAGTGAATATGTGTATAAAATGTATTATATTATATAGAATCATTTTTTCAAGCATGATTCCAAATGGATAGAATGTTTAATTTTCTCAACAACAACATGCCAATTGATGTTAGAACATTGTAGTAAACACCGCCACACATGACCCTCTTTTGCATCTTTCACAGTGCAGCGTAACAGATTTAAGCTGACAAGTTATGAATGTCAGCATGTCATGCTGATATACTGCAAAGTCATTAATGTGAGGTCATGATTGGTTACATAAACTGAAGAAACATGTTTAACTGGATAACTGGAACATAAAAATTAACCAAACTGAAACTTTTCAATAACAAATATCAAAAACAAACAGCAGACATGTATCGACTCTACCAGTCGGATATCGTGAGACACATATGTGTCAATGTACGGGGGGATGTGGAAGTTCGTTCAAACACTTTAATTACAATCACGGAGATATAGGAATGCACTCGACAAAGACACTGGGAACACTGAGGACTTGAAGGAGCAAACAAGATAATTAATAACACATGACTAATCAACTTGGGAACTGATAATTACAAATGATGACAGGAACAGGAACTGACCAAATATAGTCCTGACATTACCCCCCCCTTCCAATAGGCGCGTCCCGCGCCGTATGACATCGAAAGGGGAGGGGGGGTGGGCACTCTGGAGGCCTCAAGGGACACGGAGACAGGACAGGACAGGAGGCCTCGTTTGCATGGCGGGTCAGGAGACTCCGGAGGCCATGGCGGAGCGGGGGTGCTCGGGCGGCCATGGTGGATCCGGGGACTCAGGAGGCCATGGTGGATCAGGGTGTCGGGCGGCCACGGCGGAGCACAGCCATGGTGGATTCAGGAAGCCTTGGCGGGTCAGGGGACTCAGGAGGCCATGGCGGATCGGAGAGCTTGGGTGGCCAAGGTGGATCCGGAAACTCAGGAGGCCATGGTGGATGACTCATCAGGGGACTCAGGAGGCCATGGCGGATCGGAGACATGGTGGATCCGGAAACTGCCATGGTGGAGACTCGGGAGACCATGGCGGAGCGGGGAGCATGGGATTTGGCGGGTAGGTGGGGAAATTTCCCAGCAGGTACTCTGGAGAGCCGGACGGAGCCGGCAGGGGCTTACCGGCATGGAGAGCCGGACGGGACGGCAGGGGCTCTGGAGAGCCGGACGGGACCGGCAGGGGCTCTGGGGAGCCGGACGGGACCGGCAGCGGCTCTGGGGGCCGGACGGGACGGGCAGGCAGGGGCTCTGGGGAGCCGGACGGGATCGGCACTTCTCGGAGCAGGCAAGGGCGCAGTAGCGGAGCAGACTCCGGAGGGGCAGTCTAACTGGCGTGGAGCACACTAACTGGCGTGGAGCAGCCACTGGAGGGCACCAAGGGCACAGCCACTTGCCACTGGAGGGCACTGGCGTGGAAGCAGCCACTGGAGGGCAAACTGGAGGGCAACTTGCAAGCCATGGAGGGCATCACTAACTCGGGAAGCGCAATCACTCGGGGGCGGCAATCATCGGGGGCGCTCGAAACTCGGGGGCGTCAGCAATCACTCGGGGGCGCTCGGGACACTCGGCGGCGCGCGGAAGCGCGGGTCGGCGGCGCGCGGGGGAGCGCGGGCACTGGGCTTGGCTTCACTGAGGGGGCGGTGGCTCAGGGCTGAGGAGGATGGAGCTGCTGAGGAGGCAGGGGGGACTTGGGGTTGGGCAAGCGGGAGCCGTTGGGAGAGGAAGGTTTCGGCGTGGGATCCTGGGGAGATGCGGCGCGTTCCCGCTGGATTGGGATGATGAGGCCGGGGAATTTCCTCACTTCCTCGTCGGAACCATTCAGAAAGAAGTCGGTATAACTTCATCATCCAACCCCAGCAGGAAACACGCACCCAGAGCGGCCACATGCCAACTCACCCGGTTAGAGAGCTCAAGAAACTCCTCCACATATCTCTCCAACCTCCGACCGCCCTGCCGCAACCCACACAGCCCGTCCTCAGCTGAAGTCATCGTAATTTGCTGGGTCGAGTATTCTGTCACGGATGTACGGGGGGATCCAGGAACGAGGAGACGTGGAAGTTCGTTCAAACACTTTAATTACAAACACGGAGATCGCGGGAGACATGAACACAAGGAATGACGTTAATACTCGACAAAGACACTGGGAACACTGAGGACTTATGAAGGAGCAAACAAGATAATTAATAACACAGGGCTGGGGACTAATCAACTAAAGACACAGGGCTGGGAACTGATAATTACAAATGATGACAGGAACAGGAACTGACCAAATATGGGCACGAGAGGAGGGGAAACACAAGACACAGAGAACACAGTCCTGACAATATGATTTCGTCACATCCCTACTGTTTATTAATCATTTGAAACGGGCAGCTCCAGTAGTAAGATTAAAGATCTTGAACTCTGTCACAGAAATTATGTATAAACCCTAATAGTCAATGAACAATTAATTTGTACCTGTGTTGTATTACGCCGTGGACGAGCGCTTCTAAAATAAATGAATGGATGATTCAGCTGCGGGCGCTATCTTCTGGCGAGATGCTGGAATTAATTCAGCACACGACTCTCACAGTGCATTATGGGGATTCTCTGGCCGTTGAGTGTACATCGGTTTTACACTCGTTTTTGCAGTGCATTGTGGGATTGAATGAGTGCACTCGAGAACATCCACTATGGTTTCGGACACCACTTAAAATGGCTGTCCCCTCAAATAGTGCTCTGTTTGAGGGTATAGGGGACGATTTCGCATACAGCCCAGGTCACAGGGGAAACACAGAAAACCACAGACATGTAACAACGCCATATTTATAAATATATTTTCTTGGGACATAAGCCAAAATGTTACTTATAATTTAATTCCAAATGTAAGGAACATTCCAGCTTGTGTGTTCTGCACATCAACACTACAGTTTTAGGCAAAAATGCTATTTAAACAAGATGGGGATTGCCATTTACTTGTAGACAAACTGAACAAAACCGGTTTAAACCATGATATTTTTCAATTAGACAAATAGACAAACTGTATTTATTTAAAAGCCATAATGCACTCTTTGATCTTCACAAACAGAACCAAATGCTGCCTCAGTTATTAAAGAAATCTAAAGCATGTGGATCTCATGACATCTCAGATACGGAGGAGACTCTATGTCAGCAGTTCGTTGCGGCCTATTCAACTAATATTACCCTTGACCTTCACTAACTGAATGACCTCTGTTGAGAACATAAACACAATGAGAGCATCCTCTATAATTCTCAGTGTTTATCAGCTTAGGGCAAATCTAAGATGAGTACAGGGAGTGAGTCCCATGTGACGCTTGCACATGGCATCTTCATGACAGTGAATGTTGATGTTTATTACTCAGTCCAATCATAAGGGAATGGCACTGGAGCTCAGATAAGCTGAGTAGTTAGTCTTATACACTCAGCCACAGACTGATGTATCCTGGACCATTCCCTTTGAATGTAAATTTGATGTGTTTGGCAGTTAATGACAGGTCTCCCAAAGCACTAAGCAGAAAATATAAGCAGCTAAGCAGCTAACTAAGCAGTTGCATGTGAGTCATATTTTATCTCTATGACAGATATGATTTAGAAATTAATAACTTAAAACAACTTAAATTGAATATTGCTTTCACAGTTTATCAGAGACATTGGGATACCTACTAATATTAATGCATTCATTATTATTATTATTATTAGCATATTATCAGCAAAGCCACTATATTCTATATATGATAATAAAATCATTAGTGGGCTAATATTTGGGCTGCATATAGTGGGCTACATTTTTGGGCCTGAATTTACATGACAGACAATATGAATAACTTTATGTAGGACTACTCTGATAAGCCTTACTATCTAATTACAATAGAGGGATACAATTAGGTTACACTTGGTTTTAAGGTGTCCTTGTTACAGTGTAATTATACATTTAAGTACAGAGTAATATTAATTAACTTCATGTACTTACTTGGTTAGGGTTAGGATTAGGGTTTTTCTTAGAGTTATTTGCATGTAATTATGCATAATTTATTATTATTACAATAGTAAGGACATGGAACGTGTAACAAGGACACATTGAATAAAGTTTTACCGAAAATTCTTAATAACAAAATTAATATCAAAAGTAAACATGGGACTTTGTAACAGTTTATATGCTTACAAAGATACACTATTTTAAACATATACTTATAAAACCTTTAAGGAAACTGCTCATTTTTATACAGTGTGGACAGGTAGGATGAGAACATGAACTTTATTGTATATTCAGGTCTACACATTGATAAATCCTGCTGTGAAGAACAATCAATCTCTTTCTGTGTGTGTTCTCCTTGTGCTGTGAGAGAGGGGCTTGACAGGCTACAGTAAAGGCGAGACAGTCTGTCACCTCGCCTATGAAGGCAGGTGGAAAAAAGATGCAATGCCACACACATGCACACAGATACACACTAACACAGAAGACAAACCCCCATGACCACTTAAAGATTCTGGAGCCAAGTTTTGCATAATAATAATAATAATAATAAATAGTTTCATTGAAAAGTTTTTTGTATTGGTTGTAGATGGCCGATACCCACAAGTTCTCATAAACTGCCAATATTCTAGTTTGTCTCTGCCTGAGATATGTTTGGAAAGAAACAACAAACATGGAAATGATCAATCATAGGCATCACACTTCCATCAATCTCTCACACACTTGCAAACTTCCCTAAACACTTAAGGGAATCCCTGCCGCCATTTTGAAGTGTGTTCCACTTTCCACAAGTTTATACCCTCAACTGCTCATTTTTGACAGAGCAAAGACGACTCGTATGTAAACTTCAGGCAGCTCCATATAGAATTTACATTTATATTACATTTACATTTAGTCATTTAGCAGACACTTTTATCCAAAGCGACTTATAAAATAAACAAAAGAGCAATGAAATGCAAGAGCTATGACAAGTCTCAGCTTAGCCTAACGCAGTACACGTTTTATATAAGTAAATAATACTCTTATATAATAATTTTAAAAGAAAACAAGATGGAATAGAAAAAGAATAGAGCAAGCTATTGTTAAGAGTTTTTTTATTGGCTTAATTTACCCCCACCAGATACAACGATTCTTAATAATAAGCATTTATGATTCACGATTAAGCTATTAAATGACCATTGTCTCCCAAGATGATTTTGGTTTAGTAACTCGTGTATTTTTAAGTTCTGCAGAACAAAGTAATATTAGAATTAGAATAATATTAATTTCAGTAATATTAGAATTAGAATAATATTAATTTCAGTACAGTTCAGGAAAAGATTGCATTCATCCACTGTATTTCAATATCATTTTGATTCCTAAAACATATAACAGTTGCTTGCAAAATTATGATTTTGCTATCAGATTAGCACAGGCTAATGTTCCCATAATAGCCAGTAAAACTTTGGCTGGTCCACATCAACACATTCATTTATCAGTCTAATGTCACTCCTGCATCCTAGACCAACTAGCAGTGAATCATCAGGAAACACCCACCATATTAACAGTACACATATGGGTAGTTGACAAATAAAAATTGGACTGTGTCCTATGGTGTGATATAGCAAAAACGTAGAAAAAAAATCACTTAACATACAAATAACATGAGAAAAATGTATCTTCAATCTTAGAGTTACAAATAGCATGAGAGAGGTTTATCTTCAATGTTAGAGGGAAGATTTTTAGTTTTTTTTACATTTTTCCATCACACCATAGGACACATTGATACGTTAACTACCCATATGTCCTCTTACATATAATTTATATTTGAAAGGTTTTCTCTTTATGCAGCTTCAAACGCTTGGTATTTGATGTAGGGCAAAGTATCAAGCACTCCCCTTGTCCTACATGAAACAGAATAGTGTACGCCAGCGTTTCCTAACCATGTTCCCGGAGGCATGGCAACATCACACATTTTGGATTTGTCCCTAGTCTGACTCATCCATTTCAGCCTCTGTTAGTGAACTGAATTGAATCAGGTGTGTGTGATTAGGAAGAGTTATACAACTCTGTAGCATTGTTGTGCCTCCAGGAGCAGGGTTGGGAATCACTGGTCTAGACAGAATAGTAGCCCACAAGAAAACATGTAAGTTCAAAGGAATAGCAATTCTGTTGCGGAGCAGGGGGAAAACATTTTAGTATAAGAAATTACAATCATACTGCTGCAACAGCTGTGAAACTCATCAGTTATTGCCACTGAGTGAACTTCTTGTTAGATATAATCCTTTTATATTTTGAGCCATTGGTATTATAGAAAAATGGCAAATAGATTTTGCAATTAGATTTAGAATTGAGGATAATTAGAATGATTCATACTGTTCAAAGAGCTCATAATAATAACAAGGTGCAGGTCATCTGAAACAAATCCCACATTCAATTTTGAGTACTATCCATTCTAAATAGTATGCAACAGAAGTGTGGATCCATGCACACTCTATAAAGACTAATATTGCTCACACCCCACTGTGCATTGGAGAAGGATCCAGTTCAGAACTTCAAACTTCAAGTGCACTTGGGACATTCGTGTTTATGATGTTAAGTGCCTCTGTGTCACTTTTATCAGCACAAGATGTTGGTGTACCTTCTTCTAATTAATTATACGAAAATACAGCAAGGTTTGTCAACTCTGTTAGACGGTTAGAAGGACACAGGGTTTCATAAAAAAGAAAGTTTATTTTATCCAAAAAATAAGAAAAAGTCACAAAGAATACAAAAATGAAATCAACTTGGTCTAATGAATAATCTTGCTAGACTGGAATAACTGAGGTCAGCAACAAACTTTAACTTGATATAAAGAGAAACTAAGGAGAACTGAACAGAACAAACTGACCTCCCAACTGACACAACAGACATAGAGGTATAAACAGGTTTGTTGCTGTTGCATGTGTTGAGTTTGAGTTCCGTCAAGTCAATTATTTATTGTCTATTATCTATCTTAAAATCAATTTTGTGAATATATCCCCTATCGCATTCTGCAACAAAGACATTTAGAGCGCCTTATAATCACTTATTATTTTGATTTCCCGAGTCCGCTATTAGCTTATAGCCAATTTACATTGCCAGCGCGGCTGCTGCTAACGTTGCCTGTTAGCATTGCGGCTGCCGCTAACACAGCTAATACCCTATTTACAAACATTTACAACTGTTTCACTGTTAATTGCTTTAATGGCGGATTTATGTCTACATTTGAGTGCAGGTGAGGACACATTCAAGCTGCATTCGGTGCAGCTGGAGGCCGTGGAGGAGAAAGCTAGATCAGGCCCAGCTGTGCACAAAGCAGGGCCCAACTGAGGGAGCGCGCTGCTAACACTCCCACCACCTCTACTCTGTGTGTTTCTCTGCACAGGCCCCGTGCACCCAGGACGCGATCTTCCCAGATGTCCTTCACTTCAGGGAACGGAGTGAGACGACCTCTCCCCCTCCACTGCCTCCGGTCTTCGAGATCTCCACCTGCAACCGCTTCGCTCCTCTCTGCACGTCCATGCTACGTTAGCTGAAGGTAACTCACTATTTCCCTGGTGCTCGTGTTCTCGATGTTTCTGCGCAGATACCTGTGATCCTGAAGGGCGACGAGAGCGTCGCATCGGTCGTGCTGCAGGCGGGGGTAAACGACACCAAGCTGCAGCAGACAAAGACACTGAAGAGGGACTTCAGAAGCCTGATCAAGACGGTACGCAGCACATCGCCCGCGACGACGATCATCATGTCAGGACCGCTTCCCACGTATCGACGAGGACACGAAAGGTTCAGAAGACTGTTTGCTTTAAACTAAATGGTTGATGTCATGGTGTAAAGATCAGAAACTGCTCTTTGTTAATAATTGGAATCTTTTCTGGGTGCATCCTAGGCTTTTCCGTGCTGATGGCCTTCACCCCAGCAGAGTCGGAGCGGAACTCCTGTCGGACAACATCTCCAGAACGCTACGCTCCATCTGACTAGTAAGCCAATTCTCAAATAACTGCTATGATGACTTTTGCTCTACCCACTTAAATGATAGAAGTACTTGCAGTGTCCAATTTATACAGATTGTGTCTATTTCCCGAATAGTGAGGTCAAAATATAAATTGAATTCAGGATCTAAAAAAAATCTTATCGTGATTAAACCAGAAAAATGCTAAATAAATGAAGAAAAAACATTTTTAAAGATTGTGCTCCTAAATATTAGGTCACTCACACCCAAAGCAGTTGTTATAAATTAAATAATCACAGATAATAATTTTGATGTCTGACTGAAACCTGGCTTAAAACAAATGATTATTTTTGTCTAAATGAATTTACTCCACCAAGCTACTGTTATAAGCATGAGCCTCATCAGACTAGTCGTGGCGGCGGTGTCGCAACAATATATAGTGATATTCTCAATGTTACTCAGAAAACAGGATACAAGTTTTAACTCATTTAAAATACTTTGCTTATGTTACACTGTCAAATATGCAAAAGAAATCTGTCTATCTCTTGCTCTGGCTATAGACGGTTTCATCGGACTCAGCGCGTTGCCACGGTTACGCGTCTGGCCCTAAGTTAACTTCGTTCTGTGTTTGTTTATGTTCTGGCTATAAAATAATATGGCGCCGACAACAAACGCAGTTAAAGTTAAGTTTATGAGTAGACTGAAGTTGGGCTCAGGTTGTTGTGCTGTGGGATGCAAACCTGACCTCTGGAACGAATGCTTGTCGAAAATAAAAATGTTTCGGTTTCCTAAAGACCAGAGGAGACTGCAAGCTGGATCACCGCTGTGCGGAGAGAGGCTTGGCTGCCAGGCAAGAATTCAAGGATCTGTAGCACTCACTTCGTTACAGGTAACAAAACTCACGATAAGCCAAAGATAGCTAGCTGACAAGCAGTAACAAGCGGGCAATAGTTACGAATTAGCTACATTTATGCTACAGACGTAGATAACATTGTATACATTAATTTTACACAGTAACATTTGCTCTGTGTTGATTCGCTTTAGCTATGATTTAAACTAGCGTTATGAATTGATAACGTTTACTTACCTGATATCTAACCAAACATAAGAACCACAATAGGTTTTTCAATCATGCTATAAAAATAAATAACAGTATTTAACAGTCGGCTTTGGCTTGCTCCCTGGGGACATAATACAATAATGCATAGCTTTTATAATGAAGCTTTAAATGAATTACTAAAGGACTTTTACTACATTTTCAATTATATATTTTATCTGTAAAGCTGCTTTGAAACAAATTTGCATTGTGAAAAGTGCTACAAATAAATTTGAGTGCGAATCTAATTTCATTGTACTAGTAGGTTACTAATATTTAATAATTTTTAAGCAAATCATAGAAAGAATGCATTTTTTTTACACAAAAATGTGCATGTACCAGAAAAGTTATGGATTATGCAAAGTTTGTATGATGCCCAGCAAGGTGCAGTATTGTGAACACTAACTGTTCCTGTCACTTGTTTTATTTTAGGTGCACCATCAGTGGACCCATGCCATCCTGATTATGTTCCATCAATGTTTGCACACAAAAACACCACTACTGATGGTTCACAGAAGTTGGAGCGATACCAGAGGAGTCAGAGGAGATCATCTGTGGTTGAGCCCATGGATTCACCTTCTTAGAGGTCACCCAGGCTGACTCTGAAGAAGGATGCACTGCTGTGGGTACAGATCTGTCAATGGCAGACATTGACCAACTACAAAATGAAAACATTGAATTAAAAAGAAAAATGGCTTCACTGGAGAAGAAATGGAGTCTCAAGAAAAACGACTACAAGATCATATGTTTGGCAGTCTATCCGATTTTATTTTAAATGATGACAAGCACACTCATTTTTACACTGGCCTACATCTGCTTCTGTGTGTTTACACCCTCCTCACTTACCTGGCATCAATATGGAATGCATCTTCAACCATACTTACCCTTCCCGAGCAGTTTCTTGTAGTCCTGATGAAGCTGCGTCTAGGCTTAACTCATCAAGACCTAGCTTTTCGCTTCAGAGTGAGTTGTGGAACTGTCTCAAACATCTTTCATGAATGGCTCAATGTGATGGCTAAAGAATTACAATGCCTTGTCCGCTGGCCATCCAGAAAAGAAATCAGAAGAAATCTCCCCACCCTCTTCAAGACTACAGGTTTCCAACAAGTTAGATGTATAATAGACTGTACTGAAGTTTTCATTGAGAGGCCGACTAGTTTGCAAACACGAGCAATCACATACTCCCACTACAAATCACATAATACTGTGAAGTTCCTTGTTGGTATTAGTCCAACAGGAGCTATTACATTTTTATCAAAAGTCTGGGTGGTCGTGCTAGTGACAAGGTAATAACAAAAAATTCTGGTTGATTGACCTCCTTGAACAAGGAGACCATGTAATGGCTGATCGAGGCTTCAATTTTCCTGAATATTTTGCCACCAATGTGTCCGTCTTCATGTACCAGCATCTACAAAGGGAAGAAAACAATTGACAGGATTAGAGGTGATACACTCTAGAAAAATGTCACAGTGAGAATCCATGTGGAAAGGGCCATAGGAAAACTGAAGTCATTCAGAATTCTGCGGAACACCCTGCCCGTCAGCATGGTCAAACGGAGAAATGATAACAGTCTTTGCACAATAGATAAAATATTAATTGTTTGTGCAGCACTTTCAAATCTGGGGGAAACCACTCGTATCAAAATGAAGCAGGACTGAACCACAAATTAATTTGATATGAGATAACTTTTTTAAGAAATATTTTAAAATGAAAATACATGAATTATAATAAACAAAAATATGCATTATAATATTTGTAGCGTTGCACTTGTGTATCACAATGTTTCACATAGATTGTAATTATACAATAAAATTATATATTCAATAATGAACACTAACAACAGTTGATTAACTGATTTATTGATTAATGAAGAAAGTACTGTAGAATACGATTTATGCTGTTTGTAATGTATTTAATGTAAAAAAAGGCCGGAACAACCAATGCTTTCTTAATAAAAAACACACACCCTTTTTCTTGTTAGACTGATTTCAGATCAACACTATTGAGCTGCTTTTGAGACCATGTTTATGTAGCGGTCACTCAACTGCAGTCTTCCCTCCACAAATTCATAAACAACTTTTGGTAGCATGTGTTTAAAGTAAAAGCTACATAGCCTTTGCATATATGTGGTGACAAAACCATTGTCATAAGGCACATCAAGCTCCAGGTGCTATACTGGGGTCCAAATAACAAGACAGGATGTGTTCAGCCCGAGACAGTGCATCCCTAACTGTAACTGCCTGTAGTAACCTCTGGGGCCTTTTGGGTTCACAATGTACTGCCCGCCCTCCACTCTGATGTCTTGGTTTGTGGCAGTGAGTGCATCATTAAGGGATGTGCAAGCACTGAGTGTGATGGGGCATTTTACTTCTAGCAACTTGTTATCAATGATACCATCAGGGCTTGCTGCCAGCCATGGGTCTCCTGCACACAGCACCAGCCTCTGTCCATCACTATGCAGCCCCTCTCCCTAATCTGCTCCTTAGCAAGTCCTCGCTTTCCTTCCCATACCTTGTGGCAACACTCCCCTGGAACTTTGGGTAGAGGTGTTCATTGAGAAACTTAGCCGGGTCAGTTGTCTCACGCTGAGGCACCTTGCTGGCTGTGCTTGCTGTTATGCGCACCTTGCGTGCATCATGCCAGAGTGGTTCTATACTCTGTTTCTTGTGTTTCTCTCTAGTTCCACCACTTGATCTGGATTCACTTAATGAATGCATCATAAAATGTTGTGCACTTTAGACAGCTCAGAGCACTACCATGTTCACTGTGGGGCTGAGCTAAGCTGCTGAACACATGAAATCCTCTCCCTGAGTGTCCTGCTCTCCCTGACTGCTGGTGAAATCCTGACTACCTGACTCAGAGGCTGTGTCTGTCTCACTGCTGTCACACATGACAGAAAGAGAGCGCAGTCTGGCACAACTTCCTAAAAGAAATGGTGAAAAGACCTTACCTACTCTGCCATATATAGTACTGAATCTTTTACATTAGACCAACTGGTTGATTTGTTAGAGATATAACTTACTTTCAGGGCTTTAAAAGCTTTTTTGGGAGCCATCTGGATTTAGTGGGGGAAGGCAGAGGGGAGCTTGTAGCTTGATCTTCTTGCCAGGTTTCAAGAAATCGCATGAGCTACTGGTTGTGGATCGGCCTAAAAGGAGATTTGAAATATACATTATACATAAATATACATTATAATAACAAAAAATGAAGGAAAATAGACATGATATATGTAATGTTGTATAAAAAAACACCAATTTACACTAAAATGTGAAAAGACCAGTATACAATAATAACAATTATTATTATTATTAATCAATATAATAATTGCTAAAATACTCCCCTTCTTAGTTACCCGTGACCAAACACTTGGTTTTGAAGTGACAGATGGGCCACTCTGGAGTCCATCCTGGACACACTGCTCCACGGTAACCAAAATCGTACCCACATGACTACACACCTCTCCGTTGCTGCATAGATCCAAATAGACATTTATCAACGGGATAAATGCCAGTATTGAAAAAGCTTATCTAAATGCTACTGTAAAATGTAACGTTAGCTGTATTGTTTAGCTAGCCAGACATACTTACCCTGCCATACAGGTGCAATGCCCACTCTGGACTTCGCCGGACTTCTTCGCAACTATCCAGGCGGAGTAGCTCTTTGAAAGCGTCTGACCAGCCTCGATTTTCCCGTAAAACAACACAGGTACTTCCATTCGTGTAGGTTAGAATGTTTTTAACTTTTCCGGAATTAAAATAGTTATAAGCATCCAAGCTGCGATATGCCTTGAACGCCTCTCTTGTATATACACATTCCTTCTCGACTAGGTATTCAAAGATGTGTACCTGACTGACCTCCGGTAAATCAGACAGGTCTGTAGAAAAAAATTCTTGTCTCAACAGTTTGTTGAACGGGTCTGGTAGAGAAACGTTAACCTCGTCGCATTTAAGTTTGGCGAAGTAACGGTTTTTTTCTTCTACTGGCAACACAAAAAATATTGGCTAGACATACTTTTAACTTTTTAGCTAATTTACTTCTCTCTCTCTCTCATTAATCTCTAATTTACTTGTTATTTATATTGCTTATTATTATAAATAGTGTACTCTCTAGAGGGACTTCGCTGTTGTTATTAATTGTTTGCGGAAGTTTACCGGAAGTTAAGTTTGGGCCACAAAAGCGCGCATGCGCAGTAACGTTTGTTTATGTTGTTGCCGCTGAAATCTATTTTTTTAATTTTTTTTAAATTATAACAAAATTTACTAGCAACATGGGAACTATCTTTCTTATACGTTAGAAAACTGTTTGCCCCCATATAAAAATAAAAAAAAGGTTAGAGCAAAACGTGCTGCCATGGAACAACATTTATACCATTCTCTCAGGAAAGAAAACTCGTAATCTTGAGGCAAATGGAGAATAAACTCACTTGGAAGTTTTTAGAATTGCATGGAAAACAGTATGTCCCAGCTAATAGACAGGCTTCTAAAAGCA